>VZZY01005253.1:297882-332551 GCA_013400335.1 Eurystomus gularis | reverse complement strand
AACAAGAGTTCCTGGGTTAGAAGCTTCTTAACTGATAATTTTGGCAAGATGCATAAAGCCAAGTCTGAGCAGTTCCAGCTTAACCTACAGGCTGAGCATGTGCAGACTTTCAGTTTTAAACACATGAGTCTGATTTTCTATTCAGGGCTCTTTACCAGTTACCAGGAACCAGTTACACCAGGAACAAGGAGTCTTTGTCACTAAATAATTGGAAGCGTTTACAATTCATTGCACTTGAATGTAGCCTGAGACTTAAAGGTTGGTTTTCTTGTTGTTCAGAACTCACCATATCCTCCCATTTCTACACAGACAATTTTAGACTTGCAAGATGCAGTGACAAGTGTGCAAAGATAACCAATCAAGAGGAAAACATGAATTTATCTTCAATACAAAGGATGTAGCACATCTGAAAGAAAACAACCAAATAACAAAAACCAAAACCAAACCAACGAAACTGACACTTAGGGTTTTTTTCATCCTTTCTCTCCCACATTAGAAATTCACATCAGGTGTATAAGGACCTGCTGCAGCACCCAAAGAGCTGTCTTAAGTGTCATCATTTGCTTTCAGAAAGCAATGACACCCATATTTCTGTCCAAGTTTTCCTGAGGCATGTTCCAGGCAGCACATGCAGAGGCTGGCCAAGTATCTTCAGGACGCCTCGGCTGCCGTTTGCACTGCAGGACAGACCTGTGCCAGCCTGGCACACTTGACACAGTCTGGGCACACAGGGCTTGTTGAGTAACATGGCGTAATGTGTGCATAGAGATGCTGTTTGTATCTCAGCAGGTGATATGTGTAGTCAGAAGGTGTGCTGCCAGCCCCAAGAGCTGCTGCAGCCATGGGGCAGAGAATGAGAACCCAGGACATGAACCCCCAACATCACCTGCCATCCAGTGCTCAAGGACGCAAACTCTGATAATCAATGCTGGTACAAAGGCTAGGAGTTCTAGTCTGCTGGCTTCGTTTCTATCAACATTTGCATTGCATTTCAAGCAAAGAAGCCTTAAAAGATGCCAGGAAGCACATTTTTGTGATAAGGCAAGACCTACTAGTGGACATCTGGGAACAACTACTGCTTCTCCCTGGCAAGAGGGCTATGGACACTGTTTTTCCTATTTCTAATAATAAAGGAATTTCTCCCCATTCCACTTCCTATGTGTTCTTTTCACATCACCAAGCTATGGGAAGTCTGGTTTGGGGGCTAGGTTTGATGGGGGAGGGAGAAGGTGGTAAATGTTTTACTGATCTCTTGCAAAAGATGATGTGATTCCTTCAGTAGCTATTTACCAGCAACTGTGCCATGAGAAGGAAAAAGCCTTTCATTCTCTTAAGACAACTGAAGCTGTAGAAAGGACAAGAAAAACAGGACCTGCTCTGTGCTTCCCTTGGGCTCATGTCAAATTTACCTTTTTCTCCTCCCTCTTTTTCCAGCCAAGTCTAATGCACAGGGAGGGGAATAAGCCTGCTTCAAGGTAACCTGTTCTTTGGTCCCCTCCTGGATGCTCATGGGACTCTCCAGACTACCAGTGGAAAAGGTGCTCCACCTGCAGACACGCCAGCCATGAATTTAGACACAGTGCGACAGGTGTTCTGGGCTCTCATGAGTACATAGGTGCCATACCCACTGGCTGTGCTTCCACTTGTCTCACTGAAATAGGTTTCATGGCTGGGAATTCAGCCCAGGATCTGCCCAATTTCTTGTTCTTCTAGGAAGGGGTTGTCTTGTTAAGAGAAAAATCAGGAAAAAACCAGAATGGAAACTGAAGAGGATGGGAATGAGACTTTTCCTATCTACTTTTTCTCTGTTTCTCTCCTTCATGTTTTAAAGGAATAAATAAAACCTCAGTACAATTTCCTCTCTTGCCAAGGAGGTATTTTTTGTTCAAAAAAACCCCCCACATTTGGGACACCGAGTTTGCTGTTCCTTAGATTTGAGTGAGGCTTTTAAAACCAGAAGAGGGATTTTTTGCTGCATGGGATTAGAGATTGACACCCGCTTTCACTGCAGCCTCAAATGACGCACATTTTGGATATAAAAATCCTTTGCCAACCACATTCAGAAAGCTGCTGATTTCGAAGTGTCATAACAAAAAGTTAGCATTTTCAATAAAAAACTAACATGGTAGTTTTTCATACAGAGAAAACTGTCAGCTTGAAACATGCATTTTGTACAACTGATATTGAAAAAATTAGTTACTTGACAAAATTGAAGAATTTCCTTGGGTTAATGTGTTCTTCACTTTTTTTTGTGTGTGCACTGTTAAGCTTTCTAGCACAAAAATTTGATCCCAAAACCTTGGTAGACTCAGCCAAGTTCCTCCAGCAGGGAGGAACACAGCCAAGTCTTCCTCAAAAGTCATCTAAAGCTTGCAGGAGATTGAAACCAACAGAAGAAAGATGGGTTAAGGGCAGGAAGCCCAGCTCTACCACAAGTTTCCCTACAAACCCTTAAGTCTTTGCCTCAGTTCCTTCTCACCTTAGACCAGCATGGCAGAGCACCAGGTTAAGGTTATGAAGAACCACAGACAGCTGGAAAGGCACCATCAGTAACGCAACAAGAAGCATTGTTTGCATTTATATGCCTAAAGATGGAGAAGGGAGGTGACTATGTAGAAGCTTTAAGTCATTTGTAAGTGGGAAGAAACAAACCTCACACGCCTATAATCCCACACATTCTCTCCATATTATTCAGCGGTTCCTGTTGGAGCCACCAAGGTTGAGACCTTTCTTCACCAGAGGAGCACAAGAAGTGCTGCTCTCCCCACCACTGCCTCTGCAGGCCAGCAGAGAAACTCCAGCTTTCTCTATGCTAGGGAAAGAAGGTTCCAGCTGCCTATGATCCTGGCCACCCTACAAGAAAGCTGAAGCTCCATGAGATTTAGCTGCAATGTTTTATGCAACATCAAATGCAATATCCAATTATGCAATACATTATATATCACATTTCTGGGTTTTATTTAAATTACATACATGCAATACCGAACCAAAAGGTGGGCCCTAGAACTGGAGGAAGCCACCTCAAGAAAGGTGGAGACAGCCACAAGGCCAGCAGATTCTGTCCTGGGCAAAACTTACACGCAGTTTCCTTCTGCTCAGTATCTGAACAATGACAGAAAGCACCCTCAGATATTTTTTCTGTATAACCAGGATTTTAAGCTTCAGAGTGCACACTGGAAACCTCAGCATACATGTTTATCTAGAAAGAGCTAAACAAAGTTTTGGTCACAACCTTAAATTATTCAGTGAAGCTCAGCATACCAGCCTCCTAGGAATGCTGGCACTGACAGAAGAGGTTTCAGACCCTCTCTGAAGACCTGGGTGATGTTACTGCTGAGACCTGTAACACTCAAACACTTAAAAGTCCAAAAAGATACTTGAAAAAAATGGCCATCCTCTGCTAGTAGAAGCTTTCCAGACTACCATCTGAAGTATTGCTGTGCTGATAGGAAGAGGAGAGAGCCGAGCAAGTCCCACCCTCTCTCCAAGCATCTCTGAAATAAAAATTTGACAAATACCTCTCAAAGTCTGAGGACTAGGGGAAAGAAATAGTAATCTAGCAAGATTTCACAGGAGAAAGCAACAGTAACTGTGTGATGACTGTATCCCACTGAAAGACTCCACCTCATCTGTGTCGCAGGAGATGGGCACCTCATGACCACCACAGGTCAGGCAGATCACTCTCCCATCAGCTTTAGCATAGAAACGTTGTTGTTGGTCTGCTTTCCTCTATGGTGACACCACCTCTGTTCAAATGATTTCCTCATCTAGTAGCACTACATCAGACCACCTTAAACCACTGTTTTTCACCAGCAAAGCTCATAACGAATCTATTGCTGCCAGGCTCACCCAACTCACCTCCACCATGCAGCAGTTCAGACTTACGCATCCCCGCAAGCTGCTCTAGCTCCCTGTACTTGTATGGCAAGAACTTCATTTGGCCAGCTCCATCTCAAGAGCCTTCACTTTGCCATAAACATAACAACGGTAAGCCTGGGGCAAAGGCAAACCCCAGAAAGAAGAGAGGATGATAGACAGTGCTCTCATGTGTAGACCAGAGCATATTGATGCTACACCATTTCTTACGCTGTAACCCAAAGCTATGACACTACTATGTTCCTTTTTAGGAACTTTGTTTACAGTCATAAGCATAAGCAGAAGAGGACATGAGTGTCCCATCAGTGGAACATCCCAAAGTAGGGAAAAAAAAACATGCTTGGAACTAGGCAAAGTGGAAGCAGCACAAGTTCTTACAGTTACTACATCCACATTCAGCTCAAACAGATGATACTAAGCCAGTGGATGTGGAAAGCACATCTACAGCTAGCCATACAGCCACACATGAGCAACAGCTACTCTTACTGCACGGATTCATGCCAAACAGCACTTCATATTATTTGCTGTGCACGCGCTAAAAATTCACGTGACTGGCAGCTGGATGGGAGGAAAGTTCATTCCCCTCAAGAAGTTACGAGTACTTACAACCCCTTCAAGCAGGGCTGGTGACAACTCCAGTCCCCTAACCCTTGAAGCACTGTACCACCTCTATGTTTCCTGGCACATATCAGATCCGAGCAGTTAGGTTTTCATTCCAGCACTACAGCTTTCACAGAGGGAATTACTCCCAGGCAATACAGCACCTGCCATGTAGTAGATTTACACATGCTGGTGACCAACACCAAACCTCAGCTCCTTTGCAGTTTAAGGCAACTTCCACACACCTTGAGGAGAGGGATGAACAAGAAGCACCCAGGTAACTGTTTCACAACCTTCTCAAGTGTATTTTTCTAAGCTCCCTTACAAGGGTGAGGGAGGAAATTGTTGCATAACCCCTTTCTGCCTCCCAGAAGAAAAAAAGCTGTTCAAGCCAAAAATCTCCACAGCAGCGTGGCCAGCTCTACTGAACTGTACAAAACCCAAACCAAAACAGAACAAAACCACAAAGTCAAAAAACCAAAGCCACCAGCAAAAAAAAAAATCAAAACCCAAAACCACAAACCCAAAGCAAAAGCAAACCATCCCAAACACACATTTTCCCTAAAACCCAGGATCTTGAATGCTTATCATTACATGAGCATATCGGGAAAAAAAAAAAAACCACCAAACCCTTTTTTGACCACAGTATGATGGAGAAGGAGGAAAACAAAAGTCTGGAGTTCAGAAACCAGAATACAAACTCAACTTCATTATTAAAACTGTTATGGAAGTTAACAATGGTGGTTTAAGGTATGGTTAGAGCAGCCCTGTCAAGACACCGCATTTGTAAGGGCACATACCTGCTCACACTTGACTTGCAAGTCAGAAATGGAAGATATAAAAGGAAAAGCACTTTTTGCAATGGCTTTTCTGCTTACCTCAAAGACATGCTGTAATCCAGAGAAACATAATTCCCTTATTAAATAAAAAAGCAGCTGGAAACCCTTAGTATCAGTCCAGCACTGCTGACCCCCAAGTTACTACACTTGAGATTTTTTTTGAAAATGCAACACAACTTCTTGTATCAACAGGTTCATGGCTAACAGCTCCCTCCCTTCCCTCAATATACATTCGTATCCGTTTTGGAAGAAGAGTCCAGCTCATCCTCTTTCTCCAATTGCACCTCCAGCAGACAGCATGTACCAAATAAGTTGCTAGTCCTGGGTCACCAACAGTCAAGCACTGTTCTTCACGTAATGTGGAGAAGAGCTGCAAGTGTCCATACAGTATAAAAAAAACCCAACAGACCATGCACTGGTATGATCACATGGACAAAGCTGACACATGGATGCTCTCTTTTCAATACAGGTTCTTGCAGAGAATTTCTTGTCGCAGGATGAGTCCATCAACAACTAAAATCTCAAGAGAAAGTAATCGAGCTCCACGCAGTTGAAAAGAATTAAATGCCAAGTTGCTTCCCAACTGGAGCAATGCAGGACTGTGCATCAGACAGCAGAGAAAACTAGGCTAAGAGGCAGAAACTGCACCCTCACACATCAACTGAACACTGGTGTATATTAAAGTTTTAATACCAACGTTACCCACAGAGAAGTCTTTCTTAGGGCGGCAGCACTATAAAAAGAAACATCAGTCTAGTTGCTAAACCTCTTCCTGAAGGCTAAAAGTTTGTCAGTAGGCTGACCACACAAGCTGCTATGTGGCAGCAGGGAATAAGCACTCTCCTGAGCAGCCAAAGCTTATTTTCTAGTGGTAGCAGACCATGGGCACAGATTTCCCTCAGCACATCCTAAACTGCAACAGAGACAACTCAGGAATTAAAGAAGGTGGCAGCTTCAGAAATTGCTGCGGTAGATATGAGGCAGACAGCTACTTTGGGAGGCTTGCTTGTTTTCAGGGTTAGGAAGAGCACCCTTCTAAAAGGGAAACAGTCGTAACAACTGGGGAAAGAAAGGCAAAGAGAAAAAAAAGCAGCCCATTACAACTTGACTAGCACCTCCAGCAGATTGTTCCTGCCCACTGGGTAGCATCCCCAGTGCCAGGGGCAGCAGCAGGCACTGCCACAGGAGAGGAGTTCCCAGTGGGCAGCGCTTCTCCTTCCACCACCACCAGCTACAGCATGGGATCGCACAGGGGATGACTGGGTCACAACAACATTGTGTGCTTTGCAGGGGAGCGTTGGCATCAAAGGTTGTGCACATTCTGCCAAGTAACCAGAGAATACGACTGATCTGCAGTAACCCCTGTCCGGAAACAGTACATGCTGTTCCTTAATGCAGGCCGTAAACACAGCACCGAACAGCAACACGGGTAAGTGAAGAGCAAAAGTGGGAAACTCTGCCAACGAGTGATGTTTTACAAAGCAGGATTATCTGGAGTCATTTTATGCAGATTCAATGCCTGGTTCCCCTGCCCAGCAATCAATACAGGACTTGCTTCCACTCCCTGGACCATGAAAGACCAGTCTCCTCCACCCCTGTCAGTTCAGCAGTGTGAATTCCCCTCCTTGCCAGCAGCAAACCTTTCAGGAGGGTGGCTAGCTTGATCTATACAGCTCACATCAGGTGAGAAATCCTTCTGCACAGGCACCTCTAGGATTTCAGGCTCTCTGCCAACCTCATGAGCTACATCAATCAAGCAAAGGTTGCTAGTTTTAAATGTTTCTGTATCTTAAGAGCTCTTCAACCCCTGTTATGCAGTGACAAAACTTTGTAAGTGAGGATGCTGACGGAAACAGGGAGTCGTAACTAGAACTCTCAGCCACACCCTCAGAAACATCATATGCTATCTGTCCCAAGTGCCACGGTATTTAATTCAGATATAAACAAGTTTTTTATGCTTCATATTTAAAAGATACCACCAATAAAGGTTAGAGACAGAGAGCCTCTAGCTATTGCCATGAGTAAAGACAACAGAACCTCTTGGAAAATTTGAAGTGTGTATGCTTTTTCACTCTTCAATACATAAGTTACCATGCAAAGCAGCACTTCTGTGAAAGAGTAGTTCCAGTTTAGATGAACATGATAAAAAAAGTCAAACATGCAATGACATATGGTTTTGTCAGACACAGTAATTAAAAATCCAACTTTAAAGAAAACAAAGGCAAACGGAAGTCATCATCAAGTTTTCTGTTTTATTTAAGATTTTAGTTTTAATTCTGAAGAAAGAGGTACATTTCCTTGGTTTTAGTTTTAGCGTCAGGTTATAACCATGTTTATTTATCTGTTTCTCTTTTCCTGTCTTTTCAATACTGCACAAACGTCCAGAAACTACAGGGTTAAGTAAAAGCTGCAGGCAGAGGAGGTCAGAGGTTGCTCCTGATGGTGATCATGTGGCCCCAATGCAGTGCTATCCCAGAGTGCCCTAATCAGGTGAATCTTTTTAAAAAAAAAAAAACCAAAAAAAAAGAAAGAGAGACTGACAGAGGAGACAGAAAGACTGAAGTAAATATCACTCGTGTTTCAGCTGCTTATATTATGTATACACTAGGTATTAAATCTGTGAATACTTTTAAAACATTAAAGTTTACTTTAAACCTAAAGCCAAAATTAAAGAAAAATCTTATTCTCTCCTCTTTAAACCACTCTTTAGCAACATGCCAGTTACTTATAGCTATTAAGTGTTTTGTCTTTCAACACACTTCAGGTCAAACTGACTGACACAGTAAAATCCCCTTCTGGAAAAAAGAAAACAACATAGCAATTTCCCTGTGTAGTGCCACACTGAATGCAAAATAAATGCTAGGCCACTGCTTGGCCCACACGTTCAGTAATTTCGTTTAAATTAAATACCTTTTTCATGTTTCTGCATTTGATTCTGCATTGCATTTTCTCCCCTACTGCAGACTGACACTTTTCCACTAGGCAGAAATACTCATGTGCAAAAGACATAAAACAGTAATATTCTCCTTAAGCATTGAGACTGCATTCTGATCTCTCTCTCTTTTTTTTTCTCCTTAGAATGGTTAGAAATTATTCCAAACAGTGTATTTCAAACACTGGCTCAGCAGAAACTTAACAAAAAAGATACGGTCATGACCCTGTGATGGCATTGCATTTGGGGGGGAGGTTTGATCAGGAACTGGATTCTTCAGAAAGAAAGATATGACAGGGAACAGTAGGTGGGCATGGGTAGGAGTCAGGGTGGGACACTTCCTGCATTTCTAACGTTTTGGGTTTTCTTTTTCTTTTTTTTTTTCGTTTTCTTCCTTTCCTAATGACGATCCAGCGCTGAGCTCTGTAGTAGATCTGTGGGGGTTTTACTGGGGGGTCTGAAGGCTGTCTGAAAGCCTGGAGGTGGGGAATGGAAGCTGGTAGGGTTTGAAGGAGGAGAGTAGGGATTCCAACTGGCTCTGTGCAGAGGGATCTGTGTGCCGAAGGGGTTACTGTGGTGTGTCTGTGATGGCGCTGCACTGGGGCCGTCCACTTCTGTGAGGGCCTGAAGAGATTTTAGCCAATGTGGAGGATTGTCATCTTGAAGGGTGTCTAAACTGTTTCCTGTGGAGGCTGGGATACCTATGAAGAGAAGAAAAAAAAACAGGGATACAGGCAAGTCAGAGCAGAAGCAATAAGCTGAGCACGAAGGAGGTCAATTTAACCTAACAAAAAGCAACAGTGAGAAAACATGATTAGTTTGCACAGAGAATGCATTTTACATTATTATATGTAATTACCCTGCCTGCAAAACATTTAACATTAAGTCGAGACAGGAGAAAGTTCCCCCTCAGAGCACTTCACAAACCACACATTTTTCTATCAGACATCTTGTGCAAGGCCTGCACCCCTGTCAGTGTGACCCTACCACACCAGACTACCAGTACGCTGCATGCTTCACCTCCTACTCTGCCTACTTGAATCATGCTTCAGCCTCTCTAACAGGGAAACACAACCAGACAGCCTTATAAAAGAGAGCTTTATAAACAAGTGGAGTACGTCCCTTTTTAAGTAACAAAGTCCAGTGAATGCCTTCAGTGCCTCAGGACCGGCGGCGCACATACCGGACATGCCATCCAGCAGAAGGGACACCTACATTGACCCTAAAGATAAGCGCTGATCCTCCTGACTGCCTGCAAATGTCCCGGGCATGCATTGCAAAGGCCTAAGTGACACTTTGTTATACCTGGCAGTTCCACAAAAATTCCTGGACCCTTGAGGTTTTGTGGATGGAAGCTGGAAGAGACCACCGCATACTGACTTTTTTTTTGCAGATGTAAATCAGTTTGTGCCAAACACCCATTTGATGGTTTGCCAGCGGAGCTGAAGGAGTGAGAAACGGTTACCTGTGATGATTGCGGGGTCCATCCAGCTGCCAGGGCTGTCCCAATTCAGGCTGTCGGTGGTGGCAGTGTTGGACGTTGGTACACTGTGGTTGGCGTTGGAGGGGGAGGAAGCATTGGGCAGTCCACCAAAGTTGATGTTAATGTTCGGTAGAAGTGCCCTTAGCCCGTCCTGCCATTCCTTCATATTTAAACTCTCTACAGAACTGCTGTTGTCTGGGAGATTTACCAACAAAAAAAAATGAAAGATAAAAAAATAAAAAGCTGAAGTTAGAAACAGATGTCCTTCTTTGGTGTGGTATGGGATTTTGCTTTTACTTTTTAAGCTAAGCATGTAATACTTTTCCTGTCCAAAAACTAGGGTCAATGTTTATATGATTGATGAATTACTTAGGAGGGGATGGCAGGTTTTAAACAAAGTGTGAGTGGGAGAAAGATTTAACTCCTCCCCCAATTAATATTTTCACATTTTTTTCAGTTCAGAGACTCAAATAATCAAGTGCACAGAGGCTCTCCCTCTATTACTAATAGGGGAAAACATACCAGATCATTTATGAGAATACCTCTGTTGCAAGCAAGGATAACCCAATTCGGCTGCTTTATTCATGGGAAGCATGCTCGAAAGGGTTGTTTCCTTTGAAATATATTAAAATGAAGAAAGGCTAGGTAGGGCTTTGCAATAGAAAACATGAGGAACCAAGGAGATGGAGGAATATCACAAAAGTTGTTTGTTTTCTTATAGCTCACTTATTCACAGCCCTACAGATGTTCTTCCGATGGAAACGGTAATTAGGTTCTCATGAAGTTGGAAGGAGCGCAATTTCCTCTTGCAGTTGAAGAACAGTGAAAATTCTTTAGAGACCTTTCAGAGTGATTCACAACACAGCAACATCCTCAAAACTTTGGTTAGAAGCAAACCAGCTGGACACCAAGCCAGCCAAGTCTCCACTATTTGCCTAGATGTTTCAGGGCATGTATTGAAAAAGGCCAACGGGATAACGCAACTATTAGCACTACAGCAAATGATCCCTGAACACAAATGTTAAACCACCATATCTAAAACAGGCTATCAGGCTCTACGATCCATCCCAGGCTTTAGGCATCTCAAAGCAAAACAAACCAGACACAAGCATCCTAGTATTTCTCAGCCAATACAGAAAGTCATAATTAACTAACTTGTGGTCAAATATTTGAAAAGAAGGTGTTGGGTAGTATGTTGGCAGCACACCCTTTTTAACAAAAGCCTAGAATACAACTTTTTTTTAACCAGCTCTACCTGTCCTAATTGAAGAAAGGACCTTGATGTCAATCAGAAGTGTTACAGTAACATGGTTACATAATACTGCTATTTCAACAACGGAAGAGATTTAAGTCTTCATAGAAAATTAGAGGCTATGACTAACTCGCAACTCTGTATGTTAGAGACTGAAGAAAGCAGTCTCACTTGCCATCAAAACCTGCATTGGTAATTTTTGTAAAGCTGAACACTAAGAAAGAACTGATGTCTTGAACAATTATCCTTTCGTAACTAGAGAGGAAAAAAGCAAGCTCTGGAACCCCTGTGCTTTCATGCAGAACTTTCCTTCCCCAGGTCAGTGTTTTTTTAGAATAAGCTTTACATAAGATTCTGCTTCTGTACAAAATTACAGCAAGCAACTCCAATCACAAATCACAGCACGTCATACCTCAGTCCATGCCACCAACCGAACTTCAAAACAAATTACTGTGTAAATCTGCTATACCCACTTTGCCTATGATGGCTGTTGGAGCACTGCATTCATTTCTGACCCTCTGAATGCCCAATGCAGCTGTTCTAGCACAAGCATCCATCTGCATGTAGAAATGTCCCCATGTAGCAGGACAGCAGCTGACACCTACAACATCCATGGCCAGACAAACTCATGCTGCACAGGGAACCTGGACAGGAATAACATCACAGATGCAAGGAGTATTACAAAAATCATCCTCTGTGCCTGGGCAAGTCTGACCACAGACTCCAGAAGGTTTATAGTTGACCGTTATCCCCAGCCACCGGCTGAGGCTGGGCAATCACTCTTCTGTAGAGGTTACAGGCGTGCGGTACTGAGACAACTCATAAGCATTCCCATAAACAAAGAAAAGGCAGGTAAAAAAATGAGGTAGTGGAAGTAAACCCAAATGTCTGACTGTTAGTACATGCATCATGTTACATCTAAAGATTAAAATTAAGTGCCAGAGGAGAAAAAAAAAAAAAAAAGGAACAGTAACAGAACTGCAGCTCTGGCTCAAGCAAGTAACCTAAGACCAGCTTTCAGAAACACCTTAGCACACAGAAGCAATCAAGCCTCCAGACATAGGTGTGACTGTACCCATACACTGTGTGCGGCAATGAGCTCTGTGGGGCCTGGTGTACAAGTCCCTTTGGGTGAAAAAAGCAGGCTTAGCCATGATCTGTTCTATGTTCACTTATCGAGCCATAGCACATGCAACTGGCCTTCACTTCTACTTTCATTTCTTCTACTGTAAATCAAATAAAACCTATGATCCTGAGGTTCAAAAAATTTAAAATTTTAGAAAGTGTTAGTCAGAAATACCCTCAATGGATATTTGCTTACAGTCCTCTTGAACATCCGTAAGCCTATTTAAGACAAGTTCCAAATTCATTTTTTGGAACACCATCACAGAAACGCAACATGGTACACCATTAGTTTCCACTTTATTTGCCCACCGCTGCTTCTGACAGCTTGTCCAAAGAAATGCAGCTCAGTTTAATTACTTGCTTCTACTACAAGGCAAGAAAGAAACACGAGATGCTTACCAGGACCATGCATAAGTTAACATACTCATTGCATACTTCTGTCTGTGAGCTGAGGATCCGCAAGCTCATGATGATCTTAATCATGGACATGACTAACCCCCAACACTCTCAAAGCTCACGTGCAGGAAAATAAACATGTGTGGTAAACTACACACCTGCAATACATCATTGAGGCAGCCTAATGAAGACAAAGCCAGCAAGATACTTATCAGGAACGGGAAAGGAAAATAAATGTAGCAGGGCATTAGACCATCGTGGGCTAAGAAAATGTGTATTTTTGTCATGTTATATTCCATTAAAAAGAAAAAGAAATAATACAGCATACATAAGAGTCCAGAAAGATAACAAGCAGTTGAGATACAAGGCTTTCACAGAAATGTAAAAGGCTGACACTGTTTGTTGAGGAGACATTAATCTGTGAGGCACGCATAGATTACCATTGCCATGTACCCTCTCTAAAACAGAACATAATAAACTAAGAAACTGAGGAAGGCTGTCCTTTTATCTCAACTGTCAGTACAAAATCCACTTGGAATCACAGTAGTCAAGAGATGAAAGGCCTAAAAGTATTCGGTATCCATAAAAACTGTATTATCTGCTAGTAATAAGTTTATTAAAATCTTGTACTCCTAGGTACAAAAGTGACAGAATTCCAAAAGATTTATTGTCTTTCCCAGACAGTTCTGGGTTTGTGGGGCTGAAAGGCAAGCTAGGTCAAAAACATTGCCTTCTGACACCAAAGAAAAATCAAGCAACACATTATTCTGGTGTCTGTAATAAGGTTTTCCAGCTTGGCCAATAAATGTGTAGAAAGAAAAAACAAAACCCAAACATGACCAAAGTTTCACAGCTTTGTCAGACTCCCAGCCTCTAAGAAGAAATGCTGCAGTTAAATTTTTCTTGTAATATGGGACCTGGCAAGGGATTAAAATACATTAATGTGTTAAAGTAGATGGGATCAATAGAGAATAGAATGCTTTACAACACTCCCTGCAGCTGTGGAGGGAGTAGCTACTGGCTATGATAGGTACAACATCTGGTTAGAAAAATCCCTGATGGAACCCAAGTATGTAAGCCATCTCCAGGCACAGCAACATCTAAACCAAACAATTAAATCAGCATGTCTTTGCTAGAGTATGCCTAGGGCTTGAGTGAAAACACAAGTCCACCCAGAGGCAGGAGTTACTTCCACCACCTGAAGAAATTAAGTATCTTCAGAAAAAGTTACTGCTCATCCCTCAACTAGTCTATCCTTTTTGTTAATTAAGTTTACGCTTCACCACAAAGCTAGTACTACAGTTAAAAAATGAGAACAAGTTAGTTCTCAGTTAATATGGATTTATTAAAAAGGGCATTTGCCTATTACCTTTCCCTACTTCTAAACTTAATTGGTTGAAGGGAGTAATTTTTTACTAGCTATCAGATCTCTCTGTTGGACACCATATCCTAGGGGCACGAGAGCCAATACACCACTATCTCCCTACATCAAGAAGTGGAAACACTGTCTCCTTCCATAGCCTCATCCCAATTTAAAGCAGTATGTCCATGTATAGTGGGAAAACAGAAGAAAAAAGTTAAAATCCAGTTGACTGCAATGAAAAGATTGTATACACCAAGATAAATTGGAGATTCCTCCTCCCATCCTCCCAGCTTTGTCTGAGAGAACAGAATAGCCTGGTGAAGCCTTACTGAAAGCGCCACTATTTACATGAAAAGTAGCCTCAAATACACATCCTGAACTTCAGCCTTCCCTGGAGGTGCATTTCACAATCCTATCTGATCTTGTGGAAACTTGTGTTTACAGAGGTGAACAGATCCTGCAGTTCTAGCACTGAACCTTTTAACACATCTGAGTTAGTGTACCAACATGAAAGAAAAGTACTTACACGTAAAATGTTCAAGGCCAACCACTGGCTTAAAGTGAGTAAAGGGAAGAGAAACAAAAGCTTCATTATAAACTTAACCCAGTTTAAATACAATATAGTTAAAATCAGCTTAAAATAGAATATGGCTGAGAAGTCTGAACATTCATATATATAAAAGCTGGTTATTTAATGAATTTCTACATAAAATAAAACAATTGCCCCGTCATGACATCTTACCAGAGTGTCTGGCAGTGTTACTTCAATATCCTCTACCTGCAATGCCTTCACATTATTCCCCCAAATCAAGGAAAGCTGTGTGTATTTGGGGGAAGATGGAAAAGAGGACAACAGCCAAGCCAGAAACAGTTTTTCTGTTGTACATAATCAGCGCTTTAGAAGATGTTCTGCACAAGTGTCATCTGTGCTGACATGGGCTGTTCCATGATTTCATAAATTCTGTCAAATGACACCAAAACATAGTCCCAAAGGTGTTTCAGATTTTGCTGCACCACATTTGTGATGTTGATGCACTTGATGTTTTGTACTGAGGGTAATGGCATAGCATGTTTTACAGTTTACTTTGTGGAAGACAAGCCCACTAAAATGAATATCCCACACAGATGTCCTAGTTTGAGTTAGAATCAAACCAATTCTGTTCAGTGATTTTACTTTTCATCTGAGTCTCTGCTAACTAACTGTGCTTTCCAAAATTAACAGTATGTTTTTGCAGACAGGGTCTGCTTCTAGCAGTGATAATGATTGATGTTTAGAGTTACTACCAAGGGCTGGTGTGCAGACCAAGGTCACTGCTAACTCTTGTGTACCACATTCAGGGGTGTAGAAAGTGAAAGGCCACGTCTGTGGGGAGAAGCGGCCAGGACAGATGACCCTAAACTGACCAGTGAGGTATTTCATCCCATATACATCATACTCAATATAAAGCTAAGGGATCACAAGGGTCTCAACCTGGCTTTTTGTCTTCAGGGCCTTCTTGCCTTCTGGACCCTTCCCTTCAGCCTTCTTTCTTCCCAGCCCTGCCTTTGATCCCAATTTGTGTGTTCCTGAACCGAGCTCCTGTATTCAGTTCCTGTCTGCAGCTGAGCCCAGCCTGGGACTTTGCCAGTGCCTGCTACAGCCTCAGTGGTGACAGTGATGTAATTGCCATCAGGGGGAGATTGGTTTTGATACTGGGTTTTTTATATATCCCATTTTATTGTCATTATTTCCATTAAAGCTGTTTTAGTTTTCTAATTCAGAAGCCTCTCTCTCATTCCCTTCCTCTCCCATTTGGGAGGGGAGGGGGCCATAAGTCTCTCTCCCTTATCCTCTTTCTCTTCCTCTATTTGGGTGGGGGAAGAGGTGTTAACAGAGACCGTCTGTTGTAAGTCTGGTAGATTGAACCTAAACCTTGACAACAGACTAGATAATTTCAAATGATGATCCCAATTCTGATACAAGTCTGTGGTCGAGTCCATATCAAAATTCACACAGTACATGTTTAAGTAAATATGACTAACAGCAAAAATCACAAGACCATTGCATTAAGTGCAAAGCAAGTGTAATAGCTTGGAATATAATTTTGGCACAGCAGAGAAATACAAAAGCCTGACTACATACTAATTGTGTAAAACCACTAAATATATTTATGCCAAGAGTCCCAAATATTCCAGTCCTGCTGAAAATAAGCAGCCCTGCAAATCTAGGTTGCAATTATTTATTTCTTTTTAAAAAACCCATCAGTATGCCATGTGTGTGACCAAGGCACACAACAGTGCTACAGAAAAGCTTCAAATAAGCAAAATAAGTGAAAGAAATTCAGAGGAAAACCAGTCAGTTCTGAAGCCTTTGCAAGACAACCAGAATGAAAAGGAGCGGAAAAAAAAAGGAACAGGAAAGCCTACCAGAAAGTTCACCAGAAATCTCTCACCTCAATTGGAAACAAATAGGGACATTGGAAAAGCACACCCTTTGCATTGACATCCTTGTTATTCCCAGTGATAGTCCCAGCACTTAGTGCTACAGTTGTCACAGATACCACAGATAGTCCGTGCTTTCTGTGAAACAGCCCCTTATCCTATTCCAAGAAGTGACAGGGGCTTCTCCATTTTAATCTTAAAATGGCTTTCCAGTATTGGTATTTCTATTTTGTAAAAAAGTTGTCCAATATTTCACTCTGAGGGAGGAAGAGAAGGAGCAGATGATTTGCCACATGCTAAAATGAAATTATACCCATCACATTAGATAAACTCAAACACTTTTCAGCTAAAGCTTATATACTTAGCATCCACAAAACACAGTAAAAACTGTACCTGTGTCACTTAAATACGACTAATAAGCTTGTTTGCTCATGGAATTTTTAAAACCATGAGTAAAATTCCAGTTGAACTGCTATGGTCTGAAGGATTCCACACTCTGACTTCAGTGATTCTGCGTATCTATGATTTCTAGGAATCCCACAATGCTTAGAGCAACCGATGAAGTTTCATCTGTTCACAGGGGCCTGAGAAGGTCACTTGCAGATTAAAGAGATTGAATCTTGCCCATGCAAACAGCAGTGCTGCTCATCAGGAATACAAGGAGCCACTTCATATAAGGGAGATATCACATGACAGGAGCACTAGAAGATAAAGCTATTTGAAAGGAACATTTAAAAGCCTCATTGACATTTTCTACAGACAGGAAGCAACTTGACAATCCACAACAGCTTTCTAAGTGTCACTCCACAGTGCAGATTTCCAGTGAAAGTCTTGAGCTCTAGGAGCTGGGGAAACAGAAGCTACATACATACATAAACACACCTACAGAACTGGCTTCGGTGGTCAAGAGACACCAAGCTGACCTCAGCTTTGAAACAATATAAGTAAAGCTGCTTCTAGCCTGATTCCATATTGATTTCCATGGTTATATTAATTCTGCATGTACCTAAAAGGTAGCCAAGTAAATTTTAAAAAGCACTGTTTTGCAATTCAAAATAAATCAAGTGCAACTTAATGTGCCAGTAAGCCAAACTATCAAGCAGAAGAATATACTGAATTCTCAAGTATATACTTCAAAGGGGAAATAATGTTTTTCTAAACAATTTTCCTTTGTGATGAAGATCTGATAGTATAACCATTACGTTTTCTGTGACTAAGTAAGTGTTAAGAATCAGAAAATTTAGTTTATTTTCAGGGGAAATCCCTTCTACAACACAGTGAGGGGACAGCTCATCAGACACTCAATAGGAAAATTCATATTTGCTTGCAAGCACAGTGTCAAAATTCTATTAAGTTTGCAAAAAGCAATATTCCATTAAGTATTCTGGAGAATTCTTGTGATGGACTTCTACTTACCATGGCTCAAGAGATCAAATCTAATACATAACTACAGCTGCCAGCCACCCAATTTTAAGCTATAAGTAAATTTCAAAATTGAGATTCTAACTGGCTTTGAAAAACATGCTTGACTTCATATCAGATGTTTCCACAGTATCCCATCATTTTTTATTACTGATTTTTAAATAAATTATTGCTATAACCGCATTGTGGTGAACTGCGGGACTTGAGGCCCGCTGCTCTGCTTACAAAAAAAGACAATATATTCTTGTAATGCTTACACCTTAGTCAATAATCTATTTTTCATGGGAGCTAACAGGACACTTCTCATAAAAGGACCCCATAAGAAAATAAGCACTTCTCACTCTTATATTTAACACAGTAATACTTAACATAAGCCTAAACTGAGTACACAAAGACATAAGACAATGAAATGAAGGAAATGGATACCTGAATCCTACACACAGTTTCATTGCAAAGCTCAGGAAGACATGCAATTCCATTCATCTGAGAAGAAGTTATTTTAATCTAAGTATACCTGCTGCTTACTACTAGATCCTGCATCAGGGTTCGATTTCACCAGGTTATTATAATACCAATTTAAAAAACCCTTTGACTTGTGTGTACAAGCGTACTTGTGGTTCTAGGGGTCAGGAGATACTGGGATGAAGGTTGGACTTCATGATCCTAGAGATCTTTTCCAATCTAAACAATTCTATGATTCTATGCAATTATATGCATAAATGAAAGCAAAATATATGGAATTTGCCCTGTGGCCAATGCAATAACTAGAACTGCCATGGAAAAATCAGCTCTTAAAAGCTATACCAATAATTAGCAAGAGCCTATCTAGCTATTAATGTTCTGGGTTCCAGGAGTACCCAACTAATCCTCTAACCAAGGGTGTGAGACCAGCATTAGCACAGTGAATGCATACTCTGAGAAATTATAAACTAAATTTTAATTTTTCCACATCTGTAACAAACAATTAAGGCTAATGTATATTTGTAGATACTTCAGTCATTCTGTGGAAAGATCAGATAAACTGGAACAAAGCTGATAAGAAATCCAAACCTTCCACGACATGAAGTTCATTCTGATTGCTAAACGCTGTCTTCCAACAGAGGTGACCCACTTTTTAAATACGTGGGTTTTTAAAAATAATTGCTTTGGGAACAAACTGAAGTTCAAATGAGGTTGTGATGTAGAAGGAACCAAGAGATGGCAAAGGATGGAAAAGATAAGGTTTTTTATTTTCTTCCCTCCTTCAATGTGATTTAGAACTGCTGCGAGGAGAAACTTTCTGCAAAGCTGCTCTCTAAACTGCTGTTACTACTTCTTGCAGCCCAGAAGGCCAATCACATCCTGGGCTGCATCAAAAGAACTGTGGCCATCAGATCAAGAGAGGTGATTCTGCCCCTCTACTCCGCCCTGATGAGAGTAGAGTATAGGTGAGAGTAGAGCATACTCCAGTTATTGAATATCGTGCCCAGTTCTGGAGCCCCCAGCACAAGAAGGATGTGGATATATTGGAGCGTGTCCAGAGGAGGGCCATCAAAATGATCAGGGGAATGGAGCATCTCTCGTATGAAGACAGGCTGAGAGAGTTGCGGCTGTTCAGCCTGGAGAAGAGAAGGCTCCCAGGAGACCTCATAGTGACCTTCCAGTATTTGAAGGGGGCCTACAGGAAGGCAGGGGAAGGTCTATTTAAAAGGGTTTGTAGTGATAGGACAAGGAGTAATGGTTTTAAGATAGGAAAGGATAGATTTAGTCTGGATATTAGAAAAAAGTTCTTTAACACGAGGGTGATAGATCACTGGAATGGGCTGCCCAGAGAGGTGGTAGAGGCCCCATCTCTGGAGTCATTCAAGGTCAGGCTTGTTGGGGCTCTGGGCAACCTGACTTAGGTAGAGATGTCCCTACTCTAGTAGGGAGGCTGGACCAGATGACCTCTAGAGGTCCCTTCCAGCATAGAACATTCTATGATTCTATATTTCACTTAAGCTCCTCTCCCAGTACAATTTCTAAAAGATTGTTTGCCCTTTCTCAGTGGTTCTTCAAGTTGGAGCATTTCAAAATGTGTTTTTGTAGAAAGCCTATAAACAATCTATGCTTCTTGCTAAAATTCATCAGTCATAACTGATATTTTGTGAGACTTGACTCAGAAGGAATCAAAGTTTCGGGTCCATGGCCAAGGCATGGCCTCTCATTAGGCACTGCTAGTAACAGGTGGCACTTCAAAACATACTAATTTCTGGTATTTAAAAGGGAAATGCCAGGTCTTTAACATCGCTGAGAATTACATCTTTGAACTCATGCTAGTCATTTATTTTATATTTTGAAGTGCCAGTTTGTAGTTTAGAAAAGCATCCAAGACAACATGGCACCCTAAGGCTAAGCATCTGCCTGCTGAAGGAGGGAGACAGATACTACTGCAGCCAAAGGAGCTGCTTCTTACACTACTTCAGAGCTGTTCCAGATCTTATGGGTTACCTATGAAACAGCTTTTCTAGCTTCTGGTGAACCAGACCTAAAGAAGAAGGGAGAAGTTCTTGTCCTATAAGCAATAAATGCAGTCTTCCATCCCTAAAACACAGGCAAAGGCCCAACATTTTAGTGCAGCTGAAGCTCATTTGGTGACACTACTACAGACACCAACAGTCAGGATATTTGATGTGAAATACTTCCCCTGTGCTTGTTTCCCTGTTTCTGGGGAAGAGTTACCCAAAAAGCTGTCAGGACTGATGGTCCAGAACACAAATTGGGTCAGCCACTCAGGCCATCTATTTCAGCTAACACTGCATTTATTTCAAGTCTATCAGTGGTAATGTGATTAGTCAATCCTCTGATGTATTCAGCTGGGAGAAGTTATAGGATTATTTATTTTTAGGTTTTGGGTTTTTCCCCTCCCACTTCTGTCATTTTCTTCTTCTGAAATAAAATTACACATTTAAAAATAGGCATCTTACTACCCAAAAAAGCAGGATGCCCGCCTTGCACTGCCATCCCTAATTATTATACAATAAAAGATTTTAAGAACTTCAGAAGAGCTTAAAACCAAGCTCCCAGAGACGAGGGCACAGATATTTATATATTGAGCTTTATTTGGAACAGTATCTCCCTATACAAACATAAGAAAAAAAAACACAGGGTTTTAAAACCGTTGCAATATTAGCACTGAAAAGGCGCTGGGAGGGAAGTGTGGGTGTGCAAGATGAGATTTTGGAACAGATGGAGAAGTAGCAGGACTTAAAGGACAGGTGCTGTGGATGAAGTTCTCTCAGAGATCGTGACAAGATTACAGTAAGGCAGGCCTTAGTAGTAAATGTGGAAAGTGTACAGGAGTTCAGGGACAAGACACCAGAGGGAGGACAAGGAATATCAATAGCAGATTTCAAACAGTGTGACTTCAGTCTTGACACCAATTTAATATATTAGAAATTAATTAAAAAAAAAATCTCACTTCCATTTACTTTAAACCTAGCAGCACCACCCTGGGTGCAAAAAAACAAAAACAAAAAACCCAACAACAAACAAAACAACAACAAAAAAACCCCAACCCAAACCAAAACAAAAAACACAACCCAAACCAATCATCTCCAGAGCAAGCCAGCCAGCCAAAAATTTTCAAATTGAATTTCTTACATATTATGCAGAACACTTGACTTCTTCACCAGTGAAACAGAAAATTAGTAATGATGGGAAATAAAAGGAGAATGAGTTTCAGGGGTGGGGGATACGTACATACACAAAGCACCTCTTAAACAAGCAAGGTGGAGTCCTGAGAACCTCCATGGGAAGAAATGGGATGCAGCAGGATGCAGCAGGCATAAGGACTCAAGAGAAGAACAAAATACTCAGTGGCAAAGGCTGCACTAAGAACAGTCGTCTTTGCTGAGGAAAACAGGGTTTTCCCTGTTTACGGTCTATCAAAGGGTTAGTAAAAGCACTACTGGAAACAGCTGGGAGTCATTTACAAACAGTACTTTTCATTTTACAATTTCAAAGGGGTGACCTCGATATCAGGGCAACACATCCACCTCTGTGAGGAGCTGCTCTGCATTCTGGAAAGAGAAGCCTGCAGAGGTGCCACATGTGGCACTTACAACTAATAATAGTATCAGCCAAGATTTTAACCAGATTTCCTATTTTCAATATTTATACCTCATCAGAGAAAGACTTTAGCTACAGGCAGCTACAGATCTAACCAGGGGCACAGAAAAGACAATGTTCAGCTGCCAGGCTTTCTGCTCAGCAGCTTTCAGAAAGTCAAAAGTCAAGTGAGCAAGTAGTCTTCTTTAAAGGATCAGGACAGAAAATTTATGGACTAATGTATCTCTTACTATCAAGAGTAAGGCCATCAATACTTAAAACCAGAGTTACATCTTTCACACATTGTCAAGAGGAAAAGCAGCAAAATGCTCTTCCATCCACTGCATCCAAATAAAGGGATGTGAGGCAGCACTGTTAAAAGTCACATTGCCTGTTGCTAGGGTATGGGATTAAATACATTCTGTATACAGCATTGGAGAATACCAAGTTCTACAACATGCTGAATTCACAGCCATACCACACAGGCCATACTGTCTTTTAAAAAGGGCACAGTAGCAGAAGAACGCACCCAAAACCCCACACTGAGAAATTATCCTCAGCT
The DNA here is from genome assembly GCA_013400335.1 of Eurystomus gularis. NCBI lineage: Eukaryota > Metazoa > Chordata > Aves > Coraciiformes > Coraciidae > Eurystomus > Eurystomus gularis. The sequence continues at coordinate 310,212 of VZZY01005253.1, read as the reverse complement.
CACAGAAAAGTGTCAGCTGCTGTGCTGCACATTATTTTTTTGGTTCCAAGATTGTATAAAACAAACTAGTTTTTCTTTGTTCAAGAGAGAGAATCAACCCAGAGAGAGGAGGCAAAATCAAAAGCACAAAGGTCAAATAAGAAATGTATGCCCCAAATAGAAATGAGGTTACATCTTGAGAAAACAAGTCAGGCAAGGACTCAGTATTAAACGCAGAGCCAAGTCAGTGCTAATTCTGGTATATCAGCCTTCTCTGTGGTCTAAAGAAAGTTTTTTAAACAACACATAGGGATCTTACCTTGTTTGACTAAAGTATTGTCCAAAAGGTAGCATCAGGCAAGAAAGGATTCAATGTTCAAGACAAGCTCAACAGTGGAGGGCATAGAGACCAGAAAATTTAAAGTGGGAAAAGATGCAACACCGTAAGTTGTACAGATTTGGAATAGCTCAGGGCTTAAAATAAGTGGAAAGAAGTTGGACCTTCTTAAAATAACGTTAATTGCTTTGCCCTGCCTGCTACCAGCTACTACTTCACAAAAACCTAAATGCAGGCAAGACTCAAGAATGTGCACGCTAACCAGTGTCTTGATAACGAATGCAACACCTCTACCATAAAGACTGCTGGATGGCACCCAAACCTAACAGCACTATTTATTGTCTCAATCTCATCTACCCTAAACAGAGTTTAATTCTTCATGCTTTCTACCTGTCTGTGTCCACTTGACTATTTCCTTTATCTTAGATTTCTAATATAGGTATGATATACATAAATTGCCTGTTTGTGTTCAAGAAACATTTAGGCAACAATCTGAGATGTATAGTTTAATTTTTAGGCTGCCCTGTGTGGAGTCAGGAGTTGGACTCCACGATCCTTGTGGGTCCCCTCCAACTTAAGGGAATGATTTATGATTTGTGTGGGAAGAATATATACACAATATTGTGTAGCATTCGCCTTGGAAGAGGTCAAACTTCAAACTCTCTCATTATTATTGAGTTGCTAAGTTCTTACAAGAACACAGATGTTAGGGATTGGAAGGGACCTCAAAAGATCATCTAGTCCAATCCCCCTGCCAGAGCAGGATCTCCTAGATCAGGTCACATAGGATAAGTTCAGTTTTACAGTTAAGTTTTTTCTCATTTGGAATTATGTTCAGGATTATTATGAAATTAAATGAAACAACAGCCAGTGTTTCAAAATATCAAGTACTTTGTCCTGCATAGAACTGATGGGAAAGGCAGACTAATCATTTTCTTCCTCATACTTTTAACTGTGTGAATTTGTTCTTACACTTTTTCTGTGTATAAAAATCAATGACCACCAACCAGTCAGTAAACTCAAGAAATAAAACTATATATTTCGATTTTCCCATTATTAATAAGCATACATCTCATTTTATAAGCAACTGCCTCAAAACATACTGTTAATCTGAGACCTACTTTACTTTGTGATCTAATACTGTACCTTTTATTTTAGAACACACCATTGGGCAGTAGGGTATCAAAGATGATAATGTATGAGCTATCAAAGAACAAAGAGTTTCCTGTTAGCCTAAAGTAACATAAAAATAATGGCACACACCCACCCATGTTGCTGTCAGTGCATCTTCCCTTTCATGTTATCTGAAGAATAAAGGATAGCTGCTGTCATATTCGTAGGATAGCTGGCACATACAACCTAGAGTCAGATTGCTTTTAGCAACCATCATACTGTCCATGAATAAATCACTGAACTTTTCTCCTGAAGTGTTATAACTACACAGTAAGTCACCTAATCCATCCCACGCCAGAGAACAGCAACAAGCCTAAACTGTCCCTTACAATGAGAACATCTGCTACAGTTCACAAAATTATATGTTAGGGGGAGAAAAATAAAAATGCTAGTTTGGGAATCAGTCAAAAAGTTCATTTAAATATGGGTTAGAGACAAGTCTATACCTGATGAATATGACACATTTCAAGTATATGCATAACAAAATTACAAAGTCAATGCTGTCATTGCACTGGAAACTGCAGAATGAGTTTAATAAATACTACTTCCTCTGTGAAACAGGCTATCAAATTCCACACAAATTATTTTTATATAAGAGCTTAAAAATAAAGGAAGTAGGTAGTGTCTGTGTCCCTCCATTTAAACCTGGTACAAATCACAAAACAGCCCTACCTGGAGCTGTGGTATTATGAATACAGCACAGCTCTGATTCTTGACTAAACAAAAGGTAGCTTCAGAACATTACATTTAACATGTCACATAAGAATTTCAAATTAATGTGAATACTAATGCCTACATAAAGCAGAGGCAGCAGTAGCTTGAAATATGTAATTTTCTTCATACAAACTTCCAAACCACAAATACACTTAGTGAAATCAACCAAAATTGGATTTACGAAGCCTACAAAATAGTATGTGTAGTGGGTCTGGCTGAGCTGGGTCTGTTTTGTGCTGGGAGCTAGAAGGGTAACTACTGCTGAGCAAGGATCCCAGCATTCACCCCTCCAGTGGGATGGGGTGGGCAAGATCTTGGGAGGGGACACAACCAGGACAGCTGACCCAAACTGACCAAAGGGATATTCCATACCATATGACGTCAGCTCAGCTATAAAGCTAGGGGGAAGGAGGAGGAGGGGGGGGCCGTGCCGTTGTCCTCCAGAGCAACCGCTACGCGTCTTGGAGCCCTGCTTCCCAGGAAGTGGCCAAACATCGCCTGCTGATGGGAAGTAGAGAATAAAACTTTGTTTGCTTTGCTTCCGCGCGCGGATTTGCTTGGCTTTGCTTCTATTATTATTATTAAACTGCTTTTTGTTTTCTCATCTTATATTCCTCCCCTTTCTTTTTGCTCTGCTGAGGAGGGAGCGGGGAAGGAAAGGGGGGGTGATAGAGTGGCTTGGTGGGCACCTGGCACTCAGCCAAGGTTAACCCACCACAGTATGCTAACTTCATACGAAGTTATAAAAGTTTTTAAATCTGCTTGTTTTCCCATCAATGAAAAAGTTGAAAAAGGATTGATTAAATACAGCAGGCAAATGCACAGAATAAATGAATGTGCTTTTTGTTGGTTTGTTTGTTTTGTTTTTAATAACTGCTCCGGTATTATGTGCTTTAGAAATTTATAGTCCTGTAAAAAGCCATGATCAAAAATCTTAGGAAACATGCAACTTCAACAGCAGTTGAAGGTCTCTGCTAGAACACAGAAAGTGAAGTTTCATGTGCACCAGGTTTCTTCTGCTGTTGTATTTGAAGTACAGCTGAGTTCACAACATTTTCTAACACACCCTAATACAAAGTAACAAAGAGCTAATAAAAAGGAGCTTCAGGTATACAACTAATCTCTCCATACTTTTAAGTGGCTATTATGATACATATCACCTAGTCTGTTATAAAGCACTGTAATGAAGCCCCACTGACATGATTTCTCCATACTTGCACATACCTTTCCTCCCTCAACCCCAACAGACAGCTGTATCCGTAAATCAATTGAGGAAATCAGAAAAATTCTATCAGTAGCAGGTACATCCTTACATATTAAGAGCGAGCATAAGAAATAGGAATTATTATTTCAAAAAGAATGTAAAAGGAATGTGTTGAGAGATCTGTACACTAGACAGATTTGAAAAGACAGAATAATCAATAAACTGGAAACTATTAAGTCAGCACACAAAGAGAGATGAGGGCATCTCCTGACTTTCAAATTATTTGTACTTCTGAACCAGCTAGATCACTAAAGAAAACCCTAGGCACTAAATACCAGACAAATAAATACATCCAGAACCCAGCAAACAAAACCAGAACTACCTCAGACTTCAGCTGATTTCTGACAACAGGAAAAGAGAAAGTAGTAAATCTGCTTTGTGCAAATTATTCTTTTTTCTAGATCTGTCAAAGCAGACATGTAGATCAGTTGAGAAGTGTTAGCACTGCAGCAACTGCTGCTATCTAATTGTCAGCCAGGCAACTAACAATATTTTCTGTAACAAGTGATTAAGGCCAACTCAAAGGAACTTTCCATGAAGGCTACAGCAAATGGATGTTTTTCTGTTTTTAGCACTATCTGCCAAAAGTATTTTGAGATTAATTGGTTCTAGCAGTTGTACACAAAAAAGGATATACTTAAATATCAACTCTGTTGCCTTAAAGCAGGGTGAAGTACATGGCATAGGCTGCACATCAACCAACACCACTCAACTGGCTCTTCAAGAATAGTAACAAGGATCTGAGTCTTCTACAAACACAAAGAGGTCCACTTTCAATGTGTCAAAGACAATTAAAATAACGCAATTTAAGAAATACTAGAAAACCTGTATTACAAACAGATCTTTTTATAATTGTTTGTGGCTGGATTTATTTTGTTTTAATTTTACAATCTTTAGTGTAACCAATATCAGTCATTTTAGTCTAAAATCTTTGCTGTTGCCAGTACAGTTTTGAACTCCTTGCATTGGTAGTCTGGACCAAGTGTTTACACTATGAATCAGCCTAAGGACCCTACAGAGTACTGTAGCTTCAGCAAGCCTTCAAAGAGGGCAAAATATAGAGGAGTAACAGCCAAAATTAGCTCTTGTACTAGAGCACCAAAAACACACAATGATTTTTTTTCTAGGTCAATTCCTTATAGTGTAGCCAGTACTTCTAAAAACCCATGAAAAGGTAGTAACACTGGCAACATCTCAAGAAGCAGTTTTCTCCATTTCAAGGCTACAAAGAGCTTACGCAGACTTCCTACCTGCAGTTCATTATACGCTTCACACAATTTTTTTTCCTGTTAGGAAAAGAAAACCTGTTTGGGCCATGCTAAATCGGAAGCGTAGAAGGACTTCAAACTCTAGTAGTGAATTTTTAATCAAGACCATGATTGTTACAATTAGCTCCTCAGTTGTAACATTTGCTGCAAAAGCCTATCAATCCATTCAGGGCAGCCTGAACCGGCCTGGCTGTGCATTTATTTTTCTTCAGCAACACAACCCTCACAATCAAGATGAATCCTCATACACACATCGCAAGCACCCATTCAGTGAAAGATTAGCATAATATTAAGGCCGTCTGAAATACAGAAATGAACAGCACTGAACACTTTATTGTGCAGCCATTTGGTTATGCGCAAGAGGGAACAACCCAGCCAAGACATCTGGCACAAATTACCATCATTACAATTTTTTCAGTTTTAAGCACCTGCATGTCAACGTGGAAGTCGCAATGCACTTTTAGGGCCTACTCTTAATGAAAGCCAGTCTGGCAAAACTGAACAAACAAAATACCGATCTGCTTTGGCACAAAATTAAGCGGGAACAGAATACTCCACCTTCCTTATAAAGCTCAGTATTACAAGGCTAAACATCCAGCTATGTTTTTTTGAAAAAAATGGAAAGGGCCTATTTAAGACAATATTCCTCCCTCTGTTCATAACTTAGTACAACAGTCAAGAGATCTCTCTACCACTTGTAGCTGGCTATTCCCTTTTCCTGTCCTGGCCCAGAGAAGCGGAAAACATGAATTAAGTCATATTCACAGCTGTCCCGATTCACCTACCTGATATAGGAATCCCTCCCAGACCTGTGCTGTGTTGTGGTGGGAGATTCAAGTCCAAGAAATTACTATTTGAGGTGGGATTTGCTGTGTGGTTCAAGTGCATGATGCTATTGCGTGGGAAGGCCATCCATGGATAGCGAGCTGCTTGGCCTGGAAAACTGAAGGAGTTGTAAACTGCTCGATGCTGTTGAAACTGTGGGAATCTCTGTGGCATGACTGGAAAGGTGCTACTGAGAGAGTTGGCATTTGTGGGTGCAGCAGGATGCAGGAATCCAGAGCCTGGCCCTTTGGCAGTTGTAGTGTGTGGGGTAGGGTTCTGAAGAGATGTGGGCGAGAGGGAAGGTTGGTCTTGGACTGACAGTTCCTTCTCAATCAGGTCTGCTAAGGCTTTGCGGGTGATGTCAAAGGGGTCAAACCCTAAGTCGTCCTCTTGCTGTTTGGAGGAACCAAACCCAAAAGCCGCTTGCCAGTCTGTGGAGGAGGATACTGGTATAGTCTCTGTTGGAGAGGAGAAAACAGGATTTAGAACAAGAATTAGTAACTACTTATCCTTATTACTTTAGGGTACTCAAGGATATGGTGTAGAAGTGGGCCTGGTAGAGATAGATAATGGTTGGATTCAATGATCTTAAAGGTCCTTTCCAACCACAGCAATTCTGCGATCCATAAAAGAATTTCAGCCTCAGTGTATCTGAACTTACACTGTCAGTTCATCTTTTATATAATACTACTTTATACATTCCACCAACATCTTATTCATCAGCTTAGAATGCCATTTTCAGATGAATCTGTCAGATTTCTACCTAAGGTGAAGTGGTACAACTAGCAAACAGTATTTTTACTGCAGAATTGCTCCATTCCTGAACTACTTAAAAGCCTTATCAAATAAGTATTTTCAGTAATAGCACCAAGAGACCAATAAACACTTGCTTAGAACCTTCTTCCTTTCTTTACACTCATATCACTTGATGGAACTGTGACCATGCAGAGTTTAATTAAGGCTGTTATTCAGTTCAGTATTTTGCTTTCAGTATTAACACTGTGCTTCAGCTCTGCTGTGCAAGGAAGGTGGGGAAGAGATGTTCCCCCTCAAAGTGGGAATCTCTGAGCAGTGGTAAAAAACAAAACAAACACCCTCCGTCCCCAAACCCCACTGTCTACTATAATGAAGAAAACCAAGCCAAATCGAGTAGGTACCTTGATAAACAAAAGGAAATAAGGAACAGCATTTCAAGATATTTAATATTTTGAGGTTTTGTTTTACAAAAAGGGTTATCAGAATCTCCCTGTACTTTCAATTACTACTTCATTTCATTATATTGTTTATGTTTCCTATTTAGGTTCAGTAAATGCTAGGTGCAGTTTCACTGTATTTTTCCTCAAAATTGTGGTAATGCAAAGCTGATGAGTATAAGGTAGTATCAGTCACAACGTTAACTCCCTCTGCTGGTAGGAAACCTGGTCTGCTGCTTAAGAAGTTAAAATTAAGCTCAGTATCCTCTCTTAGAAGAGATATCTACATGTCTATTTTCACTCCAAAAATCCATGACAATAGGTAGAGCTGCTAGACAGGCAAAAATCTGTACTTTGTGCTCTTATTTACACAGCAACTATACCTTTTATACTAACTATGAAACAAGATTGCTGCTACCTGGAAATTGTCTCTCATTGCTACTTAAGCCTCACAAAAGCAGTGTGTATAGCATCTCAGCAGCAGCTAATTTCCATGGTAATAAATACTGTTTACAAACAGGGTTATGGCATCCGGAAGTCAGATATACATCAAAAGAAGACTAATCACTAAGTAATCCAACTGTGTCCTAAAGTACTGTTTACATTGTTTATTACCAATACTGTTTAATTTTCTAGCAACTTCCTCATATTTATAATCTGTGAGCTCTTAAACACTATTAACCATTCTCAAGACTATACAAATACACTTAAAATGAGGTTTCATTCATATAAAGTGGTATTTCATAGGAAAGTACCTGGGAAACACAGGTATCTTTCAGTTGTTGCAATTAAGTATATTTTTATCTCTTCTGAATGTATATAATCTCACTTCAGAAAGAGGAAGATCAGGCACCTTCGGATAACTAGGCAGGATACTAAAGAAAATTCTGAATTCCACTGCACTGCTTCTGATGTTAGAATTATAGACTATACCAAATTACTACACCAACATATATTTTCCCCATTCTCTATAAAAACCTGTAACATTAAGCATACATAGCCATATCCTATTATTTAGGCAGGCTCATGGCTAAGAAAAACTTAAATAAGCACTCATAATTTAGCCATGCAGCAGGACACCTCTGTAAAAAGTTTCTTTTGAAAGAAACCCATACATCAGTGCAATTAATTTGTAGTTAAGTGATGAATTTTAATCATTCATGAAGGGAGGAAAACCAGCATGGAACAAGCAGTTGAGCTTTTGGCTCTACAGTTTCAGACACGAGTTGCAAAAAGAAGCAACACCCAGCCATGTAACCTGTGCACATACCTGATGTGAAGAGGCTCTGTGGTTCTGGTGCTGTGGGCCAGTCATTTGAAGTCTGTGGAGAGCTGGGGAATGGAGGAAGCCCACTAGGGATGGGGTTAGGGTGCCGAAAGTTGTCAGAGAAGAGCGACTGTGATTCTGTTACAGCCCCTTCAAAAGGGGACCGTGCACTGTGATTAGATGAACTGATGGGTATGACTGGATTGGGTTTTGTTAAACCTGGTGGTGGTGAAGGTGTGTCACTGTTTGTTATCTACAGGCAAGAGAAGAAGAGAAACAGTTAGAACGTAAGTGTTTATATATAAAACATTCTTCACTAATATAGCTGAAAAGTTTCCTCAAAACTTTTGGCTGCCATTAGGTTCATTAATCTATAGTTCAGTACAAAGTCAAACACAGAAATCAACTTAGCAGTATCATTTTTAAGTTTTGTTTAAAATTACAATACACTTCAGAAAGTACTTTCTTCTCCAACTACAAATTGCACCAAGCTCTCAAATTCAAGTCTTACTTTCACAGCATTCATTGTTATGTCTTACCTGCTGGGAGCTGTCACCATTTCCTATACTGAGGGAATCTGAAGGTTTGTCGATAGGGCTGCAAAGGTGGGAGGGGAAAAGAGACAATAAGACACTTAAGTATTTAATGTGAAAAATCAACATTTGCTTTCGTAGTGGTAGAAGAGCCTTAAAATAAAGTGAAATTAATTAGGAGGAGTTAAGAAAGAAAAAATCCACCCATTTATGAGACTCTTTTAATACTACTTCCCATCACTCTCCAATCTGCTTGTTGACTGCCCTGTTAAGGAACAAAGAGAAAGTTTTCAACATGTCCATAGTAACTCTATGCCATTCAAAAAACCAGGGCTCTTGTACTCTGGCAGTATTCTGTAGTAGTCAGCTCCACCTATGCTACTACTGGAGAGAAACTTGGGAACAGATTTGTTTTCCAAATACCTAAGTTGTCAGTTCCCATTCATGTCCTAAATAAATCTGGAGAGAGATAAAAGATTAAATTAACTATTTAGTCCTGATGGCAAGTTAAGCTTTCCACCAGCCTTCAAATAGCCTTTAAATAGCAGAAATTAGTTCCAAGGGATGAAAATTGAGTTTTGAGATGATAGAAGGGAAAAACACAGAAAAAGATTTAGCATTTCAAAAAAAACAAACTGCCAACAAACAAAGAGAATGAAAGATAAGATCCAGCAGAAAACCACCTCAGATAGCTATTCTCTGCTATTCATGACTTGGCTGAAACGGCACATCTCAATATTTAAGATTCTGACAGGCATCTGTGATTTAGCTGCCTTAATTATACTAAATACCACAATAATGAAACAGTGTCAGTTTAAATTCAGATTAAAATCTCTGCTTTACAATTTCAAGGTACTTTGTCTGCCCATAAGAGAACATGCGCAAGCATCACACTGCACAGCCCAAAACACTGGTCCTACAAACAATGACCAGAAGAAAGTGAATTCAGTTCCATTATGAGGCCAGAATGTGATACAAGTCAAATTACAGACATGATGTGTTAGCACAAGCAAAAATATATAGTAATTATTTTAACTGGGTGCAGACTTCAGATCCTAGCTACACATTGTTTTCAAATACCCCTTGCTGCTGCAGAGTTTAAATATTGCAGAGCCACATATCAAGGTCAAAAATAGATAAGATTGCTTCCCCTCGTATTTGTGCTCCCCATGCCAGGATAACTAGGGCTGAAACCCAGCAGAATTAATTCTTCTCCATGCTAAAAGAAATTGTATAAGAGTAATAAGTCAATAAAAACATTTTTCGTGCAAAAGAACATTGAGTCAGTATCCCAAAAGGATAACTGAAGCTAAAGTATTTATGACTATAAAAGAAAAATCAGAGGAATATACTTCCAAACAAGCATTACTCCAGTGAAGATTTACAAATACTTTCTACTTAGTCGTCTAATAGCATGAATGAAGTTTTTTCCATTTGGAACAAACTGTCTCGGGTTACTTCTGAATATCTACAGCACAAAAGTTTGCTGTAGACTCTTCACTATGCACTCATTCTGATTGTAGAACTGATATTCCAGTCAAATTATTTTCCTTAAGCTGTTGACAGAAGTCACAATGCTGCAGTTTAAAAGCAGCTATAGGTAAGACAACTTCTAATGGTAATTTAAGTGCTGAAAATGTTTGTTATACTTGAACCTGCCTAAGGAGCCTTTAATTGTAAGACAGGCTTCCAAGCCCTCAGGAATAACAGGATTCATTATCTATTGGCCACAATATTTTTACTTATGTTTAGTACGCTATTTTCAGAAAAGATAAGGAAGCTGCATGTCATTATGGAGACACAACCATAGGATCTCTGATAACGCTTCAACAGGACTGCTAAAAGAAGCTACCTTTTTCAACAGCATGAATGTCAATGCACCAGCTCAATATTGATTTAAAAATGGAAATCGGCTGCCTAATCAGCAACACCACTTCTTGAAATACTAGGGTTTACCTTGTCATTTTCCCATTCAACCTCTGAATGAGCACTACTGATGCTACCATACAAACCAGAACAGCGTTAACTACAGACTAGCATTGGAACTGCAAGTGATGCTTATGATGGAAGAGGACGTCAGTTCTAATCAAGGAGGGCATCAAAAGATGAAATAATGCTGGTTAGCAATGAGGAAGTTATTGCAAGCAGATAAATTACTTCCTTCGCACAAAGAGGCCTAAGTTGAATCTGCTGCCCTGTTCACCCTGTTACTGAGTGATAATCAGGGAACCCTCACCCCTGCAGTTGTGTTTCTGGAACACACCACTGTAAAGAGATAATAGATGATCTCAGCCCTAACATTTAGCTTCCTTCTGTTGAAGCTTTTCTAAGTGACAAGCCTCCTGATGTATATGATGTATATGATGTTACTTTTGTGGAAGCTTCTGTAGAGAAATGAAGGGCTCAGCTCTGGCTGGGACCACACAGCTACACAAGCTGTTGATCCTTTGGTTATTCAGTTTCCCTCAGCCCTTAAGTGTACCATCACTTAACTAACTTCACACTAGTGAGTGTGTCTCCTGCACAATTCGCCAATCAGTCTTTTTGACATTGGCTAGGCCAAGCCCAGCTTTTTGTGACCTGATCAGGATTTGAATCCAGCTCTCCAACCAGAGAGAGAGAGACTGGAGAATCATTCCCTCCACACGAATCAGTGAGAGAGAAAGCAAGCTATCTGAAGTATAAAAGGCAGCACAATTACCCGAAATCTGAGTCTGCACCATCTGGAGTCATGTGTTCTGGGTCTGTGCCATTTTCTAATATAGGAGGCGTTTTCCTGTGTTCCATTGTTAAACCGTTGGCTGATTTACTTGAACTCTGTAATGATGGCCAGGCATCTTTGTTATTACTGTTGGGTCTGGAAAAAGGCAAGAGTAAAAAAAAGAGTTCAAGTTATGAAGAAAGTGTTTTTAAAAATTGTAAGCACAGGGGAAATGAATCCTTGTGCCAGAAAATCCATAAAAATAGATTTATCTGGATAATATTTCTCAAATTTTAAATAGTGATGACTTAAAAAAAGACTTAATTGGGTAGGGAAGGGGGAGAGAAAACTGAGGGGAAGTTCCATTTTCTTCACTGAATAGATAGCTGCTCTGCCAACGTTTAAATCCAAACTTGTCCATTTTGGGAGAGAGGAAAAAAAAATCCCCAAACCAAAACAGAACAACAACAACAATCCATTGACAGCTTCAAGTATCTGGACCTACACACACCTCCTTTAGGTTTGCTTTTATCCTATAAGTATTTTTAAAGTTCTGTAAATAATGAACTGAATCACTTTAAAAACCCAAAGTTTTATATTCCAGGCCCTATCAAGCCTGGCCAACAGATGAAGTTTGTGGTAGTTTGTGTTTTACACCTACACAGGAGTCCAGCTTTACTAACACACCATGAGACCAGTCAGACCAACAAGTTACTGCTCCCTTCATTTCTAGTTTAAAGCCATAATTACTTCCCTTTTATAAAGTAACATTATATTTCACTTCAGAGGGCACATTAAATATGAAAGAAGTTCAAGAGAGGACTCAAAGTCCAAGTTTTTGCTTAAAATAATTACATTTACTACAAATTGAAGTGAGCTGGAATATCATCTATAACCAAATGTATTCAAATACAGTGTCATTTACTAACCCTACAATCTTACTATAAAAGATTGGCCTTTGTGCTCTCCAGTTCTTGTACATTACACTTTTAATTTGCTTCAATTAGGATCCTGGTTTTAGTGTCCAAGTGCTGTCATCATAAGGAGGAAGCTTGCAAAAAAAATTTTAAGAGTTT
>VZZY01005253.1:241589-297872 GCA_013400335.1 Eurystomus gularis | reverse complement strand
GCAAAAAAAATTTTAAGAGTTTTGCTGTTCTACCTCCATCTTTTCTCATTCACCTATACAATATGCACACAGATGAGAACCTTGACCTGATTTACAGATCTCATCTTTGCTTTGTACATATTCGAAATAAGTTAGAGATACTGAGTTGATCAGATATTGAACATAAAAATGAAGACATCAGCAGCAGTACAATGTCATTTAGCGTTCTTACCCTTAGAAAAGTGAGCTTAAGATATACAAAACAAGACTTTCAATCCATTAACAGATTTATTTTAAATATAAAAACTTACATCCCCTGCAATGTAAAGCCATCTCTATGCCAGAGCTAACTTTAATATGTCATATTTAGTTAAAAGTCAGTTTTGCATCCAAGGCGAAAGGTAGAGAAAGAAACTGTTTTATGTTTTGGGGTGGGTTTTTGTGCATGTTTGTTGTTTAAGTTCAAAGCTGCATACTTCTAAAGGGCTGTTCTCTAAAGACCAGCAAGTGTTTAACAAGTGTTTCCACTTCTAGCATAAGAAAGCATTCATTCCAGTTCTTTAGGAAAAGGTCAGTGGCAGAGGAGGGGGTGAGGGAAATGAGGAAGAGCTTGATTCTTTTTAAATGTGGAATCTACCTCTAATTGTAAGAGAGTGCAGTCATCATGACTATCAAGTGACATACCAAAAGATTTTAACATTTGCTTCAGCAACAAGAAAAAGGGTCTGCAAATAGGACCTTTCAAATTAGAACACAATTGTGAAAAAGCATTTATGCACAGTTTAAGAAACTGTTTTCCACCAATAGGTATAATTAAACATCTACTACTTAGAACTTAACTTCTGTTCAATTCCAGAGTGAAACAGAAATCCTGCACTCCAGACACAACCATAAAATCTTTAGAGGCTTTGACAAACTGGCAGGAATATTAACATCATATCAATGAGTCAGACAAAAATGAGATCCTAACTGGGTAGAAAGTTGTGAAGGAGAACAACCAGAAGCACCCACCAGCTTGCAAGCTACATTTTGTACTAATGAGACAGGACTCGAAGAAACATTTCAAAATCCCAGCTGCAAGAAGAAAGTCACTTTGCAACCCAAGAGGTGGTGCTTAGCCCTTCACAAAGAAGGGAGTTTGTGTTGTGATTATGCTGTTCAGCTGACAAGAGAAATCAACTCCGTACCACTTGTTGCCTTTAGAGTAACATACCACAAGCGCCAAATGTTAGCACCACAGACTGCTCAAGCTCCAATTCATAATTGCTTTCTGAATGCTTAGAAGTTTGCTCCAGTTTCATATAGAGCATTTTTTCCTCACTGGTATCATTGGTTTTGCTGAGATCTAATGTGGTTTCAACCTTAAGTCTAGTTCAGACATAAAATAATCAATACCCAAATGCAGTAAGTGGTGTATTTGCTTTACTCACTGCATTCTACCTTTCAATTCAACACTGAAGTGTCCAAGAAACAAGAAGTGGCACAGTGATGAAGAAAAGATCCCCCTGGAGGTCCTGACCACTTGCAGTCAAAGAGCATATGACACTTCCTCCAGAAGTTAAATAATCCCAGTACACCAGCTGGAATACTAGTATTTAACCAGAAATTATATTCTTCTTATTCAAGATCCATTGGGAGTATCTCGGATACAGCACCCTCTTTCTTGCTTAAGCTGCTGTGCTGTGATGCTGCCAGTGGCAAATCGTTGTCTGAAAATTTCAGTAGTGGATAAACTGGCACACAACACAAACCCCAGTTAAAAGGCATAGGTGTGTAAGAAATGCAATCTAACTTGTACATCCCACCTTGCACATCTCATTATCAAAAAACCTACAAAGGAGCGAAGGAAATAGTTAACAGTTTATTTCCACTCAGAAGGCATATTTAACATAAATATAACTGATATAAGGATTGATTACCTTAGGTTTTTATTTCTTTGTATGGACTATGCATTCATATAGACAGAAATCTTTTCATAACTTAGTGAACAAACTACTTCAACAGAGTATTATTTTAACAAGCAGTAACAAGTGGTATCTGCAATTACAACAGTGAAAAAATCACTTAAGTTTACTAGATGAAAGCAAGAAGTCTTTTATTCAGATCTTGTGAATTCTTACACAAAAGAAACTGATTTTACTTTCAATTTCGAAGTTCGTTACACCTAATGTAAGAACTGCACTATGAATATTGATGTAAAAACCACAATAAACACATATCAAGACTATGGACTGTCTCAGTTGTGAAAGACTGCATTCATCATGACACTATACCAAGCTGACATCTGGTCTTTACTAAGTATTATGTGTTTACACAAACAAAATACAAAGTCTTCCTTCAGAATAAGAATACTTCATTCTGAGGTAGTGATCGAAACGCACACAGCAGAAAAAAAAGAGAACATTTCTTTACTAAGACTCACACTCACTTCGTATTAGAACAAAGTGGTGCATGGACAAAACCAGTATCAGAATTTATCTTATAACAGCTGCTAAAAAGAGGGGGTAACTTAGGAGATGCAATAGAAGTAAGAAAGGTTTCTGGGGGAATAACCAGAAAGAAAGCACAGGCAGGCAGTCCAGCATCAGTACTTACGCATCATACCTCTGCAGTGCTGTCACTTTGTTCTTGTTCTTGTCAACTGTACCCGTGGATAATTGGAGAAAGTTGGGGTTTAGTTTGTATAATTCTTGCAGTAGTTTCTGTTCATATTCCTGGTGCTTACCCGCCTAAGGAAAGGCAAACACACAATGAATGAATACTGGTTTAATACATATTTTTATAGATATAAAAGAAGTTTTTATATATAAATTAGTGTACATACCAAAGCATTTTTATATAGAAATATATGTATATACATCCCAAAGTTTAGTAAATGAGCTTTAACAGCTTAAAAGGTCACTGATGACTAAAACCCAAAACAGTGCTTTTCAGCCTCAGCACAGACATGATCTCAGCAAATCTAAAACTTGCCTAGAAATCACTTATATTTACCAATTTATATTTTTGGGGAGACTTCTAAAGCAGAAAAATAGTTACCACCTTATTAGAACTTGCTCTCTAGTTCTAATCAAAAGCTTCACAGTATACCTTCTAAATCACAAACAGCTAAATCTGCAGAAGAGGGGAAGGAGCAAACAGTCTCTTTTAAATGAAAACTTGAAAATGGAAGTAATTTTATATTGGCTTGCATAGGCTTTATATCAGCTTATATAGGTGGTCTGAGTGTTAACTATCATGTGATAAAGAGTATAATCTGAGCAATAACTGATAAATCATACTTCAAAATAATATTTCATTTCTCAGTTATTAACTAATTAAATTAATTGAGAACAATATCTTGCTTTCAGAAACTGAGGATCCCACTGCCCAATCCAATTGCAGAATATTCAATCTCTTGAGTGGTAGAAGAGTATTTTTCAGTCTAGCTTATCTATAACATTCTGTGGCTAAACATTTAAAATAAAACCAACAAGATATACCCCTTCCAACATTTAAAGTGACATCTGAAACAAATTCCAGATGAGCATTCACATTCTTGTAGGTTGTTATACCACTCCGATCTAAAAATTACTATTTGTAAATTAAGTATTGTAATGACTTGTATCAAGACACAAAATAGAACAGTGAATTCAAAGTTGTCAGTAGCTTTTATCTAGAGTTTCCAGATACTAAGAAATGTCCTTTAGCAAAGGCAACAAGTGCCAAGATTTATGGTCAGGCCTTCTGAATCTTAAGTCTGCAAGATATATGTTATTGTACCTTCAGTATTGATTAAAAAGCTCCCACACTACTCGTACACCTAAAAATTCATATTTGTATATTAATTCCCTTTATAAATGTTTTGTTGGAACAAGAATGGATTTGACGCACAGGTGATGTGGACATCCTCCTAGAAAAATACTACAACCTAAAAAAAATTACAACTTCCTTTAAAAAAAAGTTTAAAATTAGCCAGGAATAGTTGACAAAATTAAAAACAGTACTGCTGAGAAAAATTCCCTTGTAAGCTCCTTTAGAAGGGCAACTATATATCCCATCTGAGTACTCCAAGTCAGTCAAGCACCATAAATATCTCCAGGTTTTTGCTACTTAATTCTCCAGTTCTCCATTACTGATTGGTTCTGAACGTGCTTTTCTCTATGCAGTCAAGACATACAACCCTCAGAAAAGGGCATTGAAACATCTGGTGTATGCATCTTTTTACCCAGCTTTGTCAGTGTCTACACCCAACCTACTACCTACAGTAGAAAAAAGTGGTTCTAGAGTGTGGTTCACCTAAATGCAAACTTTATGAGACACACTGCACTCTGGAAATGCTTATTTCACCACACACCAATAGAAGAACATGAACAACTAGCTCTGATGCTTAGACCTGCACAGCAAACATTAAACAGCTGAGTAAGAAGAAACCTCCCGGGATATCCCATCTTGCTTAAGACTTGAGGGGCAAAAGAATGAACATCATGGCCAGGAACATCAAGCTAGTCCTTCACTCACTTGCCTGTCACATAAATGAAAAAACCCAAGATTAAAATCCTATATAGGAACTTGCAGTAATCTTGTTTTATTTATAACAAGAAATCCAGAGGCCAAACTTAGCATCTCCAACCTCCCTTACCTAAATTCCCAACTTCACTTTCAGATACTTCCTGGAGTTCTAATCAGTTCTTTACAGTTTGTCACAATGTTTAGCTCTATTAACAATTATTGAACCTAGAATGTAAATTCATCCATTGTCAATTTTTTTTTTTAAATAGAGAATCAAAGTCTGTGACAATGAACATTCAGTCTCCTTAAATGTACCCACAAATTAATTGACACTAACACAAACTCCAGAAAGCTGGTGCACTGAAAACACTTTTCAACAGTTGTGTAATTTCCAATGATTTCCAAGAAAGCAATATGAAATCAAGAAGAAAGTTTAAGGAATGTAATAAGGAAGAGGAGAGGAAGATTCATTTAAGTCACCAAGATAAGTATAATCCACTCATGACTTCTGAAGAAAATCATACATGAAATTGAGCTCCTGGTCAAGGTATGTAGCCTATCAATTTTAACTGGCAGTTAGGCCTGAGGACTGACAGATTGCCATTGCCTTCTACAAAAAGGACTGTGGAAAAGATCCTGTGAACCACAGGCTGCTAAATTCATCCCTCCTAAAATTATAAAGTCTATCTCAATTTAAAAAAAAGTTAATGGATAAACACAATCTGCTGGAAATTAATTTGAACATCTTTAAAGGGGAACCCTACTTCACCAATGTGATGGAATTTTATGATAGTGTCAATAAGCATAAAGAGGATCCACAAAATATATTAAAAAAGCCTTTGATAATGTTTTATACCAGAAGTTATTTATGAAGCTGCCCTGGGATAGAGACGAGGTTCTTATGTGGATTGAAGCTGGTTCAAAGACAGAAAGGCAAAGGTAAGACTTACTGGACACTCTTTTAGGGTGCCAAAGCAAGCAATGAGGACTGATGACTGGCATCAGTTTTACCCAACACCATCAGCACACACGAGAAACAAGTGAAGAGCAAGTTCTTTGCTGACAATACTAAGCTCTTTGGATAGTAAACTGCCATGCCGATAATGAGGAACTCCAAAAGAACCCAGAGAACTCAGCAAACAAGACAAAGGTAGAAAATGAGAGGTCAGGTAACACACCAAGGGAAAAGTAGCCTAAACCATACTAATGCTCTAATGATCTGTGAACTGGCTGTTATCGCTCAGAGAAGAGATAAATCTCTGAAACTGTTAGCTGATTATGCACTGGCAAGCAAACAAAAAATGTGCTGGGCATCATCAGGAAAGGTACTTCAAAAACACAAACAAAAAACACCTCACACACCACACTACACAAAACATTGAGAACTGCTGTATTAAACTTTGGTTCCCTCACATCATGAGTATGATGCTTCTGACCTCTACATCTAGAGAAGGACATACTTAGAAGGTTTAGGGAAATTAGCACAGAAAGAGAAGAACTGCTTTACAAAGAAATTTAAAAGCCCAGAAACTGTGTGATTTGAAGAGAAGGCTAAGAGATATAAGATCAAGTTTTACAATATCACAAAGGCAATATATAAGGTGAATAAGAGGTTTGCTTTCAACAAGTACTACACTACAATACCAAGATTAGGGGGCACTTGACGAATCGAACTGAACATCAGTTGAACACAGGCAAAAGAAAGCACATTACACAACAGCTCGTGAACTTCTGGGGCTTGCTACCACAAAGGACTATAGGGTTGATTTCAGCAGGTTCACAATGGATTAAATAAGTTCACGGCTGACAGTTCTATAAAAAAAACTAAGAAGCCTAGACAGGAACATACCTTCAAACATGTATAATATAACAGATCTAGGTGGTAGGAGAAATACAGGGAAATGACCAGGAAAGGTGGCCTGGTTTTCAAGTTATCCTTGAATTTTACTTCCTATTGCCATTATCTGCAACAGAATATATACTACAGGGATGATTCATCTGAATCAGCAGGGTATTAAATTCTGAAAATGTAGCTGAAATCCTCAGAAATAACTGCTAATCTGTGGGGAAAAAAAGCATTTAATAGATACGGACATTCTTCCTTATTCTCTGGTTTACATCAGCCTAACACACGAAATAAGATCCACTTGTACAGCATTTGTACTAGCACTAGCAGTGGGGACTACCTGCTTCAAGGACAGATCACAGACAAAAGTTACTGCATAGATGCAAGGCTGACATACTTGAGATAGAGTTTAAAAGCTCTACCACACCTCATGTAGAGGGACATACTCAAACCCAAAAGACCTCAAAAGATACCACCTTTGAGAAAGTAAAGTATCATGGAATGGTTTGTGTTGGAAGGGACCTCAAAGATCATCTAGTTCTACTCCCCCTCCCACTAGCCCAGGCTGCTCAAGGCCCCATCCAGCTTGGCCTTGAACACCTCCAGGGATGGAGCATCCACAACTCCCCTGGGCAACCTATTCCAGTGTCTCACCAGCCTCAGAGTAAAGAATTTCCTTCTAATTTCCAATCTAAATCTAATCCCTTACAGTTTCAAACTATTATGCCTCATCATATCTCTACAGGCCTTTATGAAAAGTCCCTCCATAGCCTTCTTGGAGGCCCCCTTCAGATACTAGAAGGCCACAATGAGGTCTCCCCAGAGCCTTCTCTTCTCCAGGCCGAACAAGCCCAATTCTCTCAGCCTGTCTTCGTAGGAGAGGTGTTCCAGCCCTCTAATCATCTTTGTAGCCTTCCTCCGGACCCTCTCCAACAGGTCCACGTCCTTCTTGTGCTGGGGCTCCAGAGCTGGACACAGCACTCCAGGTAGGGTCTCACAAGAGCTGAGTAGAGGGGCAGAATCACCTCCCTCAACCTACTGGCCACACTTCTTTCAGTGCAGCACAGGATATGGTTGGCTTTCCGGGCTGCACTGGCACAATGCTTCCCTACTGTAGGTAAGTATTTTTATGTTGAGATAGTAAAAAAAAAAAATCCCCCCACATCAGTATTTATGCTCTATTACAGTTATCCTCAGTGTTTTATCTCCAAACAGCTTCTACACTGTTCACAGGCTAAAAGGGATATCAGAATTCAGACAGCACAGTCAAGTAACAGTACAATAAGCCATGATAAGTGGACACACAAAACCTACAGGAAAACCCAGATCTGCACTAACTTCCTTGATAGAGATTTAAAATCACCTATGTTACCTTGCATTGGTATCACCAATTGGGAAGGAAGCTAACTCAAGGTTATTTGAATTCTTGGCTAAGAGTTTATCTCCATCTTTTTGACTCATGGACTTTTCAGCCTTTAAAATAAGCATGCACTGAAAAAAAAAGTGTACTAATTGTTCGCTTCCAATATCCAACTGGTTAATCACCTTTTGGATTTCAAAATTCATCTCTGCCATAACTTCAGCAAAAGGCTGCATTATAGACATATTAGACTAAATTATATACAATAAAATACATATATGCCACATTTTATTTGTTTCCCATTCATTACACTTACCTGCATTTCCTCTTTTGTGAAACTGGCTGCTTCATCTCCCAGTTCATGTAGATACATGCAGTCTGGTTTTGGACACTGCATATTTTTTAGAAAATAACTGCAATATTTTGTTGTACCTAATGATGCCTGAAGAAAAAAAAAAAATCATTAGTTAAGTACTGGAGGTTAAGAATGCCTTTTGCAGTATAAGAAAAAAGTTATATTAAAAAAAGCCTTCCCAAGATTTGGAGTTCCATTATAAGGCATTTTTTGATGCAGATGGACTAGGGATTCCATTTGTAAGAAATCTATATACTTGAGGATTAGAAAATAAAGATGTATTTCTATTTTCATCCAATTTAAATAAACATCAAAATAAGAGCATCAGTAAATATCTGTATTCACATCATAAGGAGCCAAATAAGTAGTTATGAGTTTGTATTACATGAAGCTGGTTAACACTTTATAGCCAGGTCAGGAAATTAATATTAACCAGATGATTTTTTTTATAGCCAACAATTTGTTCAAGTCAGTCTGAAAACCTGTTTACAAAGATACCAAAAGGAATAAACTTGCATTTCCCAGGAAGCTTTTGGGAGATGTGATATTTGGACTACAGAAATGCTCTGTAAAAGCAAATAATCAGGTTTCCAAACTGTGCTATTAAGCTATACAGCAGAGAAGCCACTGTGGGATGGGGCAGATGGTCTTTGTCTTAAAACTTTTAAGAAGTTACCTGCTAATCCCCCAAAACGTTGCCTGCTGCAAGCTCACTGAACTTCTGCATTGTGATTAATGCTAGGAAAATAGGTCAAAACCCAATATCCAAGAAACTGGACGTTTTTGTTCATTAACACAAGCATATCCATACAAATGAAATGTTATACTATGCACTAACATTAGTGTCCTAGCACACACGCATAACTCTTAAGTATTTATGTAGAAATATTACCACCTTAAGTGTTCTGCCATCTACCACCACATTATTGACACACTGTATGGCTCTGAGAGCATCTTCTGACCGGATGTAAGTTACATACGCACTGGCACTTGGACCCTAGAAAGAAAACATACCATATTTTATTATTTTCTCCCTCCAGACAGATTAAATTGCTTTCTTAGCAGCTCACTTCATAAACGGGTATATTCATGGCTAGCTGTTTTTAACAGGAAAACTGACAAAATGCTAGAATTCATAAAAATTTAGGAGTGATGTAAAGAATGAAAAGAAAAATAAATGCATCAAAAAATTGATGGAAAGTTCTAAAAATACTTCAAGGTATTTTATCCCTGAAACGCAGATTAGTGAATAAATGCCTTATTGCTGCATCTTTCAAGGTCCTCATCATGTCTCCCACTTGTTAATATTTCTACATTGCATCCAGCTTTGAGAGTCTGATTGGACAATGTCTCAGTAGCATAACAGTAATTTTATTTTTGCAATGCTCTATTTTTTCCCCCATTTTACTACTTTAACCTGTTGCTTAATCAGCAATAGGGAGCCCTGGATTCACTCTGGACATATATATTTTCTCTAAATTAATTTTTAAAAAATCACAAGGACTTCTGACTTACCTGTGAGCCTGCATATGATGTGCTGTTATTAATGACAACTTTATGTATTTTACCAAACTTCCCAAAATATTCTGGTCGTTTCAAAACCTGCAAGAGCAGAAGTCAAGAGTGGTATACCGGAAAGTTAATTCATACTTATTCGTCTCCGTACACGTGCAGCTAAAGCCTTTAATAAAAAACAGGTCTCTTCTACAAAGAAGAGAAGAGCATGTAGATGGAGATTTGTTTTCCAGTGTAAACATTGTTACTTGCAATACAGACTACATTGCCACCACAGTAAAGAACTTAAATGAGGGATATTCAACATTTTATGTTGTATTTTAAAAACTTAATTTGGTACTCAGATTACCCAAACCCTACCCTGGCAAGATAGATCCCACTAAACATGAAGTACCCCTGCATCTGTTTTATAATTTGAGGAAAAAGTCACGTTCATTCCAGTTTTAAAATAAACAGCCACCTCAAACTTGCATTCAGATATATTAATGGCTAGGAACAAAATGCTGAATCCTGACTCCCTTGCTCCGCTCCAAAGAGAAAGTGAGTAAACCAATTAGCTTGAGATAGCCTCAAGTTTTCAGAAGACTAGACTAAGTACAGGAAGACAATATGGGACACTTCCCAGAGATAAGAAAATAATTTCAAAATCCACACCATGCTGAAATAAATGAGTGACTATCATATTCCTGCAGAAAAAAAACCCCAACAACAAAAACAAAGAAACAAACAAAACCCACCAAATAACCCAAAAACAAAACAGCACACACCAACTCCTGTCTTGCCCTTCCCTTCATTAGTAATAGTAACGCCACACCATTTAGGGATCCTGTGCAAAGCAGGAACATCTCTAGCACATTAAGCAACTCCGCTGAATAAAGGTTACCTGTGTGTCAATGGAAATGCATATATATCTGACACATTTGGTACCAAAAGCTATTTTTTTTCCTATCCCCACAATAGAAGGGCATGCAGAAGTACTGACCATTCCGAATGAAGCTAGATAAGCTAATGATATTCTTAGTTCTAGACAATAACCCAAGATGTTAAAAAGGAAGACTTGTTTTTCCATCTCCATCTTCACATTAACACTGGATAGTACAGTTAAACTGCACTGATCCAGGAACTTCTTTACCCAACAACCTCCTCTCTCTTCTTAAGCAGGCACTCATGTCTTCAAGATACAACAGCACTAACCACACTGGGAATATCCTGTAGAACTACAGGGCATTTTGTACAGACAACTAGTCACTCCCTGGTCTTTTCTGACTGCTCTTCACTTGATCTACACCCTCTTAAAAGATCCTACACACACTCTTAGGCATCATTGCAGAGGAGACTGACAATCCTGAATAAAGCAGAAGAGTTTCAGTGTCTTGATTATACACCTGATAATATATGGCAGTGTGGCCTTCACAATTTTCACATGAGCATGTTGACAGAAGTGGATCCACCTGTACTCCATTACAAGCCACAGATCTATTTACAGAAACAGCACAGAGCAGCCAATCTCCCTTTCCAAATCATCTTTATTTGTGCAGGAGTTTTTTTGCTTGCTTAATTGGAAAACTTAAATTGGATATCTTGAATACTATTTTTTTTAGCCCGTCTCTTTCTTTCAGGCCAGGTTTCTTGGAAATAAAGTTATTTTAGTGCTATATATAATATTCAGTAAGTACACATTATTTTCTAGTATGTCAGTGAGAATACTGCTACCGCTAAAACTAGTACACACACACACACACACACACACTTCCCCAAATAAACCTACTTCTAATTACATCGAGTATTCCGTGTGGAATTATCTGAGGTTAAAAAATAAAACTAACAGCATATACAATTATTTCTCTTATGTACACATCCTCTACGTGGTCAAAGACACTGAATATGTATGTTTTTCAGCAATAAACAGCACCAAGCCACTATCAGCAGTTGCCTGCAAATACTTGTTGCTATATTCTTGTAGAAACTGAAGTATTGTATGCCAGATCAGTTCAACTCTGATTCTTCCCTTCATATCCCCACTATTTTTTCCTTCCACTAGAAGCAGCTTTTTACATTTGTTCTTTCCTAGTCTACCAAAATACAGTCCATACTCTGAGACCTCAGAAACAGTCTTCAGATAGTCCAATGAGGTGAATTTAACTTGGCACAGTAGTTTCAAAGACATCTATCTTATCCTGTAGCACATTCCCTCCATATTCTGATTCAAGGTACTTTCACTCATCAGCACTAATTCCATTAGCCACATGCAGCTGACTGTTGATGGAAGTAAATAAAACATTTGAGACACAATCAGTTTTCTTAAATGAAAAGCTTCTTTTTGATGATACAGAGTAGCAAGCCAACTCTTCCCTGGGCCTTCCTCTTAGTAAATTTTTTCCCCTCAACTGACACCCTTCTGAGGCTTCCTAGTTACGCTTCAAGTGTTGACTTTTTTCTTCTGTCTTCTGTTTGTGCCACACTTCGTATTTGTTCTTTATAATACAACCAAGCTCCCATTTTAGAATTGGTGGTGCTTGACACAGTTGTCTAGTACCAGTACATCCAGCCTAGGAAAACAGGTACCTAGAAAAATCCTTAGACTTATTTTTAGCCTAACAACAAGCCATTTTTAAACAAATACAAAGAACAGTTTCCTTAAAAAAATAGAGCACCCGTACTCCTAAAAGCAAAGACATAAACGCTTACTGAGGTTACTTTGGAGGAGGAAGCAGAGTAGGTTCCCTTAAGAAGAGAGAGCCTCAGCAGCAGTGAATCTTTTCAATGCTGCTTCATTTTGTACCCATCAGGGAGACAGACAAGGGTGGGCACAAGGGTATTTCAACTGTTTCTTGGCAATAAGTTAAGAGCAAGATCTGCAAGTGCGAACCGCTCACCTCTGGATCTGCTAGGCGCTGAGACAGCCCTACCACGAAGACAAGGTTCTTCTGTACAACCCGTACACTGGCCAAATGTTTGCGATTCTCTGATATCTTCTGTTTCCTCTCATTTTGTTTCTGTTTCTTTTCATTTTTTATCCTTTGCAGCTCTTCCTGGGAGAGTGGTTTGTACACTGCTGGATCTTCTGGATATGGCTAAATATAACAAATATAATTAAAAATAACCCATAGGAGAAACAACACATTTGAAAACCATTAATCTCAATGTTTTAACGCACAAATTTCTTCCTTCTTTTATACTGTTCTGATTGTTACGGCCAGCCACATTATCAAAGTAGCATACTCAATCCTTTGAGAAAAGTGAACATCTTGCATATTTTCACAGAATTCTCCTATTATAGACATAATACGAATTTGGGCAATAGCCACATTCTAACCCAGCTGCCTAGTCAGTTGGGTAACACCACATACAGCTGCAACATGATGGCAAGACATCCTGTTGAGATTTCACTAACACAGTAGTAAGCAGGGTTAAAGCATACCCGCATATTCACTTTATATTTAGTTGGCTGATACAGATTTGGATACTTAAGTGTATCAACAACCAAAATAAAGACTACAGGATAAGAAATTAAAATGAATTTCAGTGGCCCGCCAAGTTCAAGACAGTAACATCATTACACAGCTCAATCTTTCCATAGTTAACTTATAGTTAAGAGACAGGTTTCAATAGTTACTGAATGCTGATTTAATAGTATCTTTGCCGTGCTTCTATACTAGTTTGAAACTTTGGCTTTTTCTTCCCTGGACAAAGGTGTATTTTTAAGATAAACATTATCATCTATAGATAACTCCTTAAACACAGACATAACATTGTAGATTTTTATCTCAAAAGTATCTAGCAGAAGTACGAGTGTCCTCAGAATTACCTAGAAAGATTGCTCTGTTCACACAGAGCATTGCTATAAAGGCTCTATTTTAGCCTAGGCTTGAAGACAATGCACTGTCCTCTGCCCCAGATTACTCCTTACAGCAGTCCCATATTCCTTACCTGTCCCAGTTTTCTCAGACTGAAAAGTCAGATTGCTCACTTTATAAAGAAAATGGAAGCAAGCATATAAAAATATATATCTCAAGAAGAAGTGTTTCTAAATACCGAGATGAAGTTAAAAAAAAATAATCAGGAGGGTACAAGACATGTGCACTAAGGTAAAGACTTGAAGTGAAGCTCACCAGTATGCTGAACTAAGTTCTTCACTTGTACTACCATAACCAAAGGCTTCAGTGAGCAAGTCCAACAAAAATGAATTTAATTTTTTCTTGATTGTCCTCAGCTAATGGTAGAATACAAAACTAGTTGTCATATTAAATAACCTGAGAAAAATCTACAGCAACAGATGAAAAGCTTTAGGTTAAAAGCATATATTCTTCATAGTTGCATGATGCTACTGAAAAAGCCACCAAGTGCTCAGATCTGACAGTTTTCAGAGTACATGCCCAAACAGAACAAGATCCACTTTACAGTTTAAAGAGTTTAAAGTTCAGCATCATTATGCTATACTTGAGACATCTTCTGAAAATATGTTGCATTTGACTTCAGCAGATGGCATTTCATGCTTAAACTTCAAGTCCTCTGGAACATGTATTAGTATCACAGATGAATCTAAACTCATAACATACTTTAGTAGTAGCCAAACGTACACAACTCAGTCCTGAACATGAAAACACAGTAAGAACTCATGTTACCCTTGAGGAACAGTTAAAACCATACCATTTCTTAGGAAGTTATGTTATTCACAAGTAACACTGAATACCTTGTACAGATTTCACAATGTACTTGATGAACAGCAATGACCTGTTAGTAAGGTCATTTGGAGATTAGCTATAACCAATGATTATCTTGAGTTAACACATGCACATAAGGACTTCAGAGATGCAGAATAATTTTGCAAGGCATTTCACTTAAAGAGCTTCTCAAAAATCTGTTAATCATATAGAATAGATAATGTTTTGTTTCAGGGAAGAGAAAGACTGTTTGGCAAAGAGTTAATTCAGTTATTACAGTCAAGCTGATTTCAGGTATGAATGGAAAGAACACAAGTGTAGCAGTATAAGGTAGATATGGTTCCAAAAATAAAATGGCTCGCCCTCCATCAAGTGATGTGGTATCATACCCACAATTCATCCTTTTACAGATTAATTCCTTCTCCACATCCCATATTACACAAAGCAAGGCTTACAAGTGTGCTTGCTGCTCTCTGGTACCGCACAAGATACCAATTCACAGTTCTCACTAGGTTCCACAGGGCTCCTGAAGGTCGAAGAAAACTAGAGCAAACAGTGCCAAAGTTCATCAGCTTCTTTCTTGCCAAGTATAGACACACTCAGTGCATATTGTCAAATGAGAAGCAAATCAGTCAGTATGTTCCTCCTCTGTACAGCTGCTTGCTACTGGAGGTCCTTAACATCAGTCAGGAAACATCCCAGGTATCTCAAGCATAACCCTGAGCACAACATTTATTTGTCCATAGTAAAACTAGTAGTTTGTACTTGTACAAGAGAGCACAAGAACTGCTGGGAGACACAACTAACCAGGAACTTCAGACTCAGAGGAAGAGACATGTCTAAATCTCAGCAGAAAGTACTACACTGCCTGAATAAGGATCTCAATCATTACGAAGTAGCAGCAGCTGATTTGCCACCACTTGTTTGAGCAACAGGATCATCAGAAGTTCTCGCTAGATACTGTCAAACTGTATTATACACAAAATGTTTCATATGTATGGTTATCACTTACAACATGTTTAATGCTTCTAAGGAATACGAGTAGTTGGATACTCTAACTTGTATGACCCATAAGTGAATCTGCATGTACCTCCTGAATCCCAAGAATAAATCAGAAAGCTAGTCCTAAGAAGTGATGATTCTCCTATCTACATACAACATGTGGTATGGTAACAGATAAGAGACATTGTGCATTTAAGGAGGAAGGCAAATAAGCACGGCACCAAGATTTCAGAAGCTAATTCTAAAAAATAGTATTAGAAATCCTGTTCCTTTCCTATAAAGGTATAAAGTTAGTCCACAAATAGGACAATAAATTATTTCATCTTCAGAGTGATTGCCTCCCACAGTGTTGAAGTTCATGAACTCAGATGATAGTTCAACTATCAACAGAATGCATGCAGGGAAGGCTGGCGCAACACGGCCCTGAAAGCCAAGCAAGATGGATTGATTGCTGGTGTCTCTCATAGCACCATTTCATCTGTTTACTCTGTCCAACCCCACAAAACCAGGGTAGGACCACAGGTACCAGAAGCTCTCAGGTCTTGCAGTGTCTAAAGTAGCAACGCTACTGAAATGAGCACTTTTTTTTCCCACTACAAAAAGTGTAAGATACTTGTTTCACCTACTATCACTGATTCCTTAGCTAGTAGATGATTTCAGAATCAAGCAAAGTAGCTACACCAAGTGTTACCAGTATTTATGTATTTTCAGATGCAAAACATTAAGAGATGTCAATATCACTGATTCACTGACTAAGTTTAGCTGACATCCACCACTTAAGTTACATAAATCCTCTTCAGCAAAAACCATGGAAGCCACCTGAACAAGATATGCCAACATGGAAAGTGACCAGATTGTTTACGCTAATTGCAAGTTACTGGTAGTCCTACAAGAACTTAATCAGAAGTTCAAATGTCTCTTCTGTAGTCTCGTTTCTTTAATCAGACACGGCCCTTGATGAATTCTCAGTCTTCCTGACTAAGCTTGTCTTGTCATTTAAAGTTTTGGTTTCTTTCAGACTTTTCCCCACGTTTTCCCAATTGTTGAAAGCTGAGCTGGGATTTAGCAAGCACTTTGCTTTTGTCATTCCCAGATGGGTCACATTCCTTTCACACAATGGATGTACCAACATTTCCCAGTTGTTGCCTTGCTACCGAATAGGTTCTGCAATGAGAAACAGAGAAAGTCAATAAGGTTTATGCACAGTATACACCATACTACTAATCAAGAATAAAAAAGAAAGAGCAATTTCCTGTATATTTATAAATACCAATTGTTGCACCAAACTACTCAGTTGTGGGATTAAAAGCACCAGAGGAAACTGACATTTGGAGATTGTGCATTAAGATCAGGTGCTCCTCTTATGGGGAACCAGGAATAGGAGAAACATTGACAAAAACATGCTTAAAATGTGTTCATTTCTTGGTCATAAATGTAGCAGTTAGCTATTTCTAGGTGCTCACTAAGTCAAGGAACTGGAAAACAAGACAAAGCCACACCACAAGAACAGATATGTATGAAACATTTGGTGGAATGGCAAAAATTGAAGAAATGTGATGGAGCCAGGCTTTTTGTTGGATTTTAAAATTGCAGCAAGTAACCCTGAGGTTTGAGAGTACTGTGTTCTATTAAAGCAACAGAAGCGACTTAAGTGGTACGTATTATTCATATGACAAACGGTACCTAGGTTGCTGAATTTTCAAGAAAAAGGAAAAAAGTCACTACAAAGATAAAAAGCACTGGCTTTACAAGAGCACTGGCTTTAGAACCAGAACCAATGGGCTCACTCCAAAACAGCTTTAAGGTCCAGAAGTCTCTTCTGAAGACAACATGGTTTCATTCTAATTTGACTAGTTAGCAGCTATTTCACTCAGAGTTAAGAAATCAATCACCTAGAAAAAGCAGGAAGGCTTGCTTAGCATCTTACAACTGACTACCCATACAATTCTGAAGGGCATCGGGAACTCAAAGCAGGTCAGTTCTATTTTTTAAGGAAGTACTTTTTGTAGCTAATGAATAAAACAGAAAATTTCTGAGTCTTTGAGAATAGTCAAAGTTTAAAACACTTTCAATATGTTAAGACTAACAAGTACTAGTTTCCAACCAGCATACAAGTTAAATTCATACTAGCACCTTACTCTCACAAATCAAAACAAAGTAAATGTTTATCTGCTACTACCAGGAGGAAATGTAAGACCCGCCAACTCAATTGATTGCAACCACATGAACATATTCTGCACATGCAAATGATAAGCTAGGTAGCAGTTATTTTCTTCTTGGTAGAAAAAACTGCAAGCTAACATCCTTTCAATTAGAAGTAAACCAGAGAAGCTTCAGAAGGTAACAGTATATGTGCAAAGCATAGTTAAGATTCATCAAAGTTATGGCATAGGTGCCATTACAGTGTATAGCCAAACTATTTTGTCACAGACTTTTCCAAAATCACCCTCAAACATTTCAACCAAAATCCCTGGACAGGGAATTTGTCACTGTCCCTCTCCACAGACTAGTGATCGAACTACTGGAGAGTTCTCATCACATTCAATACCACTGGCACAAATAGCAGTTTTCTATTACATAATTGCATGTAACATACTCAGCCTTGCTTTATATAAAGTTTATTCACAGTCCATTTTGCAGTAAGTATACCTGTTGAAGCCACAGCACCTGCTGTGAACTTTCCTGCAAAAACTCTTTTGCCGTTTTCTGCACTGCAGCATTTTAAGTGGTCACAACCAATACACACACCATAGTAGATGGGAATTTGAAAACTGCTTGGGTCTTTTCCCCTGAAACCTTTCTACATAAAGATAGAAACTATTTAGGCACACTGCACACAAAAACACATACCTGGTTCAGAAGGACCATCACACTTCAAAAGGTGGCTTCTCCAGACTTATTTGACGCTGCCATCAACTGTATGGCTCAAAATGATTTATTCCTAAGATCCTGATGAGGTCTCTGCACCACAGTGTCTCTGTCTATGGCACAAAAGGAGTGTACTCCTCAGCCTCCTCCGTGCAAATCTCTTACAATCCAGTGAAACAGCTGCAGGTCTACTCAAGAACATCTTGCAGTCCATGGATGAAGAAAGTATCACAAATATAATCCTCGTCCATTGTGAAAGAATGTGAATGTTCCTCTCCTGGAATCAGTGTGCTTCATTCCAATTGTAGCACTCATTCTAGCTTTCCTCCCGAAACTTTTTCTGAGCAAACTGTATCCAATTCAGCAAAAACGCTGCACATCCAATCATATGCCAGATTATTCCACATTAAGAAGTTCAGCTGTGGCAGTATCCACATCTCAAAGAATTCAGATACCCAGAGCAGTGAATAGCATGCTGCTTCTGTGATTTTTCAGATGTATTCCACAAAATTCCAATAATGAACGGGCAAAGATGAATCAAACAGTTGTTGGCAAAAAGTAATGTAGTAAATCCAGGTAAATGAAGCGACTTAGACATGGAAATTCCAGAAATCTCATGTTGTATCAGAAGAGTAGAAATTTGCTTGTACTATGAAAACTACTATACAGCATGTGTCATCTACAGCAGGTATCAGATGTGGCAATCGATTTGGCTGATGACTGGTGAATCTTCCTTGGAGAACTTACAGCTCACATATTGCAGCAAATTTGCCCAATTTGTTAACAAACATATGTTGCTGTGGGATAACCTTCAGGCTTGAAGAGGCATCCAAACACAGGTTAGCAATGATAGCTCTAGTGTAGCCAAAGCCCAAAAGAGCAGCAAGAAAACATGACTGGAAGTGCTTATAGAAAGCTGTGGCAGTGAATAAAGATAGTGAGACCACATAAAATTACATGGGGTCTCAAAAGGGAGCTGTAATACAAGAGAGGAAGCCAACAAAGTTGTAAACTGAGGATAGGATCTCGATTAAGTAGCAAGAAAAAGAGGGGACATAAGTAGCTGATTATAAAAAGAGGAAGGCCAGGCAAGAAAGTTATAACCAAGGAAAGTCATTAGAGTTAAAGAGAAGATACTGAGAAAGAGTTTTATTAAACGCTGAAGATAAGATAATAATCAAGTTAAGCATAACACTAAAAAGACGGGGAAAATAATTCAATGGAAAAAGCAGGCAACTTAGTGAAGCTGCAGTTTACAGTTGGGGCCAACCAAAGTATCAGCCAGACATCAATTAAGAGACAGGGAGAAATTAAGTGTGATCCTCAAAGTACTACCTTTAAGCACTCCGCAACAAGATCAGAATACTAGACAAATAGACTTAGCCTAGACTTTGAAGTGCTTTACAGTTTAACACCATTGGATGTATTTTCCAAAGGTTTTACATGTTTATTGTTGAGAAAAACATGGATTAAAAGCTCCAGTGCCACAAACAAAAACAAGCAGGTGCTTTATAAGCTTGCCTCAGACAGCCCTGCTAGTTTAGCTGAACCTTGGCCCCCAGCAAACCTCTGATGCTGGAATCCTCACCCTCCTTCCTGAAAAAACTTTGTCAATGCATGAGCACCCCAACTCAAAGGATTTTTTTTGGCAGTTCTCTCAGCATCAGCATGCCTTGGTTCTGATCCACAGCTTCCCCTATTAATCCAGTTCTGAATTTAACAAACCAAGACTAGCTGCTGCACAACAGCTTCGACAGATATGGAGATAGAATCTGAAAGATCCAACACCTCACCCTTGATCTAGGCCATGACTAGATGAATGTTTCCCCGAAGGAAAAGGATGTCTTTGGTACCAACACAAGGCAAGAGGCTTGTGATATGTGCAAGACAAGCTGCTGTTCCAGGATATTTACCTTTCTACAAGCAGGACAAAGTCCATTCTCATCAGTGCGGATACGATGCCAACAGAAACGACAAATTTGGTAGCCACAGGTGCAAGGGAAGAAGTTGATGTCATCAATTTCCAAAGGCTCCATGCAAAGAGGGCATTCCACAGGGTCTTCCTTAGCATCAGGACTGCGAGACATCTTTGTATGTTCGCAGAGCAGCAAAAGTTTATAATAACTTAATAGACCAAGAAGGTCAGCACTTGAAGGTCTGCAAGACAGGAAAAAAAAGAGTGATTAGCACTTTTGACAACCTTTTGCATCTTTTAGTATTTCAGTTCTTCACCTCTTTCCTTCTCCTCGCACAAATTATCTACTAACACACACAAGTTACTCCCTAACAAACTTGAGCATCTCTTCATACTTATGAGTCACACAAGTAATGTGAAAGATGGTGCTGGTGATGGAACTCCCTACATGAACAGGCAAGCACTTCTTTGGTAGTTCACTAGCCTATTTGGGTTCCAAAGAAATGCTTAACAGTGCACACCATACATTGCTTCTGAGTTCTGCCAGTTCCGTTAGCTATTGTTTTCTTGAAATCATTTACGAATCCAGAGTCAAATCCTTGAATGCAGGACTTCAAGTTTAAGATCAACTTATTCCCTTTGCTCAGAGATACGGTACAGCATTTAGGTCATCCATTCCAACCTTTCCATAGAGTTACAGAATTATGAAAAAAAAAAAAGGAAAGCTTCTTATTATGGAGGATTTGTTTCTTTATCCATCTCACTTTTTGGTCCAGAGATTTATCTCAGATATCAGCCTTAGAGTGATAGCATTAGCCAAGATTTGCTAAGTACACAGCTTTCTACATGCACCACACAACTTTCATCAAGTCATTTATGCTTTTCATCAGCATCTGGTTAACATCATAGACCAAATATATGCATGTGGTCAAAAAAAAAATCTAAATTTTCACTTACAGTGCAGCAACAATAAGATCAGAATTTAAAAGAACCACAATTCAGATCATCATTTTCTTAACTTATTTCTTGAGCTCAGTCATGTAAGTATGCTTCTACTCTGTCAGTTTAAGAAAATAGCACAAGAAAGTTACTTTCAGACTCAAAACAAGTCAAATATAGTCAACACTGAGATATTCCCTCAGTTTAGGGTATTTCTTCTTTTTTAATTTAAGTACCACTCTGGATATTTCAAGTTGTATCTAATCTCAGCAAGCTGTCTCTATCTGATGCATGAGCTATGCATGTAGATAGGACAGAATTAAAAGGCAACAGCAGAGTTTTTAGGTGGACCTTTTGGAAGAAAACAGCCAAAACACACAACAACAAAATCCCAACTAGAAACCCACTGAAAAAGATGTGACCTAAACTGACATTTGGATGATCATACTATCTGTAGTGAACTACAATACTTCTTCACAAATAAGTGAGCTCAAAAGTCTGTAAAAAAAAAAATCCAAAATCCTTTTTACAATTATGCCTTTCCCAAAACATCAGTCATGCAATTATAATTTAACCACACACACAATCTGGAATCTCCTCTACTTTCCCAGAGAGTTTTTCATTTCATTTCTAACCAGAAACTACTACATCATGTACTATCCAGTCTTTCAGGAGCAAACCCAGAAACGTTCTCACATCCACCTACTTGAAGAAGGGTGACATTTACTCCTCTCCCTGGAAATAAGATGACTGAATGCTTTGAGATCAAACCTTTGCTCACAGATTTCTGTATGTTGTAGCATTAGTCTTAACATATCTTTGGTTTGGTATACTTCAACCACCACAAAAACCCCATACTTCCACACTCTTAAACCATACTTCCTTGCATTAAGCCTATCTTTAAAAAAAAAGTTCCAAGCTCAAGTTGGGAACTTCTACCTTACAGGACAGAATCCAATTCACAATACCTGTCCCTGTCCTGCACATCTCTTCAGGAACAGAAATTCTTCTGCAAGCAGCCAGGAGAGAACCCCGAAGAGGAGCGACATACGTGCACACAACCAAAGCACCATCCAAATACACAGCACACATATACACATATCCCTGTATACACAGGGAGTATATAGCTTTGTATGGGAATAGGGACATTGTAGTTGGGTTAACCTGTGTTCACAGGCTGATACCAGAAGCCTAGACTAACTGCAATTTTGATTACTTTGGTAGGGAGCATAGCCTCTATGCACAGTGCCATTCTGGTAAATATATACCACTGCACTAGAGTGAAGTTCCACTAGTTGTTCGTCTGAAAGTAAGAATGAGAGAATGGATTTCAGATGCAGTAAATATACTTTCTCTATATGACACGCACTAGCAACAACACTGTGCTCTCTCTGACCTTCACGATGATCAAAATAAAGTTAAACTCCTACAATACAGCAGCTTTTACTTCTTTATCTATGCTGTCCTGAGTGCTACATTTACAATTACTTTGACAGGCTCAAAACCAGGTTCTGGGACCTTACTGGCGTTTTCTACAGAGAACACCAGCAGAATCTGACCCAAAGGAAGGAAAGGATTAGTTTGTTTGGGAGCTTTGTCTTGTTTTTAAGAACACATTCCCACTGGCTGAAGAGTGGGAGGGAGAGTTAGAAGGCCAGAGCAAGTTATTTAATTGGTTATTATGCAGAAAATACACATTTCTGCAGCAACCCTTACATTGCCTCTAAAATCTTCCAAACCTGTATAGCAGCAAAACCATCGTAATATAAAAGCAATTTTAAACTGAAGCACAGGACAAACTGAACAGATTTGGTTTGGTTTAGATTTGGATTTGACTTTGTCACAGGTGTCCAAACACATCAGTAAGCAGACAGCATATTCCCTTCAACTGTGTACTCATTCCACCGCATGCTCAGCAGCTTTGAGCCTACTGAAACACATCCTAATAGAGCTATACCTAAAAGTGCCGTTCTGATGAAAGTTCAGCCACTACCGTAAGATTACTGAATTATGAAGTTACTATTTGGAATCTCCGCTAAGAAATGTCATCAGTTGACGTGAAGAAAAAAAAAAAGTGTGACTTATTAGCTAGTGCCTCTGGGATATGCAGACAAGCTCTAACAAAATGGCAACATGATTAACATTTATGAGCTGTTTAAGTTAATGCTAAGAGTTCAGCAGCTGCTAGCAATAATGCCAATAGCTTGCTTCAGTCAGCAAATGGCCCATTATTTTATAACAAGGAGTAAAGAGCAGCTGTGTGCTGTGTTTCTTGAAACTAAGTAAGAGGCAATATTTATTTACTTGGGAAAAGACCATTCAGGCATCCCATTTAGACACACTGAAGTGCATCTCCATTTCAGGAACATTTATACACCAGGATCTGTGTCTCAACTCTGCATCAGAACACTTCTTTCAAAACCAGAATAACATGCATAGTAAGGTATCATTAATGTATTGTTCATGTAGCACTACCAAGAAACACATAGCAACTAGTCAGCTTTAAGGCTACTCCAAACAATTCAAGATTAACGTCACAGGAAAAGTAACAGCAATGGCAAAAAAACAAAAGGCAGTATTACATACTGAGTTTGAGAGTATTTGGTCTTTGGGATTAGGTTCAAAGAGATTAAATTAATAGCATCTCAGGAGAAGAAAAGGAGGAAGATTACACAAGTATACACACACAATACAAGTGGCTAGAATTTGGCCATACACTTTCCAAAACACCGACAACTGCAGTCAAACAGGGCTCTGACAGCTCCACATCCTGTTTACAGGAGAGACTGCCAAAATATTCACGCACACAGGGATGGAGTGGAGGTGGACAATGTCCAGCAGTATCTTTTAGACTTAGTGAATTTGTAATAGGTAATAACCAAAACAGAAATATGTATTTGTGTATCTTATCCCTTCCACCATGCGAACTATTAAGTTCCTTTGTAATCCAAACATATGCAAACGGAAAAAAAAGATAATTTTTCATTAACTTCTAAAAGCGCTTACTTGGTGGATTTGACAGCTGTGTCTAATCAACTTCACTGTACAACTGTTCCTCTTGATGAAATCCTCCAAATTTTGCAGTTGGAAATAAAGATCCTACTCTTTGAGGGTACTCACCTAAACACAATTTTACTTCTAACATAGCTAGCAATTTCAGTCCATTTAGGATGCAGACATTGTTTTTTCCTTTTTCACTTCAGGTAGCTTCCAGCAGTTTATCTTCTCTAATTTTAAAAAGGGCCATAAACAAAGGGGGCAGGTGAAAACAATTAGCTTGTTATCTATTCTTCCTCAAGTGCACCAATTTGAGACTTGTCACACACTTTCCATCTCCCCACAGCAGACATCAGAACATCTCTACTTGTTGGCAGTTCATTTTAATAAATGTGTCCCTTAAAGTTTAAGCCCTCCCCTTGGAGGGCAGCTAGCTCCAGGGCTAACAGATACATTCACTCCCTCACAAGGGGCTGAATCCAGCCTTGCTACTTGCTTTAAGACACTAAGAGTGTCCCATCCAAAAGTTGTCAAAACCTAGTAATGAGAAACCTGAGTAAAGGATTCACATCCCAGAAAAATACTTGGAGACTTAGGGCCTCTTGAAGGAAAAAACCCAGACATGTTAGCTAATGTTTCACATAAAGTTCAAACATAACTGATACTTGAAGTGAAACAGGTTGGAGTCTATGCACTGAACCTTTAGTAAGGGCTCATTAAACTTACACAAACAGAAACCCACTTTTTTTTCATGGCCTTGTATCTTTTGAAACTCATCAGCCCTGAGAAGTCTCAAAAACACACTGTGGATGCTACCTGTGTAACACCATGAGGAAGGCAGCCCCGAGACTCCTGTTCCCATCCTGCCAAAGGATCGGTTCCCTTTCCACGCTCTGTGGTGATGCCACATACCGGCTGAAGGCAGAAAAGTAAGTAGACTACAAGCAGCAGCTGTAACAGGTTGTCCCTTCCCACAATTAGGGGAGCAGCAGCAGTTCTGTCAGCACAGTGCTCACCTCCAGGCCAGCACAGAGGCAGTGTCCGGATGCCCGTATTTGGACCACCTCCTCCTGCTAGTGACTGCTGAAAGCAAGCAAACCTTGATCTCCTTCAGCCTCTGAACATAAGAAAGGCTATTTTTTCATTGCAGTGCAGTGAGTGCTAGAAGACTTACATCAAAACCTTTCATAGGCAGGCTGCAGAGAAAAGCCTGTTTTTACTTTAGGTATGCAGATCTGAGGGAGATCCAGCAAGTTACTCAGGGCCCCACAGAGAACCCATATTGGACAAAGTTCACATATGCACGTCCAAAATCATGGATGAATGGTCTAGTCATTAAAACATGTAGTCTTGTGTCTTAAGTCATTCACTCAATTCAGAAGACATCTGAGGAACTTCCCCAGGCCACCTCTTTGACATGCTACCCTTTACTTGGCTGTCATTTTTAAAGCACCACACAAGGACAGTTATCCCCTTCTCCCACCAGCTCTTCATTCACATCAAAAGACAGTGATATTTCACAATCACCTAGTTAGCAACACTGATACAGGAGACAGCAGTAGTGCTGAAAACAGGCTACGCTTTTCTAAGTTTTATGGCGCTGTTACTGACTGAGAACAAAGACACCTCAGTGACAAGCAAGCAGGCTCTTTAATTCATCGAAGTTAATTTTCATTTGAGACAGAGGAAAAGTTCAGTTCCTACTTTTTTTTTCCTAATCGTGCTGAACATTTAAAGCAAACTGTACTTCTAATTGCAAAATCATGCCCAGTAACTGCACAGTCCGTTTTCTCTCATGTCTTCTCTCTAGAACGTTTATTATTCTGTCTGTGATCGGCAGCTACCTTTTGATCATAATACAAAACACGTAAGAAAATTAAGAGGTAGACAAAGTCCTGAATGTTTAGAAAATATGACCAGGAATCAGGTAGCCATCTCCATATTTCTAAAACCAGGATTACACTGACTAGGACTACTGCAAGTTATTTAGCTCAAAGAGGTCATAACTGAAGCCTTTAGAGACTCCTCTGCTTTAAGCTTCCCTGCAGGTGCTTAGGGAGCTCACTCCCATGGTTTCAGACTTTGAATTCTGCCACTTGTCACTCGAACCAACAAGACCAAAACATAATTATTCTTGCTGGCTCATGTTTTACCTAATTCAATCCTCCACCCAGTTCATCAAACAGCCATGTGGAAGTTTGCACCAGCACAGTGAAGACATAGAAATGAGCACGTAGGGGTACCAACTGCTTAAGCAGCATATTCAGCAATGGGCAAAAATCAAAGAATTCACCAGATAAGTCACAACTAAACGGCCCTCAAGACACCCTAATAACAAAAATAGAAGAGTCAGAAGCCACCTGCTAAATGGAAGGGGAACTAATCATGCTTTATAAACAGAGTGTGAACACAAACTATTTCAAGACAGCTGCGTGGCAAAACCAAAAAAGTTATGTACCACAAAAATATTTCCTCTCATTTAAACTTAATTTATTGTTATAGTACTCAGAGCTTTTATGCATAAAGGGCAACATATTACTACTGACACACAAATGCTGAGTAAGAGATTATTTACTCAAATTACTTTCTTACAAATCATGAACAGAACCAAGGTGATAAACTTAGAAAGAAGATAGGCCAAATAAGATTCCAACAAATTCATCTGCAAGCACATAAAGCTTTGGATGGAATTATCCAAGACAATGATACTATGCTAGCATCTAGGTCAACTCATTCAATTAAATCAAAAGCATAATACTGCTCTGTAATTGTCTGATTTCCCACATTCATTCATGTTAGATCTTGAATGCTAGTATTCCTTATTTTCTTTCTGCATGCCCCTATTTCATTTTTGTAGCTATAGCACCACTACATATAGACATGATATGCCAAAAGCATTTGGATAATGAATTAGAAGTGGGCTATACAATTATTAGTCTGAATATTTTAAAAGGCAATGTCACATACAGTGGCCATCTGATATTGGTATACATACTCCAGCATGATTATTTCCAACTCCTCAGGACACAAGCAGGAAATGCTCAAGCAACAGGTGAAACAAAAGAGCCATAACTATATAATCTGCTGTAAACAAATTTACATGTCACAAAGGGTTGTCAAAAGATGTTGCAGAGACTATAACCTAACATGACAAGAGAAGCTGTCAAAAAATATATCCATCCGCTCCTGTTGTATTCCCCAAATCTCTCACAAAAGAGTGCCACTCCATTTCTTGTATTTTTTCTTCAGAACATCTGCTACCAGTCACTGTCAGAAAGAGGATCTAGATAGATCAGCTTGCCAATCATGCAGCAACCACAGGCAGCTATTAAACAGGCTACCTGGAGAATGACAAGTCTTTATTCTGTTTATGCAGCACCTAGCACAAAAGACTCACTCTGCAGCCAGGGTACCTACCCATCCACGTACCATATTTCAATTTCGCCATAATGCTGTGTTCTATGTAGCCCTTCATAAGGTGATACAGACTCAAAACACACACCTGTCCTCTTTGTAAATCTGTAAAGCACATGCTAGTATACCAGTTTTCTCTGATTGAAGACTAGTGTATCGATTCCATTGTAGAAGACTCACATTCTAGTAAAGATGCACTATCAGACAGTAACAACAGTACTTTGGAAAAACAAAGTGTTTTATCAAAAGGCAGGTGACATAGACATTAAAAGCTTTGTTAATGCCTATACATGCAATAATTTGTTTGTGATACGACAATATTTAGAGGTAGTTGTTAACATCATAAAGCATAGAGTACTGCAGCAAACATTTTTTTAATGGTAACATAATGGGCTAACACTGTTCAGCCACTCAAACTCCCTACAGCAAGGCACAAAGGCCAGGTGACTGTTGGCAGCTCAGCCTCATTGACCTGCATTTGCATCTGTCTCCCAGAAGCTTTCAACATACAGTTTTTCCAGTGTTGTTTACCTCTGCAGATTAAAAAACCCTAGACACAGATATTCCACTGGTGCTATCCTGAGTAAATTTGGGGACACTGGCTCAAACAGCTTTAAGCTTCAATTTATCCTGGGTTGCAGCCCCCTGAACCATGACAACTTTGTGCATCTCAATGATCTATGAATTTATCCTTCTGCTGCCTTTTACTCACTATGACTTAAAATTAGTGATTTTTAAGACAAACTGAAATTTAACTCTCCCCTCAATTTAAACTCATTTTAACTTTACAACTACAAAATGTATTTTATCAATTGACAACTTGATAGAGATAAACATTTTTTCTTAAAGTAACTCAGCAGAAAGTCTGCATTATCCACACTTAAGCTGTTGTCATTTCATATGCAATAGGTTCCTCTGATTTTTGAGGGTGTCCTTAATCTATTATCATTGGTGCATTTAATAACTTTGAAAAAATCTACATGGAGTTTTTTAACTAGCAAAGTGTACAAAAGTCAAACTCTTAGATGTGCTTGTAATATAAAACAGTATGTTCACAAAACTTGAAACCAATTATCTAAAAGTAGTAATGTTAACAGCAGGTTATGCCTCCAAATCCTTCAAGATTTCAGAACTAGTATAGCATATCCTCATTTACCTTTCCTGCGGGTAAAAAAAGAAAAAGCCTAGTTCACCTTAAGAGAATTGGTTCCTCTAGTGAAAGTGAACACATCATGGAACCAGTAAATTAAAGTGACATGGCCTGACTGTGCCTTTAAGAGAAGTTGGTGCAGCAAGTAACAGATTTCAGCTCTTTAGCTAGTATAATTAATGTTGGAACTCAATACTAGTATCAATGTGTATTGATTATGTTGAATACATTGAGTAGTAGAGGAAATGCTAATTTAAATGACAAGGATCACTAAGTGTTACAATATATCACTTGTCAAACTGATTTTGACAGGGGATTTGAGCAAACAAACTTAGTTAAAACAGATGATCTACAGACTGTTTGAAAAAAAACAAACAAACTTTGAAAACCAACAAAATCCATAACCCAAAACACACAACATGCTGCCCAGGTCACCCCATCAGTGCTACTCTTTCCCTCTGCACAGCGGTTCAGGCTGTTCTCCTGCCTCAGCTCTCTGCCTGTCTCCTATGCAGCTCTCTCACTGTCTCCCATTTTCCATCCATCTCCTCGGTGCCATTCAACCTACTCACATTTTCCTAGGATGCCTTAATCCAAAAGAGAAAACCAGTGTTTGTTCCAGGCTTTCAGCTACTGGAGTTTTTATCAGTCTTTCTTCACTGAAGAAGTGAGGTAAGAACATGCCATTCTGTCATGAAAACTTCTTGGGTTAACTCATATTAGATTGCATACTTAATGGCCACTATTCCCAGATCCAGTTATAAAGAAAAGCTTGGCTCTGAAGAGGCTCCACAGCCTTCAAGGAGAGACAACCCAGAAATTCTCTCACACAGGAGAGGAAAAAAACAGAAAAAAAAGAAAAAAAAAAAATCACCCCACTTGAGGTTGCAAGAGTATTTGAATATAACCCAGTTTGCAAAATCCTGCCAGCAGCCACCACCTTCTTAATAATTCACCAGAAAGACTTATTTTTGACCTGCTGGTCCAGCTGCATTAGTACACAAACACTTAGTATTACAACTGGTCTGATCTAAAAGGATGCTTGAAGAATAAGAATCATACCATCACTGAAGTACAATCTGCACAAGAGCACCATCCATGTACTATGCTCAGAAAGAAGCATTTTTTAAAAAAACTTCCATTAAATAACAGCTCAGATTTTACATTAAAAAACTTCTCATTTGCAATTTCATGGTGCAGCATGAAGAAGACCACTGCATCATCTTTAGAAGTCCTAGCCTGCCTGTCCAGCTGTACTCAGCAATTACAATAGTTGCACTATCCAGTGCAAAAACCTTGTAACTGGTTTTCCTTTTAATTCCTGGATATGAATTTTAACCAAGTGAAGGAAGAATATTCAGTTAAACTTCCTGCAAAGAGATCTCCATAGTTTTTTTTAATCATTATTATCTATTAGACAAACAACCTTCCTCTACAGCAGAATAATTATTTACCCCTGAAGAAGCAGTTACAGAAACAGTGTCTTCCACAGAAAGCATCACATGCTAAATTTTTCTCTTTGGATTTTCTTAACAAAAATTCAAGGATCTTTAATTGTTAAAAATGCAGCACTATCTTTTGCTCTTATGGGCACAGCATCCAGTAGTTAACACACACACGCTTCTGTGATTATCTTGGGAATAATACTAAAAGTTAGAGCTGCTGGGAGTGGGAAGCACAGAAAAGGGAGATAAAAGCTGATCACACTAAAAAGATACGCATTCTTATTCGTAGCACCATGCATTATAAAGACATACACGTATTCCCTTAGTCCATAATAATTCCCCAAAGG
The DNA here is from genome assembly GCA_013400335.1 of Eurystomus gularis. Classification (NCBI taxonomy): domain Eukaryota; kingdom Metazoa; phylum Chordata; class Aves; order Coraciiformes; family Coraciidae; genus Eurystomus; species Eurystomus gularis. Next base: position 267,585 of record VZZY01005253.1, on the reverse strand, counting down.
ACTTGTAGAAAACTAGATACAACAGAAGACCACAGGTCACGGCTGCTTCTCTCTACCTGTGAAATATCTCAGGAACCTTCCAAATTCCTTAACTCTTATGACTTGCTGAATTGTCATAACAATATTAAGTGATAACAAACCAGGAAAGTGTATCCGCCCCGTATTAGTGTTATTAAAAAAACCCACACAACGCACAGTAAGTAGTCAGTTCTGTGGGGATTGAGCACCCCATCTGCCTTGCTTCTAGCTGAGAGGCCCCTTGAACATGGTTCTTAATTCCACAGATGGCTTGAGGTGATTTTCTTGAACAGAAATAATGTAAGTAGATGTGCTACGTAACCCTTTTTCTGTATTACCAAGACATGAATAAAACTAAAAACTACTCACTCTGAAGCTTAGTAACACAGCTGAATATACCTCAGATTTAGGGAATGGAAAATCCAGCCAGTGTTAGCAACAACACCTCAGTTCCCCTTCAGTAGCATCCTTGAAATTCAGAAAGCATAAACTAAAGCATCATAAAAATCTGAGTGAATACACATTTTAAATAACTCTCAAAGCTCTTTATCTAGGTGTTCCTAATTTGTTTAAAACAACCTTCAGAAAATGGATGATAGACTACACGATTTGTTTTATCCCCATCTTCTCAATTATTCTAGGCTTCAAATCCTGCAGTTGTTCAATATTTTCAAAATAGAACAAAAAGATAACTTGACCTTTAAGAATTAGAGTGACAGACCTATTATATGCTTTTAAAGTAATTTTAAACAGCAAACATGAGCATAGAATTGGCCTAATTGTTTTCTTAGCAACAATGGTATTAGGTCTCCCAGGTTTTTTCCATAATCAGTGAAAGAATAAAGACTTATTTGGATTGGAAGGGAGAGAAGCACCAAACAAATCTAAGACTGAGAAATGTGCCCAGAGAAAGCCTTATACAGCTCATCTACAGGTTCTGGATGAGTAGTGATTCCAGCTTGAGTGCTTCTGCTAATCAAGTAATAATGCAAAGCATTGAGCTCAGAAGAATAAAAACTCTTTGTCAAAGTCCATGTGCTCCTCAGCGCCTACAACTCCATCTCAAAACTCACTGGCAGCTGATGCCAGAGATTAGAGGACTGGCATCAAGTATGCTGTATGACACATTGACTAATAAATCCACAGCCACATACAGCACTAGACTGAACACAGATACTTATTCTTATACAAGTAAACCACAGATGACTACTACTGTACTTCCCTGGTCAGAAACTGTGAAGCACCTATGTCAATGCCTCCCCTCAGTTCTAATAGCAGCTTGTACTTTAAATCTAACCTCAATTTATGAAAGAAATAATGGTAATTCTTAAATCTTAATCTCACTCTGGAATTATGATTACAAAGATCTCAAATCATTCAATTCTCCAGGCTGTAGCTTTTATTCCTGACAATTTGAAGTGTCCTACTGGATCCTATGAAGCAATGAAGCCTTCACAGGACTTAAGTAAGAACTGTGATACTTAGAATGGGCTGAATGGTACAAATTCAGGATCAGCAGGAAGCGTGTCTCACTTCCCAAAGTTTCTATAGACTTTAAAAAGGGAAAAGCAGCCCAGTGTGTATACGAGAAAATCTACATTCTTTAAAGACTCAAAAAGTGATGGAAAGAACTCCAGAGATACCTCTTCTCCAGGGCTGAAACTGCTCCCCTGGAAAGTTAGCAGGAACTACACTTCTCAAGGCACAAGTTTCCACACTGAGGTCAGCCATATGAGCAGGAACCTCAGGTGGTGGCTACTAACTAGATTCCTGGCTTTAACTGAAGAGGACAATAGAGTAAGAAAGAAGTGGTGATCATGATCAAAAAACAACTGCTAATCACCAAACAAGCCATTCGTGAAAACATCAGGAATGGAAAACAGACACTAAAAGTTAAATTTTAAAACTATTAAATAACTTTATATTTCTGGACCCAGAGATACAGTGTAGGAGCAGTAGTACAGCTGCTGCTATTCCTCTGCATACGAGACAGCACAAGGAAAACTGCTGGAACAGTGACAGTTTCTGACAGTCTGTGGTTTACTCTATCAGCTTTTTTGGAAATATTTTAAATGGTATAGTACAAGTCTGAATCAAGTACTCTGCCTTTTAAAGACTCTGGTTACATATGGTCAAACCAAGATTAATAGCTTGTTTTTTTTTTTTAATAGATCAGTAACTCAGCAGTAATTTCTCTTCATGTCCATCCCATTTTTTGACTATTTTGTGGTCCAGGGCTCATGTCTCCAGAGCAGACATAATGCAGACAACTACAATACATGACAATGTGAATTTCCAAATTCAGGTGTGATATGAAAATAAGCTATTCCATTTTGTCCAGTCATTTCTTGAAGTGGGGCTGGGTGGAAGGGGGAGTTTAAAAAAAAGCCAAAAAACCCTCAAACTGATTCCCTGGTCCAAAGTTTTCCTGACTCAGCACAGGAAGAACAATGCCAGAATTTTCTCTTTAGGCACACTGAGCCAAAGTTAATGAAGTTGCATTTTGAATTTTCAAGAAAACACACACTTTGTGAAAGATAGTAACAACCAGCAACCAGTCACAGAACTCTGATACGTAAATTGCCATTCCCACTCAAATATTACAAAAATCTTGAATACATTAAGCAGTAGTCTAGAATTGGGATTTCTTGCCTCCATGTATTAGAATGTAACTGTAGAAGTCTGACTATGTTAATATACATGGCCTGAAAAACTGGCAAACAAGTTTTCCCCTCACTACCTACACATTCATTCTTTATCTGGTAATTTTTCAATACAAGCTCTACTTGCTACAAATGAGGCATGCCCATTTATAAAATCAAACAATTAATGCTTGATCAGACAATTTTGAATAAAATTTCAGTGGGCTAAAGTATAAATCTCAAACATTTATGCAAAAGAGTTATCAGTTCTAGTCCCTACTTGTTTTTAAAGCCATTTTGCTTAAGAGACTGACTTTCACAGAATCACAGAATCACAGAATTTATATGGTTGGAAAGGACCTCCAGGGTCATCAAGTCCAACCTTCTCCTAGCATCACTCTAACCGCTACACCACTACACCAAATCCTCTCTAACCACTACACCATATCCTCAAGCACTGCATCTATTCGTTCCTTAAACACCTCCAGGGATGGTGACTCCACCACCTCTCTGGGCAGTCCATTCCAGTGCCTAACTACCCTCTCAGTGAAGAATTTCTTCCTAATATCTAATCTGAACCTCCCCTGACGCAACTTGAGGCCATTTCCCCTCATCCTATCATTACTAATTTGAGAGAAGAGACCAACACCAGCCTCGCTACAACCTCCTTTTAGGTAGTTGTAGAGGGCAATGAGGTCTCCTCTCAGTCTCCTCTTCTCTAGACTAAACAAACCCAGTTCCTTCAATCGCTCTTCATAGGGCATGCTCTCCAGCCCTTTCACCAGCTTCGTTGCCCTTCTCTGTACCCGCTCCAGCACCTCAATGTCCTTCTTGTACTGTGGTGACCAAAACTGGACACAGTACTCAAGGTGCGGTCTTACGAGTGCCGAGTACAGGGGCACAATCACCTCCCTACTCCTGCTGGTCACACCGTTTCTGATACAGGCCAGGATGCCGTTGGCCTTCTTGGCCACCTGGGCACACTGCTGGCTCATGTTCAGCTGGCTGTCCACCAGCACCCCCAGATCCTTTTCTGCCAGGCAGCTCTCCAGCCACTCCTCCCCAAGCCTGTAGCGTTGCTACTACAACTAGAGACTTTGTCTCTACAAGTTTTGTTTAGAAGCCATTTGCAGGTTTACTTCTACAGAGTCTGGTCAGTCACACATGTTGATCAGGCAGCTGGAGAGAAGCACAGTTCTTGCCTGCTGAGCCTGTACTTCAAAACTTTTGCTAATGAGTTTACTCAGATGGCTTTAACCAGCAGCTGCAGCAGCAGATTTTTAAGAATAGGAATTGATAGTAAAAACACTTTAGAAGGGACTTTGTATATTTGCCCTTTACTAAAGGAAATGTTTTCCTTAGAAAAGCATTGATATTTCAGGGAAAATGAGTAGCTTTAACTTCTGTGCCTCTCCTCCCATTGGGTTTACAAAATCAGAGGCACACTGATACCTTCAGTATTACACATTTATTTCAGCTTCCATCCAGGTATTAACCATCCAAAGAAGCATCCATTCATAAACAGAAACACATGAGATTCTCCAGGTGAGCAAATACTGAAAGCCTGAAGCTTTTAACATTTAGTCAGTAATCAAGTCCAATGACCACACTAGTTAGAACTAGAGTTAGCAAGCAGTCAAAACAAAAAGAGGAAAAAATATCCAACTGCTCATGAAGAGACAAGACACCCCTTAAATATTTTTTTGAGGAAAGTTACAGATCACATGGACCAGAACAATTGTTTTCTCCTTAAATACCAAAAAGGCTTTCAATAGGGTTCTGCTGAACTCTCTAAAGAAACTAAGCTGCCACCAGAAGTATCTGTCCTCTCAGGGATTAAGAATTAATTTTAGAAACTTGGAGACAAAAAAAAAGGAACAAGAGACATCAACCATGGGAGGCCCACAAGATTCTCTGGTATCACAGACCAAGTCATTCTATTTATTAGCAACCTAAAAATGAAAGCAAGGAGGAACTGGACAAAAGTTACTACAACAAGGGACTTACCATTTAAGACCAGCACAGAAATCTGAAGGATGTCATAAGATTGAAGAGTGATAAAATAGTATGAAATATACTGTTGCTAAATGCCAAAATGGTGCAACCAAGGAAAAATAACTTCTAAATGAGCACGATGCACCAATCTACCTAGTAATTTTAAGGAACAAGCTCTCTGAGCTGTCACATGTATCTCCTGTAACATCAGCTCAAGTAATCAGTCAAAAGCCCACCTAAATACAAAGAAAAAAAAAGCACCAAACAATGTCACTGAAGAAGTCTACTGTGCACCTGCATCCTATACTCAGAACAACTCTGCTTTCCTCTCCCCACATACAGGAAGAGTTAGCAAGTACAGAAGGAATAACAAGAATTACCAAATGTATCATAAGGAACAAAACTGACCCACTAGGAAAATGGTACTGTGGGTATACAAATAGAATGGAAGAGACAAACAGAGAATATGCATATATTTGCCTCGATATACATTACATTATATAGATATAAAAATATATATGCCTGGTTAAACTGTGAAAGTCCTTGCTATCAAAGTTTGCAGATGACAGAATTTAAATAGTTTTAAAATAACCAGACAAGCTGACCAAGGTCAAAGATGGAATGTAAAGTGAGGAGCTCAAACACTGTTAGGCAGAAAATCCACTGCCAAGGAAGTGGCTGGGCCACACACCTCCTGGGCTGGAGAACTCCAGAGACTTACAGACTGCTATCAGAAAATATGCAAGGAAGTACCACTGTGTTCACCCTGAGCTTGTAGTCTTCCCTAGAGCATCTGCTGCTAGCCGCTAACCACAGCAAGATATTGGGCTACATAAATTCAACCTGATTCAGTACAGCAGCTCTTGCACATGGTATTGGTCTAATTTATTATGAAGTTCCACACTTTTTAAGAAAGAGGAAGGCAGAAAGAACCGTTAATATATACCACTGAGTTTGAGCAGTTTTGGACACTGGATTCCTTCCACATCTTTTAAATTTTATTTCCTATCCCTAGAGCCGACTTGAACATTTTTATATACATGATTCTACAACTACAACCTGACAGAGCAATTAGAAGCATCAGCTGTTATCTACCTAGCATCTGCTAAACACAACAAAGTGAAATAAATGCACCATACAGGAAAGACAATGCAAGTATGAATACTTCCATGTTTAACTTAGATCAAGAAAAGTTCTCCTTCTGTAACTTCATTAGAAGTCCTCAAGCTGGTTACCAGTTCACCAGACAAGATACACACTCTGTGACATTTCACAGCTCTTTGCAGAAGTACATCAAGAAATTATGTTGAACTGTTGAGAAATATTTCCCAATTTTGATCAACAAAACCTACTAGCTAATTTAATGCTACAAATCCCTGCATCTGCCAGGTAGCCGCACACACTAGATGCGTGAAATCACAGCTAGACCACTTTTATTTTCACATCATAGGCACTACCTGAAGTTCCCAGAATTCACTGCTGTCTAGCAATCTTTCAGTTATAAACCTTTAAAAAGTATCATGAGCAAATCTATGGCAAAAAGCATTTTTGTGTCCAGTGATACCAGGTATTATGGTGGATAAACAGTCATAGCACTAAGACACCGTCCATAAGCAGGCTTTTCTAGACTGTCATGACTAACCAAGATTTGAGGAAGACATTAGTTAGATCAAAATTGGTTTAATCTACTCGTAAAGTGGGAGTACAGAATTGTTTCTGTAGTATTACTTGAATACTACACCAAAAAAGCCATAACCTAGCTCCAAAACTTCAGCATTCACAGAAGAGACTAACCTACCTACTGCTAATATAACTTGGAACAAGCTGTTTGCAACCACACTATTTTTGGTTTGTTTACTTATTATAAACAAAACTTTGCTTCTTGACACAGTAATATCTCAACCACATGCAAGCACCTCAGATCTCTTATGTACTACAACTTCACAAAATCTGTAGTGGCAGCCACAACTGAAATCTTAACCACTTGAATAAAAAAGAAGCAACACATCTACAGTCAGTAGATTTCATGACCTCATATCGCCTGGTTAGAAGGACTCTCTTCTAATGTTTTCACACTGGTGCCATCCCTTCTCATTAGCAAATGGCTTTCAACAAAAGAGAACACAATTTTAAATCTAAAGAGTGACTGAAGTAAATTCTAGAAAAGAGTAGCATCAAAATACACAGAGCTCAGAACAGCAAAGTACAGATACTGCTACATGGGAAAGGTGAATGGAAAGGCAAGAGAGGCACATCAGCCTAGTCTGAGCAGCCCCCAGGAGGCTTCCTGTTTATTACGTTGCAGCAAGCCTTATCACATCAAGACTCTCAGTAAGTGGAGAAAGATCATCCTCACATATTTTCTGCTTGTATCCTCTCAGCTGGACAGTATAATCAGGAGTTCAAATCCACACATTTTCACTTTGCCTTGGATAAGGTTCCTGTATTTGTTCAGATTAAGAGTTCAAAACCACTTCTGCCAATAATTTAGGGCTGAACTTTACAGTAATTCTACAGTAATGATAAAGTAAATTGCAGCCAAGTTACAAGAGTCTGTATCTCAGTGATCCCTCTGGTTAACTGTCAGAGTAAGCTTGTCCTCATTGTATTCTGCTTTCATAGGTATAAAACAGAGGAAGCAGGCTGCCATGAATTAAAATAGACTATCCAAAACTTTAGGATCCAAGGCATGGGGAAGACACCACGATGGACCAAAAAGCCATGGAAAAGACTTTATAGGAGTTCTGCTGCAACGTGCAGGATGGCAGAAGCACAAAGAACATCCTCCAGCTAGCATCAGTAGGCATAAACAATCACCATGTTCCAGCCTGAGCAGGTTCAGAGAAAGCCTGTATCTCCTCAGTGAAGGCAAGCATGCCTGAGAGGTCTGTATCACAATGAAAAAGTGGGAAGAAATTCTTCACTTTTTCTGGTCATGATCAAATATACGAACAACAACAAGCAGGAATTAGGGTAAGTCTCTAGAAAGATTCACACAGCCAGTACACAAGCATTTGATCATCTTCACAAATCTGGTCATACTACAGGAGTTTGCAAAAGGCCTAAATCAGTTCCTTGGGAAGAAAAACCACCAGTCACAGCCCATAGCCATGACACTAAGAACTAATTCAATACATTCCAAAACTTCTCATTTACAAGAAAATCCCGTAGAGGAGTATCACAGAATTTCTCTAAAAAGGGAAGTCAGTACACAAGGCTGCCATTAGCTCCATCAGCTAAATGGCACCTTGCATCAAGGTGAGGTCTCTTCCTTGCCTTCCCACAATGCAGCTTACTGGGAAATAGCAACATTAAACCTTGTCAGTTAGGCACATTACCCTGAGCTGTAAACTGTTTGCACAGTTTTACAGAAGAATCAGTCACTTTTAAACAAGGTCCATTGTGATCAACCATTACATTAGACACTCAGGAGAAATCCTATGTTACGTCTACAGATCCTGTCTTGCAGAAGGGGAATTCAGAGGGCTGGTGCTAACAGCAAAGCTGAGATGACTGTAGTAACACTCCACCTCTACAAGAAACCACCATGGGTTTTCCCTGAGGCAGGGCTACACAAGATTTCAAGAGCAACATAGGAGAAACATTTGCTTGTAAGGAGAACATAACTCTATGGTCACTGAATGACTAGGCTGCTATTGAAGGAATGTTTAAAACCACAACAGAATACCAATGTTAGGTGCCACAGCCCTTATATCCACAGTCAACTTTCAGAATATATTAGTGAGTATGTTCCATTCTCAGAAAAGTCTATAACTCATTCCTTAGCTGTATCAGAGACTGATACAAAGAGACTAGAAAGCTGAATGTTTAGAACCCAGTAAAATCTGAGTGTACTTGTAAAGTACTTACTGCCTTTCCACAAATTAAGCCAAATGAGTTTGCCTTGTAATCTCCCCCAGAAATTGAGATCCTCGCCTTTGCAAGAAGTAGTTTACTGCATTAAGGTTTCACACTATCCAAGCTAGTGTGATTAAAGATTGTGAGAGCACAAAGAAAGCAAGTAGGTGGGAAAAAAACCCCACTACATCCACAAACCTAGTATGCCATCATGGCTTCTCTGAAAAGCTATGGCTCCCTCTGAAAATCCTTGGCTTGATTATCACTGCCCTTTTTCACCCTATGGGAAGAAGCAGCAGAAGAAACACGGCTGTCTTCCACAAGCAACGGTGCAAGGGTTTTTTGTTTGGAGCCGAGATGTTAGTGTCTCAAATTAGGAAAGGTATTTTTCAGACTGCACCCTTATATTGGCTCCAAGTTTCTCCACCCTCAAAAACCGCTAAAAAAACTTTGTTTCTTGTGATCTGTTCCAGTGCCAGGCTCTGCATGGCCAGCACAGTGATAATCACCAAAGCTCTCAACGCAAAACAGTGCCAGAAGCATCATGATCCTCTCTAGATAAAGTCAGGAACAGAGATTCAAGAACTCTCAAAGTAGTAGGTCTAGAAGATTAAATGCAGGAACATTTCAGTTTCTTGATCGGTGTGATAATCCACTGTAAGCCTTTGAGCAGAATGCTTCTTTCTCTCTCAAGACACTGGCTATAGGAGAGAGGCCTCTGTAGGCTCAGGGAAGCTCTCTCAGCATTCCTTCCAGAAAAGCTGAACCTATATAAAAATGTATCAAAATAGGCCATAAAAAAAAAAGTATCAGATGCTTTATTCTGAAAGTTATTAGCACCAAACAGCAATCTGAATGAGCAATATATTCCGAAAAAGCCTCATACTAAAAGTAGCCATATAATCTATCACACATACATGAACAGTAATTCCTGACTTCAGGAAAAACACAATCAAGAAGCAGCTGCATCCTTTTCCTTATTCTTCTTGTGGCCCTGGCCAAGTACAGCAGCTGCTCAGGACAGAGCTGAACATGAGTCTGGACATGCTGAACAAGACCCCTTAGAACAGACTCCAGGGAGCATCAGAACATCCTTTTCCCTTGCTACAATCATCTATTTGAGACATGCTATTGACTCTTGTCCTTCAGTTCTCAGAGCTCAACCATTTATGACTACTGTTCTGACAAATGTCATTCTCTTTTGATTAGGTAATTCCATTTAGTAACTCTTATGATATTTGATTCTTGGACATAACTACAGCGTTACTCGCACATGCCCTAAAATTGATTCTCAAAAAAACCAAAACAACTGACACTTCTAGTTTAGAAAAGCATCATTTGCAAATCCAATTTTAAAAAGAAAAATGGCTAGCATACATGGCTATTATGAACAGCCATATACCCTTGTTAATAAAGGTATTCGAAATATTAATATGCAAGTAAACCTAAATCAGCTCAGCAGTTGCATTCAACAAGAAAAACAATCCACTCTGGCTATTGTTTTAGTGTTCAGAATTTACAGGGTCTTGGCATCAGAAGGCTGACTAATAACGAACCAGAATGAAATACAAATATGTGCTTTTTTACATGCATGCTTACGGGACATACAGCACTAGCTGGTATCTGACATGCTATATTTGCTTTAGGAGAACAGTTAAGCACAAAGCTTAATTTGATGAGAAAATTCTTCCAAAATTAGTCTTAAAACCACAGAAGCTCCATCTGAAATGTGTGCGCAGAAATAAGAAAATAAAACAGGTCATATTGCACTGCCACTCATGTAGGCTAGTGTGCCTATAACCTAAGTGAACCTAAAACACTAAACCACATTGTAAAGTTTCTGTTAATCTGCAAGGTGCTGGAGAGTTAAGTGTTTTAAAGAGCAACCAGAAAACCCAAATTAGTGTACCTCCATCAGATCAGAGTGGTTTCACTGTCTCCAATAGAAATGTCCACTTTCAAAATAATGCTAAGTCACCACCCCAAAGACTTACTCTCTGGGTTTTAAAAAGATATTTCTCAACATTTATCTAGTAAACAGCACAATTATAGAAGCATCTTTCCTGGAGACGGTGGGAGGGATCATATTATTCAGAGCCATGACACCCAGGTTATCTGCTTCCTCACAAGTGCCGTAGCCACCTCACAGGGAACAGGCTACACATTCCAAGTTCTTTTAATACCCACCTGCATAAGGGTCAGACCATACAGTAATTAAGAGGGTTTAAAATAATCTGTATGGACCACACCATCATATACAGCATCTTTGCTTTGACACAATGAAGTAATAAATTTTTATTTGCTTTTTAAGAAAGGACGTTTGTCTTTGAAAAGTAGTTCAGGGTTTTCTCCTTAGCTACTGTAATAGCAAAGGCTTGTGATCAGTACTGTGCATATAGATAGGTAAATCAGATGTTATTAAGCATTTTAGTTGATAACATAATACACACAGAAAGACACAGGTAGTTCAGATTGCCTCTAAAGTATTAACATGGCAATAGTTAGCTATCAATGAATAGCATGAAGAAATAGCACCTTTGGTTTTGTAGGTTGGATTTTTTCTCGTTTTTCTCCATTCTGTTTATTAGAACTTTGTTATGTACGCACATCTCAACTACATCATCATTTCCAAGTTTATGCAAGAACATCAGTCAGATAAAATCCCATCTCTCATAAAAACAGCAAACCTTTGGAAAGGCAAGAAGTATTCCTGCTGCTGCTGGATCGTCAGCAACTCATTTCCCAGACCTTCTGGAAGGAAATGCTCATTGGGTGGAGTAGGTAGTGCAGAGAAGAAATCCTAAGTCAGAGAGTAACAGAAAAGCAACAACCTCTCTCAGGAGGAAGAAAGCCAGGTGATGTCAGCAGCAGGGACATGCCTCCCACTGCCCCATTCCTTAAGGTTACAGATCACAGCCGCTGACAGGTTAGCTGCCTTCTCTGCAAGGCATGAGTTCCAAACTGACCACCTGTAGAATTCATATCATTCCTCCCTTGCAGGAAGTCCCAAAGTAAAGTACTGCTCCCCAGAAATCACCTTTCAATGAAAAACTCCAGTTTAGTTTTTCAGCCTTCATATGAAAGGAGTTTGAATGAAAGCCTGAAAACTGTTCTAAACACTTTTAAAGAGAGATTTATAGCCACAGTTTAATTTCTTGAGATACATGGCTATGCATAAGACTAAGAATGCTAAAGCACATAGAATATTCTCTCTAGATTAATATCGTAGACATCATATGTAATAGCATAAGACACATCACTATGCAGAATTAAGGTGTTCAACATGAAGTCACAAGTCATTTTGTGACACCTGAATGCAGAGGTATCGATACCAAAGACAAAGAATGGGCCCATAGCACCTTTTCTTAAACAGCAGGAAACAGATCAAAGACAGCCACAAGAGAAAACGAGAGCAAGCACAGAAAGAAATAAAACTTGTCTTCCTTCTAGCACTGTGCACCTCTGCAGAGTCTTGACGCTGGACAGAGAAGCCACATCCTTGTGCCTTGCATATTCCTGCACCCATCCCACTTGAAAGGAGCCACAAGGTTTGTAGGCTAAGACTGTATCTTTTATTACAGCAAAACATATAATGAACTAGTATACTGGTCTAACACAAAAATACTACCTCCGCATTCCCCACCTTGCACAGGGGGACAGGATTATAAAATCTGACACTTCTAAAATTCAGTAATTGATTGATAGAAATTATAAATAGGCTCTTTGGTACATTCAGCACTCGATCTCTCAAGCTCTGATATCCCAAGTTTTCACCAGAACTGAAGGGAAGTTTGTTAAATTAAAAATTGTTCTTAGGGTGTCCATAAAAATTAAAATTAACCATCATTAACCTTGTTACTCTCAGTGAGCAACAAGAGGAGAATCACGGTCATTTTTAAAGTAAATTAAGATCAACCATGGCATAGCAGAGGAAACCAGTAGCTACACTTGGGGGGTGGGAGGCACAGGAGAGGTCTTTATGCTAGTCTTAGAACAAAACACATGAGCTACTCACTATACCTAAGTCTTTTGAGACAAGGTTAGAAGGAGAAAAGCAGAGCCTTTGGCATACTATATCTGAGCAGTAAAGTAAGCATCTTGCATCAGTTTAAAAGGGACCAAAAAATCCTCAAAGTATCTATTACACAATCATCGTACGTATCCATAACAGTCAATATTATGGTTGCTGAACACCCCAACTACTTTTGCTTCCTATTTAAACCTGTTTAAAAATATCTTGCATTTAGTCTTTAGTCTTTTCTCACAGTTCAACACAGATTTGCAGTATAGGTAGCAAAATCCATTACATACAGGTGTGTAAACAACACCAAGCATTGTAGGTGAAACCGCAGTCATGTACTGCTAGAATTTGTTACCACAATGTACTTTGTGCAGAGAAGAAAAAAATTAACTGACAAGCTTAAACTGAGAAAAGCTGAGTTTACTGCTCTCCACAAAACATACAGCGTCTGCTTCTCAACTTTTCAACCTTTAAAAGGCATTCTGTCTTTCAAAATGGTTCTCTTATACTAATTATCTATAAAAGGACTATGATGCAGAAATTTTTAAATGGTATAAAAAGCTTTACCCCTCTACCATTCAAAAATCTTACTCAAGATAAACATTACACTTGCATTTCTAGATGGAGAAAACCAATACTATTAAAATTTTATTTTCAATGTATCTAGCAACAGTCAAAGTACCAGATGTAATTCACTGATAAATTACATAGGAGGCAAACCACAACAATCCAAAACAACAGAAAAGGTACTGTTACGTTCAGTATTTCCAAGAAAAAAAACAAACCGCAACATACATTTAGGTAAAGTGTCTGTCCATCGTTTCTGCTTCTCTTAGAACAGAATGCCAAAATTATGTTGTTTGCAGAACACTACTTCTCCAGTAGTCACTGAATATTTTAGAACTCTGACCTTTCAGCTGGCACCTAGATATAGTTCAGAGTTAGTGGTGACCATGACACGTAAACTACTTATTATACCCGTCAGCTAGAGTCCAGGCCTCCAGTACACACAGTACCCCAGTTTGCCCATACCACACTGAAGTTACCAGTTGTAGGGAAAAGTAAAAAAAAAGCCAATCTGAAGAATGAACTGCCTTTGTATTCCTCCAGGCCAGAATTAAGGCACACTTTTATGATTTACATTATTCCTGCTAAACTTCTTTGGCTAAGAGCTAAAGAATATTACTGGACACACAAAGAGCCCTCTCAGACTCTTTACAGTGTTCCATACAGGTATTGGATGGTTTACAAACACATAGTAGTTCATCAGTCCCCAATTGGTTTTAGTGTGCCAGTGCCACTAAATCACCACAAGTCTTAGTATATGAATCAAAAGAGTGAGAATTACTGTCCAGTGTTTTGTTTTTAGAGAAAATAAAAGTACTATAGCACTGAAAAGTGTCCTTCATCTTTGATCTAACAGCAATATCAACATAACAAAGGGTTAGTTTAAAAACATTTTCCTGTCTACCCAAACAAAACTCCCAACCTTGAGAAAGAACACCTACAAAATCTAGAATAATCAGCATAAAGGACACTATCCATAGGTACAGTGCAAAGATGAAGAAACTAAGTTTTAGGTGCTAGAACCAGATTTCCTTCATTGCCTGTATTCTCCCAGGGGACACTGCAGAAGCTACAAACCACCATAACAATGTTCAACACCTAATTTCATTCATGACTTTACTAATAAGCCTGCTGATCACTAGCAAACTACCTAAAGGTCTCAGTTTAAGTAGAAAATTGAGGCTAAGTTCTGCCATAAGACAAATTATAGCATACTTGCAGTTACAAACTGCAGAAATTATTCTGGATTATCTACTGCAAAATTGTGGGTTTTAGCCAACAGAAGCGAAATCTGTTTTGCCTGCTTTTCACAAAGACAACTACAGGAAAGAGCATTTAACCACATAGAGCATTGTTACTATTCCTGAGGTTTTAAGCAGAAGTATTTAGCCCGAAAGACAAACAAAAAGAAAAAAAAACTTTACAGAAGAGAGAGGAAGAAAAACACCCACAAAATGCCCACCATACAGATATAATCTACCCCAGCTTCAACACTAAATCACTTTTACTCCAACACAGTCTGAGACTGACTACCACAACAGGAGGGCAACACCTGCAGTACCATGGACAGTGTAGGAAAACTTTCCTTCACTTCTGAGAACTTCATCTCTGAATTTTTAAGGAGCCAGCTCAAACTTTAAGAAAACAAGCAAACATCCTTTCACAGTGCAAGAGATGTGTATTATGTACATCAAGCTTCAGTGCTGACATCAAGGAGTACCTTTAAGTTTAAAAACTTCCCTACAATTCCACTGAATCCACACCACCTACATCACAGGTTTTAATATAGGCCTGTTACTGATGCTTAGTTTCAAGCTCTAGCATGGACAACTTCATATTCATGAAGCAGAGGATTTTTATAATTTTTGCTACACAATCACAGATTAGTGCAGTTGGAAAGTATCTCTAGGATTCTCTAGTAGCTCTGTTTCTAAACTAGAATTAGAGTTATGGAAGAACTTCTAAAAAAACCCCATACAGTTGAATGACAGTTCTGCTCATCAGAGCAGAAGTTTTACAGGCATATATATATATATACACACACACACACGGATACATAGGAAGAAGTACAGATGCCCAGAACTGAAGGGAGAAAGAAGGAAAAACAACTCACTTGAAGTATGTAGATTAGAAATACATCAGGAAGGGGAATAAGGGTATGTTACTAGAGTTGCTGTCTAAACCATTAAGTTCTTATAAAAAAAAAGGGAAAGACATGAACACAGAAGCCACAAACACCCCAGCAAGTGAATTTCTGGTAAGGTATAGTACCCTACTGACAATCACAAACAAAAGTTCCAATACCAATTTTCCCAATCCTCCATCCAGTCCTACAAAGTTGCCTATCAGGCTAATGGCAAGGTATTTCAGCACAGTACCAGCTCTTCAGCCACAGACACTCGCTCTTTGGTGAAGCGAGTAACATCAGGAATTGTTAAGTACTAGAAAATTCATGTCATGGCTAGTCAATGAATCCTAGAGACATGAGATGAAGGAGTGAAGGAGAAAAGATGTAAACAAAGATTTACTTCAGACCTCCTAGCAGTTATTGAAAAAAAAGCTGGCACATATCTCAAAGAAGAGGTGGCAGGGGGCTATAGATACTAGAAGAAGCAGTGATGCTTCCTTAACAGAAAAAAACCAATCTTCTCTACAGACCTCCATATCTCTATGGAAAACCCACATCCTTCCTAACTGAAGGGAAGCAAATATATTAGAGAAAGGTCTATACTCCTCATCCAGTCTTTTTGAATAAGAAGATCCCTACAAATAAATTAAATCCTTGTGCAAGCCTAAATAAATTCTTCATAATCCTTGAGAAGCTACCAAGAATTGCACAGCAAGAGGAAGATTTGGTCAGTCTCTTCAACCTCATCCTAGAGCTTGGGAAACAGCAGTCACTGCCCCCAGATTCACACTCAGCCATTCACACTCTCCATGCCTTTATATTCACAAGAGCAAAAGAAAACAAACTTGACTTTTGCAAAAGGTGACAGCACTTGCCTCTCACCACAGAGGAGCAGCCAAGTTGGTTTAAGCCACAGGCAATTGAACACTTCACAATTTGGTGATAAAATATTAGTTGAATAACTAACTGGGGCCCCCAACATAAGAAAGACATAGACCTACTTGAGTGAGTCCATAGCAGGGCCACAAAGATGATGAGGGGACTGGAAAACATCCCCTATGAGGACGGGCTGAAAGAGTCAAGCTCTTTAGCCTACAGAGAAGGCTCCATGGAGACCTTATAGCAACCTTCCTGTACTTAAAAGAGGGCCTACATGAAAGATGGGGAGGGACTCTTTCTCAGGGAGTGTAGTGATAGGACAAGGGCTAACAGTTTTAAACTGAAAGAGAGTAGATTTTTACTAGATATAAGGAAGAAATTCTTTACCATGAGGGTGGAAAGACACTGGTACAGGCTGCCTAGAGACACTGTGGATGCCTCCTCCCTGGGGAGAGGCCAGGCTGGACAAGGGCTTGAGTAACCTGGTCTAGAGGAAGGCATCTCTGCCCCTGGCAGGGTGATTGGAACTAGATGACCTTTAAGGTCCCTTCCATCCCAACTCATTCTATGATTCTATGAACTTGCCTATATTTCCCTTTCAAATCTAAGGCAACAGAACAATGCATCAGAAATTAATTGCATTTAGGCAGTGCTCAAGGCAGAAAATATACTAGAAATTAAGGCTTTGATCCCACAAACATTTAAGTAGTGAACTTTACCCAATGGAATAGATCTATCAACTATAATGAAATCACATGATGTGCCTGAACAAGAGAACTAAGCCTACATTTGCAACGTTGGGTGAAAAAATTTAAGTTTTATTAAAACAATTCTCCAGCATAAAGACTACTGTTGCACAATATAACAGTCTTAGTAAACCCACACAGCAGCACGGAACTGTTAAGTTATGATAAAAGTTTAATATATACAAGCCGATGTCTACTTTAAAGGGACAGATCTACACCGAAGTACTTGCACTTGAAGAATTCTCCAAGAGTGCGCAAGCATGTAAAGCATTAGCCCCTGTGGCTACTAACTGCAAAGCCTTATGGAAAAAAAGCACGAGAGAAGCATTTCAGCTTTCTTGATGTATATGTGGAAGGTTGAGTTGATTGCAAATATTGCATACATGCTATGTCCAAATTTGTGGCATTATCAGCAAGTAGGTGGAAAGTAGGCCTTTGGCTTATTTCTTGTTTTATGTTGAAAATGGCAAAGGGTCAATCTTCTCTAAAATCTGGAATTCTGTAACACAATTCAAGACAATAAAGTATCTCTGGTCAATTCAGAAAACAGTTGGATAAAACAAAAAGTGTATCTAATTAAAATGCAATATCACATAAATCAAATGATCTATTGGCTGAAGAAAAACATTGTTCAGTTTAAGTACTGAAAATAAGAATATGCTAAGGACAGTGTCTGCTTGAGACAGGTAAGAGGAAGATGCTGCTTCAAAAAGATTCACTGACATGTGAGTTAAAAGAAAATAGTACAAATGTCTACCATGTCAGTCACATTCAATCACACTTGCGGATTGTTGGCATCTAAAGATGACAATTAAGAGTTTTACTTTACTTAGAATCTTACTTTATGGAAAAACAAGCAAGCAAACAACAAAAACACACCACCCCACAAATGTAGAACTGAAAAACAAAACAACAAAGCCACCCCATAAGTCTCTCCCCCATGTTCACTTTTTTCTGGGTTTACTTCCAAATCTTACATACACGGAAGATACCGCTGGGACAAGAAGGAGAAATATTAGGAATTTCAGAGTGAAATTCACTTCAAAGCAGCCACCGTATTCCAAGCCTTTGTACTACTACACTGTAGTTTTCTATAAAATATACCTTTCAGAAGGTGGAAGATTACACTTAATTTAGCATTCTTTAGTCAAGACTGCCGTCTTAAAAAAACATATAGAACTCAGACCTAAAAGTCTAAGTATTTTAGGCAACAACTCCCAGAAATTTATTATGGTTCCTTTTTATCAGACAGAAATAAGGATATGGAATTCTAAAATGTAAATGAAAATTAGGATGGAAAGTGCAATCACAAGGCTGTTCCAAGGGTAAAAGTTACGTTACAAGGAAATAAACTCCATTCCTTTGGGGCAAAAATTAGGGACGACCTTCAATTATTTACAAGTTGATACTTATTACATCTAAACACAGGAGCTGAAAGACTCCAGATAATATCTTGTATTACTGCCTTCAAGTGAAGGTTGTGTCCCTCAGTGAGATAACAACTAGAAAGTTTTAAGGACTCAAATTAGCAATGAGATAACACCACACACATGTACTCAAGCCTAAAACTGGTGAAAACAAGTTGCAGCATTACTGCAAATGGCCATTTTGTATTCACAAAAAATTAAGGTTTATTTCAAAAAGCAAATCAGAGTTCAAACATTTACCCTAGAAGCACAGAAAACTCCAGAGGATGGAAGAATCTTTATATCACTCACTCCATACACCTGCTAGAAATCCAGAAAGGTAGTAGTTCTGTGCAATAGTCACTTCCATCATGAATCCCACTTCCCTCACATCTGGTACACAAGCTACAATCTTCTGCTTCTACTTTTCAGGGAAATACTTTATTTGTTACTAAAGAACAAAGTTGAGAAGGATCAGGACCTGCATTCAGGGAAGTACCTTTATCTCAGCAGGGAACAAAATGCCTAACTGCCTGAAGATAACCTGTATTGCTGTAGTAAACAAATTCTGGAGACAGTTAAAAAAAGAAAAAAGAAAAAAGGAAGGAGAGAGGGAGAGCACTATGAAGTATCCTGAGGAAATAGTTTTCCAGGTCATTTTCTAAAAAGTCTGGGCAAAAGGGGAAAACTAAATTAGTATTCTCAAAAGAAGCAATCTAGTAAAATACTCTTAAGCAGAGCATCAGCTTCCACAAACTTAAGTAGGATGTGTAGGTTTTCAATAAAATCCTTCAGCTGCCACCTCAACTATAAGCAGCTGCATTAACTCAGGCAGGTGAAGTTAAGGCATCATTTGACCACTGAATTAAATCCCAAACAAATAATCTGTCATACTACTGGAAATATATGCTATAAAAAGCACAGAATTTCAAGATGACTGCAAATGCACTTACCCAACATATCCTTTAAATGCTGTGACTTTTTAATACTACCAGAGATAGTTCAGTTTTTACTGATCACAGGCAGTTGAATGCAGTTCCTTCAGAGAAGCCTAAGCCCATGTTAAATGCAAACTAACCAGTACCCATATGAAATTCAAATAACTGCCTTAAGAGAATGAAGAACTGGCTATTAGACTTAAGTTTCTCTAAAAAACAGAAGGAAAAAAAAATTAAGACAATATTAAGGAGGACTCAAATATTTTTGCTCATTTCAGCTCTGAGAGGATGCTCTCTAATGTCTGGCTTTATATTTAAACAATCAAAAAAACAGAGCAACACTGAGTCCATTTCCTTTCTTGTACTTACATATACTAGGATCTTTCCTGCATCCATTACAGAAGTCTCAAAAAAGTGGTCCTGTCAAAAGACGCTGCACTGAACCTCTGTGGAACTTACCTTCATCACACAGAGTTGGCACAGACTGAACACAGCCAAAACAGCAGCCAGTTGCTCCTCTCAGCTAGCAAGGGGCTCATTTATTAAGCATGGATGACTATAGCACTGCAAGTGTCAAAAGGAACCTGCCTCTCCCACCTCATCCTACCAAATTACGTTTGTTTGAACACACTTTATTTCACTTCTAGTCAATACTTTGATACATATGTGCAAAGAATTTAAAAAGACTCATGGTAACTGGTATTAGAGAAAGAATAAGCATTTCACTTTTAAGTGCCTGTTTTCTGATTTTCCACTTTAATTCCACTCTATATAACTAAGCTAAAAAATAAAAGCCATTCCACTGCAGGTTTCCTTATAAAGATGCCTGTACAGCATTCTCTTTCTGGTCACCAAACTTGAAAGCAGTTAGCTGGTTTCCCAGAAAAAGATACTGTTGTCTACAGAACCAATTCAAAGCAGTTTCTGCCTGAGGTATAGCATTCTGTTAACACTGTCACAGAGTCATACAGTCACAGAACGCAGCTGGTTCTTACCAAGTTTCACTGTGCTGTGTATTTATATAGTAGTAACCAGAGCAATAGTTCTCATACAAGGTATGAAGCTGCCCCACCCCCAAGGAATCACAAGCCTCAAGGTTAAATCAGAACAAGACCATGAGCAAAAGAATTAAGAAATTAATGGCTCTAAAAAGGCTCAATTAGAGCAGGAAGCCACTACACTGGTGAAAACATGTGAACAGATCTAGCTTGAAGCATGCTTACAACTACTATTCAAAACAAAAATGAAACTGTAATCCAACCAGAAGATGACACTACCCATGTGGAGAAGGACAGCTTGGTGCGTATAAGAACTGATACTTCCTTAAATTCCCCAGCTGTTCTTCCATACTTCCAATGTACATTAACAGTTATGTAAAAGAAAGCCACTGATCATCCCCTAGTTTCAGACTTACCACCTGATGTTCTAGCACCAGTTTGCCACTAACTGTGAAACCAGAACACTAATAAGTTAAATATATGCTTTACTAAATGAAAGGATTAGCAAAGAAGCTTTCAAAGACAGGAGGAAGCTGTAATTTCTCAGACATGGTTCCTCAGTCATAACTTCCTTGTCTCTTAACCTAGGATGAAGTTTCATAAAAGGAAAGCTTACCTTCTTAGGAAACGGGATTCAGCTTGCTAAACAACCAACAGAAGCACATGCAAGCAGGCTCCCCCAGAAGAGCTGCAGTTATATGGTAAACGATAGTAAGATTAAGTCACCAGACAAACTGGACTAATGCTACTGGACCCTTCTCATTCAGACTAGTGCTTTTAATGTAACTCCAGTGATTTAGAGGCCCCTACAGTTCACACTGATTGAAGAAAACACATTCAAAGTAATTATCAGGCAAGTTGACCTATTAACACTAATTTTGACCTAGCAAATTTTGGCCTTTCATTTTATGCTAGTTTAGGACCTCTCAGAGGACACTTTTTATGAATGAGATACTGAAGACGAATTCTAGATTTCATTCAATGAAAAAAAAGTCACCTGTAATGAAGCAGTAGCTATCCAAAGGAAGGGAACAGTTTATTTTTGCAACATCCAACAGCCCAAGGTAACTTCTACAGACAGATCATGGGGAAGCTTTAGGTCTTTAACCATAGGCACAGCTACATGTATCTGTCTTAATTCATTATATTTGGAGAAAACGTAGAGAATTTTTTTTAAAGAAAAAGATAGCTGAAAACTTTCTCCACACATCCAGTAATTACTGCTACATGCTTCTTTCCCAGTCCCACTTCTAGGCTGTACAGCAAAACAAACTCTCAACAACTGCCACCACATGCTTACCTATCTGGGACATTACCTTCATCAAAACTTTTATCACTTCAACTCACTCAGGTAGGCAGTTCCAAGGCATATATAAACAAAATGGAATTACTTTCTCCCTTCCTGCACTCAAATTCTGTTAACTTTTTTGTAAGATGGTAAGTTACTGTAACATGTAATAGGAGATGGTTTTAGAAGTAATAAAATTGCTGCACTTGCAAGTACAGCATTTCACACTCCATGTGTGTTAGTCTGTGGATCTTGCAATTTAACATTAATATACACCATTCAAACAGGATTCACATTAAATCTACACTGGTGATAGAAACTATAAACCAAAACACAACATGTAGTCTGCTTTCAAATCAACCTTATCTGTTGAATTCAGCATTCCTGGAACAAATTGCCCGGCTTCTCACTTTTCTAGTGCATTAAGATGGGAAACTGGTAGCAAGTCTTCCTGTGCAGTGCATTTTGTCCTACAATGAGCACAACTGCTACCCTTTTAGTTACTATTTTTCTGTATCAAATCTTACATGGAAGAAACCTTTTAAAGAACACACACACAGGGAAAAGTAAATGCCCCTTTTGTTAAGCAGGGACAAGATTAGAGCTCGTTAGTCCAAAACACAAGATTAGGTTGCAGTTCACTACGAACAAGGCCTAAAATGTGCCAAAGGAAAACCAGAGATGAAGCACTACTTGAAAACTACAGTACACCCTCACTAACTCCCATCACATTTTTGGTCATTCCTACAGAGTTCCTGTGATTCTGTTCAGAATTTGAAAAAGTCATTAGAAGTTCAAAGTCGAGAAAGAAGTGCACTGCCAGTTTTGTAGTTTTTCTCTACTCAATCTTTTGTTGAAAACATAACAAAAGTAGAAAAAAACGACACCACCCCAAATTCCCAGTGCTAACAATTAATACTTGCAATCAAATAGTAGACATTGCAATGTCACCTTCCAACAATCAAGGATTGCTAAGCTGTGACAAGTAAAACACTCAAAGCCCAGAAGGAGACAGTCCAAGGATCCGCACTACAACAGGGGACCCTCCATCTCAGAACCAAGACAGGTAGAAGTACACTTACTTTATATCAGAAACCACAGTCAGTTAGAACGCACTTTATTTCAGGCATGTATTCTTGAGACAGCAGCAAGACAGAAGAAACTGATGCTGGGATCACCCTACGTTAGAAAGCCACTCACAGACAGCTAAGTCTTCTCTTCCTCCCTCACAAGAGAACAAACCCTGATCAAAAGAAGACAGCATTGCTCAGGCCACAAGCCTCTGCCAGGAGCTAAGCTCCCTTTCCACCCAGTTCAGTAGCACATTTGCTTGATCTCTACATCCACCTTTATTTTTAACTCAGTGACTAAACAATAAAAAAAATCCCCCTTATGCCAATCCCAACCCACCTTTCTCCAGTTTGAAAACCAGGAACAGATAAAATATTTAATAAAAATTACAAATGATTGATTAATGATCATGAAATTAACACTAATATATTCTGCTTCAGAACAAAACCACAGTATATAGCTTTGAAGGTACACAGGGACAAGAAGGAGTGTCATTCTCTCGGCCTGTACTCTCCTGATGGTTCTGGATGCAGGCTTCCTCAAATTGCTAAAGCATGTGCATAAGATAGTTTATGACTGCCTTATTTTGTACACAGGTGTTTAGAAAACATTCGTAAGCTCCATTTAAAAGGACTCCTACAAAAAATACCTTGGAGTTATGTTCCCAGAACAGCCAAAGGGGAAAAAACAACAACAAAAAAAAATCAACACAAAAAAAACACCAAAACCCAACACTGCACAATCTACTTGATCTTAGTACTATGTGGAAGTCACTAGTTTTAACACTAATTCTTTCCTTTAAACTGGTGTAAGCAGTCTAACATCAGCTAGCCATAAGTCAAGAACATGTATTCTGAATGTTCACTAAATTAGCAGAACCTTTGATATAATTTTGAAGTGAGAAAACAAGGATCCCTTTTCAAGCTCACACAAGGAAATCGCCATTTGATAAAACCAAGTATATCTTCAAAGTTTCTATTACAACATAAGAAACCCAGTTTTATGAAAGTACACACCAAACTGATCAAAACAGCTTAATGTAAAAATGCATAAATGCTTTTACTTACAGAGCTTATATTCGTATTTCCTGCTACATACTTATAGTGCCCTCCCAATCTGCTTACAGGGAAGAACCAGAAGGTCTGAGCAGCATCTCAAGCCATGCCAAACCATTTGCTGCTATACTTCATTTTCCAAGTCTAATGCTTACCATTGTTAAAATGTTAACCCATCTCCTAAAATGAAAAAATTCCTGGACTGTTCTCCAAGAACCAGAAGAGGGGGGGCCCAGAGAGACGGGGACTCTATTTATTCATAGAGCTCTGACTCCTCATGCTACTTCTATCCAATAAAACAGGACAAAGTAGCTAGAAAGATACCCACTGGAAAGCAAAGAAAGCATCCACATCTTTAAAGAGCTGAAACATTCAGGACATTAAAGCAAGTGACGTAGTCTTTTACATATGTGCTTACTCAAGTTATCTCAGCAATACTACACAACTGCAAGTGGGACAAGAGGTGGTTTGTACAACCTAAGACAGCATTCACCATGTGGAAGTTTAAGAATGCTTGATCCTAGCAGACTTGCTGAGCAAGTAATTTCCTTCCAACATGTGGTAAGGCCTATAGATCAGCCTCGTCTTACAGAAACAAGGAATTTAGTTGTCCAAGGCCTAAGATGCAATCTATGATCAGCTACCGTGCTTACAAAACACTGAAATAATCTCATTTATTACAAAGACGTAAGCAAAATTTTGATAAATAGTTGCCAGAATTAAGCCTTCAAGGCCCATACTTAAGATCTGGTCAGAGTAATTTCAAAACATTTCACTTGCAAAGAATATCCTAACTTTGCTGAACAACAGCCATGAAGGACAACATTTATCTGTTTACAATGAATATTTTTGATGGAACAAGCCACATACTTGTGTATATACACTCACCAGCTTCTTTAATCCAAATCTTTTACTTTGTAGGCACTGTTCTTAAACTTTTTGAGGAAAAGGTACCAAGAAATAAATAGAATACTATTCCTGATGAGCACTCACCACCTTTTCTCTGTAAAGGGAAAAGTTCTCAGGATCCTCCAATACTCCTAATTTTAAAAGCTAATAAAAAGGCACCTGAAGAAACACACAAGTTAAAAGCGGAGATCATTTCATCTTTCTATTCCCCCTTTCCAAAACAATCCTTTCTCCCAGAATGAGCTTTGTTTGCAATTCAGCCAAGTTCAACTGCCAAGCATTTCTAAATGCTTGCATGTGTTCACCTTGTTTATGAAATGGAAACTCTACCAGAGAATCCCAAAAGCCTAAGGTACAACACATACAAATCCTAGACCATGCGCTGGCCTGCTACATTATTAGCAAGATGCTAAGAAACTAGAAGTATATTTGAGTATTTGTAGGCCATCTGAAACTAATTCACCCTCTTAAGCCAGACAACCATTTTATTCTCTGCCCTTCATACACCTGGGGTTTTTTGTTTTGTTTTGTTTTTAACAGGGAGAAAAAGGGGCTAGAAGGAATTTCATTCTTCTACATATTCCTCTCTTGGTATGAGTTTCTCTTCCGTTAGTGCCAGTCATCACGTTTACAAGGACATGAAGCCAAAGTACAGTGATGCTCAAGTCGAGACATTTTAAAACTAAAACAAAATAAAGACAATTAAAACATAGCAAGTTAGAAAACTGTACAGGCTCAGTAAACATGCAATTGGCCAACACTAACTTCTAAAACTTTTGGACAGGAATAAGCTAACATTTGCAGGCCTAGAGTTTCCACAGCTTTAACCAGCTGATGGGTTTTGCTTACGTTAACATATGTTCTAGAGAGAATTGCTTCTCCTATGAAGTACGTACTTGATATTACCATACTGACACAAATATATAAGCCATGGACAATTAAATCCTTTCAGGCACAGTAACGAAGCATTTGAAGATAATTATCTAGTGTATTTTCCCTCCCCTTTTACTGTACAGACGAAGGCACTGGCAGCTCGCTTTCAGAATAGCAGGTAGAGCTGTGCGACCGTCACTGGAAGTAGGGTGAGAGCCCGTACGCAGCCTCGTCATTCGCTTCTGCTACTGCACAAAATGGAAAGAGCTTCTAGTATTTTGCAAGTAGGAGAGGGAAAGTTACGTACCGGTTATTTTACTGACAGACAAATCTCGGGAGGTTACACGGACCGTCCAAAATAACACCAAAATAAGAGGCTGCCATTTACCATCTGTTTGCCTCTCTCAGGGAAAAAAAAAAAAAGTGCCGATCACAAGAACAAATGGAGCCTGGCTCCGGGGTGGAGGAAGAAGGGGAGAGAGGAAATTTCCACGCAAATCCTAAGCGAATCACGCCGCGATCCCCGCGCCCGGCCGTGCCGGCCTCCCCCGGCAGAGGCGAACGGCTCCGGTGGCACCGTCCCTCCGCGGCCCCGGCCGGGCCC
>VZZY01005253.1:222452-240772 GCA_013400335.1 Eurystomus gularis | reverse complement strand
ACCTGTTGCTGGCCGTTAAACGTGTGCGCGTTTGAAGTACCGGGCTGATCTGCGTTGGGTTTTTACCCCCGCCAGGTCGATGTGACCCCGCCTGCCCCCCTCTCAGGCTTTGCCGGTTGCTGGCTGCACCGCCTGGGCAGAGGATGTCCTGGCAGCAAGGGCAGCTGTGGCGGCGGCTGGGTTGTGACTGGCCGCGGCTCCCACTGAAGCAGCCCAGGCAGCCGTTCCTCAGCCTCACAGCGCGTCCTTCCCCGCACACGCCGGGAGCGGGGATCTGCCCCTGCGCCGCCCCGGTGCCCACCTCCCGCAGCCGGCGGCTCCCGCCAATCGCCCCAGCGTGCCAGCACCGTCCTCCCGGAGGGAGGTCCCGCCGTGCCGCCTCCTCCCTTACCCTTCCCTTCCTTTTCTCTCTTTTTCCCCCCCATCCTCACAGGCTCCAGCTAGGAGGACCCGGTGTGACAAGATTGCTTCACTAAGGAGGAAATCTGTTTCTGAGGTTGCAAACTTTGGAGACCCCAGTTTCTAGCCCTCAGTGCTGCTGTCCCACCAGGCCCGATTTTGGGTGGCTAAAGCTTCCCTGACGCCCCTGGTGCCGCTCTGTGGTCGGGCACGGCTGTCCCACGGCAGCAGGCACGCACATGGTGCTGCCCCTTCGCTGTACATAATTTTGTTATAATTATTTTGGGATTTTCCAGGTCGTTTTCCCATTTGGACCAGAAGCCAAAGGCACAGGAAAAGGTGTTTTCTTGGTTTTCTCACTTAATGTACAAAAAATCTAGGCAAATTCTGTTTTCGTGCATAGGAGCTGTAAGTCATTTTGACAGAAGCAACTTCCTGCAAATTCTCAGGAATCAGGATCTCTCCCCTGCCAAAACGACTCGGAATTTTAGTCTCTGTTGTCAGAAACTCACAAAACCCACATCGCTTCTGTCTCCTCTTTCTACCACAGACACCCTGGGCCATGGGCCTGTTAAAACTGAACCTGTAACTCTCTCCTCCTTTTTCCTGTAATCCTTGTGCCACACAAAGGATCTCATCACCTCAGCTAAGAGATAAAAAGAGCACTCTTACTTGCCGCCTTTATAGCTTTCCAGAGGCTCTCCTGCACCGGCATCCTTAGCTCTCCAAACAGGCAGTCCCATCCTGAGTGTTTAATTACCGGTTATCTGCAGTACACAAGCTATTACTACTTTTGCCGTGACAATACCCACCTGAGAATTTTACTTATTTCAGCCATTGATAGGAAAGAGCAGTGTTCATCACAGAATGCACTGGTGTAACTATTTCTTTTAGTGGCATGACATTTTTCTTCTTTACTTTTGGGTCTGAGACTGAAGTGTTAACACCAGTTAACAGAGGGTACAATGTGCCCACTCCCTCAACAGTGAAGTGCCTTGTGTTGGTTCAGCTAATCTCCTTCCTGAAACAGTTTGGCATTACCTTGTACATATTAAGTATTATATTGATAGAAGTATATCCGCAACAGGAAAGCTCTATGACTTAACTTTACCACGTCTGGCTGCAGGTAAGACTCAGGTCTGCA
The DNA here is from genome assembly GCA_013400335.1 of Eurystomus gularis. Lineage (NCBI taxonomy): Eukaryota > Metazoa > Chordata > Aves > Coraciiformes > Coraciidae > Eurystomus > Eurystomus gularis. The sequence goes on along the minus strand of VZZY01005253.1, from coordinate 239,229 downwards.
TAAAAATAAATGCTCTTTTCAGTAGGAGTCTTGACATGTGAACACAAATGCAATGTCCTTCTGAAAACAAAATATACAATGGACTATAAACACCCATACATGTGAGAAATTCCGCATCTCTCTGAATATATATTCAACTGTAACATATACTTCATATATATAGGTACATATTAATCAAATTCAAATGAATATAGATACATAAAATATATTTCTCAAAAGTTCATGCATTCCACATTTTCTAATCAACCTATATATAAACCATTCGTTTTCAGAAGTACCCATTATGTAAGTAACTTTTATAAGGAATGTAATAATTGTTGACATACCTAATACCTGGCGACATTTCCTGTTGAATAAAAGCGAGTATGCTGACGCAGAATGAAATATAAAATTAATGTATCTAAAAGCTGCATTTCTTGGTCAGAGTTGAGGCTGTTTATTCAGTGAATTCTGTGATTTCTTTTAATCTAGTACTGAGGATTTTTTCCCTTAGTAAGGGTCTGTTCATATCCCTTTTCTGAGCCCTGCATGAACACAAATTTCAGCAGCATTCAATAATAACACAGAAAAAAAACCCTACATGGCTGAAGATTACTTTGGCCGATATTACTGAAGGTTACCTATAGCCCTGCTTCCACCTCTGCTTTAATCTGGTAAAAATAATTCCCTAGGCCATCATGTGGCCATTGTAAGATTTAAGATGTCCTTAAATTAATTATTTTCTTGCTTTTAAGTATCTGTAGTTGGTTTCATTAGATTAGTCTTACAGAGCCACATTTTGACACCTTAGTTGCTTTTGGAAATGTTTGGGTTTCGTTTGTTTTAAATAGGTTGGATAACTGAGCAGGACTGTTTCCATATCTACAAGGCAAATAATTTCCGTATCTACAAGGCAAAGCTTTCATAATACATTGTCTTGGAAATAACCAGTGTGTACTAGCCAGAGTAAAAATGTGTATCCGTATGATTTATTTATTATGGTTCGTCCCCCATTTCCCCATGATTCATTGCATATGCACCATTGTACATTGATTCACACCACATGATGGGAAGGTGTTCTCCTGGGCAATGTTCCATGGTTGCTGTCTCGTGGACCAAATATAGGAACCTACTGGGATTTGGCAGCGTGAGGTGAAACCAAGATGTTTTCAGGACTCCTCCATTATTTCAGGACTCCACCACCATTTCAAATGACTGTCAAACTGTATGGAGGAAACGGCATAGATAAGACAGTGCAGCATCCTGAGAAGGCATTAGAAAGGGATGTGATGGTGGTGTACCAATACTAGGAGAAAAGGAGGAGGTGGAGATTGAGTAATTCCCATGCCTGGTTGGGATGAAGAGTAATTATGCTGTGAATTCAGGATGATAAAGTTTGCATGGCATTTGTACAGACTGCAGTCTGAATATTCAGCAACAAAAAATCAACACAGCAGCACCTCTGCACATGGACATGTGTAACCATCAGTGCCCCAGTGCTTGGCAGAAATCCAGTTGGCTCACTGCTCAGTGGACTGATGCTGGTTTACCAGTGTGTGCTGGAAATACATATTACGTGTGTGTTTCAGTGTGCTGTACTGAGAAAATACTTCAGGATTTGTAAGGTTCATGATCCTGAGTTGTGCTGGAAGCATTGGCTGGGCATATCTAAAGGGTGAGTGTCATGAGGATGGGGTCAGACACTTTTCAGTGGTGCCCGGTGATAGGACAAGGGGCAGTGGGCACAAACTAGAACACAAGAAGATCCACCTAAACATAAGGAAAAACTTCTTCACCTTGAGGGTGATGGAGCACTGGCACAGGCTGCCCAGGGAGGTTGTGGAGTCTCCTTTTCTGGAGACTTTCAAAACACGCCTGGATGTGCTCCTGTGCAACCTGATCTAGGCCAACCTGCTTTAGCAAGGGGGTTGAACTAGATGATCCCCAGAGGTCCCTTCCAATCCCTACTATTCTGTGATTCTGTGACATTTGTGCCTATATTTCAGACTGAAACTCAGGTTTCAAAAATAGAAAAAAAAGATATTTTTTCAAGCTTCTGCCAAGCCTCATTGATTATTATGGGAAGCTCACAGATATTAATGCAGAATGATATACAATACTTTATGACAGGTTTTTCCAAAATTCAGCCTTATTTACTGCAACAAAAATAAGAATTGCTCCCCAGACTGCAATGGATGTTAATCATGTGTCCATTCTTTTTGTCACTCTGGGAAATATCTTTCTGCTTCTCTGGCTAATGATGCCTTTTATGGGGCAAATGTGTTGGAGAAAGGAACTGTATGACTGTTCTGAGTAACTGTAGAATAATAATGAAGGGCTTTGTTGGGAAATTGAAGGGCAGGTGGAGGAGCCTTACAAACACTCTGATCAATATTTGCTGCAAGTGGCAGATGTTCACCATGTCTTGTTTGAAATCCATGAAAGCAGGAGGAGGTGTCCATGCTGCTCAGGGAAACAGGATGAGGGATTTGCCCTGCTCTTTCTTAAATGAGAGAGTACAGTGGTGAAAAATAAAAGTATTGTAGCCAAAGATTTGGAAAAGATGTGTCTTTGTTAATGTTTTTGTGTTGTTAGGGGAAAATGAGAACTTTAGTGAGATGCCTTAGCCAATTTTTTCACTTACTCGGCAGAACTCCGGCACAGTGCACTTTATCTGCTAAGTGCAGCTATCTTTGCACATTAAAGCAGAAATCACTCCTGTTTTCTGGAAAGAGTGCAGTGGGGACCTCTGGGAAGCTACCACTACTCTTGTTAGCCTCAGGGTGTACTTGAGGTAGTGGCATAACATCCTAATATTCTTCAGAGGTCTGTTGCCTTCTGCACATTTACAGCAAATCTTCCAGTTTTCCTTGTCCCAAACGCCTCTGAATATAAACACTTGTGCAAAAGTTAGCCCAAGTTGTCATAAGCATCCTTCCAGTTCTTTTTTCCCCTTCTGGGTCCTGTGCTGAAATCTATTCACAGAATCCTTGGACTACCCCTTCCTAGCCTTTTTCAAAACATTTTTTATGTATCAAGCAACTTGCAAGGCTTGTGTTCCTTATCATAACTGTGTCTCAGTTGCCAGAGACAAATCACAAATATTTGTCATTTCTACACTGAACTCAGTGCCAATGATAATAAGTTTTGGGGTTTTTTTTTCTCAGTTTTAGAATGTCATTCTCATCTGTTATTCCAGTTTTGGCTTCCCTAGAAAAATGGATGTTTTCAGGGAACCCAGTAGTGTGTAATAAAATGTGATACCTTCCACTCTACATCTCCTTTCTGTAGAAATCCTGTGCTTGTGTTGGAATGGGAAGGAGGGAAGAAGATTCTGGGCTAATGAGAAGTGAATAGCAACAGGATTCAAGTTTGCAGTTCCACGTGCAACTCTGTAGCAATGTTGGTTTGAAGTCACCTTTCTCATCCAAGAGATGAGAAAAAGCCTTACCAAAAAAGGCAATGGATAAATCAGAAAGATACACAGCATTGCATAGAAGGGTACTGAAACATATTCAACTGCAGAAGTGAGAGAGAGACACCATGCAGATAAGCGACCAAGAAGGCTGCTTTGCTTTGCTCTGTGTGTGGTAAACAGGAACACAGTCTTTGCTTTAAGATCTCCTAGAACATGCACAGGTCAGCATCATGTGCATTAGAAGGGAACAGACTTTAGAGCCTGAATCCAAGAATTTTGTAGTGCTAAAGATTTGATTACAAGTGTCTTATTATCTCAGTATTTTGAAATGTTTAATTTTGGTAATTTGTCTCATGAAATATGGAAGGAGCTAAAGAGTGCTGAACAAACTATGAGCCAAAATATATTTGCTATTGCTTCTTTTCTGCATCCACTGTTGCAATAAATATACCTGCCCTGCAATCTGCATTCCCTTTAACTCTTGTGGTGCTGCCACGTTATTTGAGTGGCATTTAGAGTAGCAGTGAACCCACGTGCGTTGTCAAACAGTGGGAGTTGGAGACAGAAGATTGTGTTCTTGTTTGTGGAGCACCACAATGACCACACCAGGGAAGGCGGTGCCAAATGGGTGGAAAGAGGCTCATGGTTCATACGACTCATTTCCACCGCTGGTGATGGCATCCAGCTACTACCTGGTTTAGAGCTGCAGAGCTACAATATAATACAGGACATGATAGGAATATTTCCCTCTGCAGCATTTTTAAGCTGACTATCTATTTGGGTTTCAAACAGTGTTTCTGTAACCTCAGTCTTTGTATTTCAGTTAAGTGGTATGAAAAAAAAAACAACTCTACAGCTCCCTATTTCAAGTGACATCATTTCACAGCTGTGTAAATGACCTGGGTATGTTAAAATACTGGGGTTCAGCACTGACTTCCAATGGATAAATCTTTCACAGTTCATCCTATTCTGGACAGTCAGATGCCCTGGAGGTCCTGTTCACATCCTTTATGCTCTTGTAGACCAGCCAGTGTTATTTTGCTTGACAGTGGTACTGGTCCATTTCTCAGGAATGTCTCTCTCTTGCATTGTTTGATGAACACTCACAAATATTAATAGAGGCAGTATCATAGAGTTGGAGCTGGACGTGCTACACACAACCATGAGACAATATCAGAGGGGGAAAAGAGGTGATGCTCTAAAAAAAAGTGTGAATCGGGTGGGATGCAAACACTGGAATTGCAAAGGAAGCCATCAGCATTCAGCGAGGGTGATTGCATATGTAATCTTGTAATAGAAAAGGGCACTCAGGAGCCAGATAGCAAATAAACCTTATCACATTATACATCAGGGAAAATCATTCAAAAAATGGACAGAATCCTCTTGAGCTTGATGCAGTACCGTGGGCTGGTGAGCCTGGGTTTTGTTCATGCAAAAAGAAAGCCCAACCGCTTTAAAACAATCTTTGTGAAAGTGCTCAGGCCAACTCAGCTAAAATATTTGAAGTAACATTATTGTGTAGACAGGACTTCATTATGTAACTTGTTACTGTTGTCAAGGAGTCCTCACCTGCTCTTTAGTACACAACATATATTACGAGAGAGAATGATTGCTCATTATTGTTGTTTTCCTTAATTGCCTTCTATATTAGTGTTCAAAGGAATGTATTTTTTCTCTTCTGCCCTTCTCTGCCTGTATCCGACAGCACTCAGCATTTTCCACAGAGCTCAAAATTGCTCACATTCTTATAAAAATGCCTCAGCTGTATGGGATTTGCTGAGATGAAATAAAAAGTACATGACTTGGGAAAATGCAATACTTGATCCTGCATATTGATTCCATGGCAGCCGTGTAAACAGGAACTGTTAGTGGCAAGAATTTCCACCGACGTTATTGGCATTGGAGCTCGTGTTCTGCATACGCCAGGTGTGACGTGAACTCACCTGTCAAGAAAGTATGACGTTGTGTTAAAGGGCTGGAACAAACTTTGATGCTTATAAATATATTGCACCAGCCAAGCTCCAGCTGCAGTCTTGCAGTTTTCCAGGCAGATCTACTTCCTTTTGCCAAAGGAACATGAGCTACTGCAGCTAATTTTGTGCTATATAAATAATGCTGATAGAGAGACAAGCTTGAAATTAGATAGGTTAGATAGGCAAAATAATAGATTAAACAGGAAAGTTGAAGCATTTGTTAATCAGAAATATGAATGTGTTCCTTAAGGAGCTGCAGGAACCCGACTGTAATGATGACAAATGAGAGATCCCAGAATAATAAGATCAGTCTTGCATATAGGCAGCACTGTAACTGAGATTCTGTATGACATAGATGTGCTTGTTGTACAGAGAAATTGGGGTCTTATATTCTGATAGAGAACATTTCCTCTTCTTAACAGCCTGTGCTTGACACTCTGACAGAGCGAAGGTTGTGCTGTGTGCTTTGCGTTGCTCTGCTCTCTTTCCCCTTCTGCTCCATCTTCCCTCCAGCACCCTGCAGCATGATGGGGCCAGGCTGAGAGCCACCAAGGGCAGAGATCATGTCCAGGGGGAGCAGAGACCAGGCAGGTATCCTGACCGTATTGCATAGCTTAACCAAGACACCGAAAGGATGCTAGATGTTTTTCTGTTTTAATATACATTTTTTATTCTTTCATATGAATTTTAAAATTTCACTGTGTTTTCCTCTGCAACATTTAAAAATTGTTGGCACATTATTGCGTGAATAGGAGAACTTCCTGCTAACAGGCCAGACACAGAATTAAAGTCCTGGGGAGACCTAGTTTGTTTTACTCCTAATAATCTAGCACTTGGGGTTTTTTTAAGGAATGATGAATTGCCTGAGATTCTTAAATACATTATTGTAAACTGTAGCCAGTCAGCCTCTGATAGGAGCCATATTTTGCTAAACCATGTAAATACATGCTGATTTTTACTTTAACTTACTTTCATTTTTTTTTCTTCTCCTTACTTTCTTTGTATTGGTATCACATCTGGGAAACCAAAAAGACATTTTGCATGGAAAGCTTCAGCACAGATGTGCCACCAGCACTTCCACTGATGGTGTATTTTGTCACGCTTGCCTGAAGTGCTTATAATTTGTTTTACGCAAACTCATTGTATGCTGGGCCTTAAAATGTACTGCACAGTTGCTGGATTTCCATTGGGAGAAGGAATGATATGCTGATGTTTTTGTGTGGTTTCAGTCCACATCTAGCAGTATTTCTCCTAACTAGTAAATAAACCAGTGTAATGTCTAAAGGCCACAACTTTCAAAACTTGTAGGTGTTTATTTGCGCAGGATCCCATGATAGTAGGTCTGATTTCCAAAAGAGGTGAGCATTTGCAGCTTCTTCTGAGGTCAATGAAAACTCATCTTCTCTGAAAGACAGTTCCATTCTGCAAGTTTCCCACACAGGATTTCCATGTTGAATATTAGCCCTACACTGTGGAAAACCCTGGGTGCACTATTATGATACCAAAAAATAAAAGGTGAGCACCCACCAGATTCTATGAAATGTATCTAGACTCTTCCTTGTTTAACCTCTTGGGTATATTATGTTGAAATACATTTTGAAAAAATTTCAGAGTAAAGCTACAACTAAGCAGAATAGTAGGCAATGAAGAATATACTGAGAAGAGAGTAGGGAACGTTCTTGTGGAGTAAGATGCACAGGGTGGTGCCTAACAGTAGGTTCTGACATAAGCATGTGGACATCTTTGTTGTCCTTTAGAGGCAACCTATTCGTTCAACCGATGTGGTGGGCCATCACTTTCTTCAGTCTCCAGCAGTGTAAGTGCATTAAGATTAGGTGGGCAGCCAGCTACTTCCCACTTAGGTAAAAAGACTTTGCCAAAATCAGGGATGAGAGGGAGGCGAGTTGCTGGTTGCTTCCTTCTTCACTCCTCTTTGCAGATAGGAATCTAGACACTGGACTTTCCTCCTTCTGAGTAATATATACCTTTCCTCATTCTTCTGAGCAGTATATACCTTGACTCACTGCAGGGCTACTTCAAAGGCAGAGAAATCAGAGGGAGCACTCTCAGGCCTTTTAGCACTAGAGTGAGGTCATATGTTCTCACCTCAAGACAGGTAAGCAGTAAGGTGTCTCAGCTGAGATTTTAGTAAAGACAAGAGAGTTATTTTTTAATCTTCAAGATCTAGTTAAAATGCAGGTTTATGTCAATTTAATAAGTGAAAATATCCTTGTGGATTTTATTTAAAAATAGTTAAACAGGCATGGTATCTATTGAGGTATGACTAATTTCCATGAAAAGTAAAAGAGCAGAAGCAAAGAGCATAGGTCTCAAAATGTAAAGTAAAACCGCTGAAAGAATAACTAGTTCTGTTGTACACCTATACAAAGCAGAACATGATGGCCTAATTTAGTTTTATTAGGCATTGCTTTCTAATTGTTGATGTGACTGAACAATCAAGACTGTAAAAGGTGCTTGGCTAGTATTCTGAGCAGCGTACTTCCTTAAGAAACCTTAGTTATGATACAGCATTCGCCTTTAATTGGTACCTTTCATCTCAGATAACCGAGGAATTAAGAGGATAAATAAAACCACTTTAGGCATGTTATGTTCTCCTTACATTCAGATAAAACAGCTCTTCATGTCATGAAGCAACCAGTTGATGAAAGAAGTCTCAAAAAAATTCCACACACATAAGTTCAAAAGGATCATAGCTCTAAGCTCTTTTTTTAGGAAGTACTCTAGTGGTTAAGCTTTTGCACCTGTGAAATTCAAGCAGTTGTTTTAAATAAAAGCTATAAAAGTGAGCCCTGGCAGCCCACTCTGCTGTGGAGTGGATTGACAGCACAGTTTCACGGGAGGTGTGTCCTACTGGGAAAGGGCTGAGCTTAGATGGTTTGTTCATGTCACAGCATGTGACAAAAGGTTACCAGAAAGGTGATTATTCCTACCACAGCAGTCCTTGTGTCAACTGGCGCTAGCAATAGCAGCCAGGCTTCCATTGAAAAGCTTCTTACTGTGACATGGCTGCCTCCAGCCATGACTGTGATGAGAGAAGGATGTGGGCAGAGAAGCATCATGTGAAAACATACACTGCCCTGGATGCTGCTAGCTGTGTGTGTACTTACTGTCCCCTTTTTTTCCCCCTTAATTTTGAATACCAACAATTAATACTATCCCCTCAACTTTCTCTAAGTCTGTGTTTGCACAGTATTTAAAGAGGTAAGCAGTTTATGAACAGGGAGTCCTAGCAATGCAGAAGGATGTTAGCTCTAGAGAGAGACTAACTCCTCAAAAAGTCCTTCTTCTGGTGTCATGCATGAAAGTCAGTGTAAGGTAAGACTTGGAGTTGGATCATTATTTTACGGCACCATGAATAGAGAGAACAGACACAGAACTTTCAGACAAGAATCCAGTTTATTGAGAGCAGTGGGGCTATATGACTCACTGATTTATCTGAGTGGGCAAACAAACAGGAAAGTATTAAAAGAGTGGTTGTGATCAATAATAATAAAAACATGTTTTTGTTCTTGCTGAGATAAGAAAAAAAAAATCCACCCTTGGAATACAAATTGCCTTGGTATGGAATACCTGTAAAGAAAAAAATGTTATAGCTGGTCAGGCTGACAGAGCTCGTGGAAGCGGAGTTCCCTTTCAAATATGGCTCAGATTTTCAAGAGCTCCCCAAAGTAGTAGACACATAAGTTACATTTATTTGTGATTTAGGCAGAAAGTGAATGAATATTTCAGCCTCACACTACTTGAGCGAGAGCTCTAGGCAGCTGAGAGCCTTGAGTTGTGCTTTCCTCAATTCTGTTGGTTGACGCTGATGCTTTTGTCCAAAAGACTTAATCACTGAGACAAACCACAGGAGAAATATTATTTACCTGGTAGTCTTGTGAATGGTGGGATTATCTCTACCCCATTCCTTGGCAAGTTCCAGTTCCACATCTGGTGAAAGTCTGATTATTTTTGCAAAATGAAGTGGCACTAATGAGAGATTGAGAGTATACAATGTCAAAGTCCCCTCCAACATTTATGGGAGGTAGGAGATGTATGTTAAGCTGGGGACTGGAACTTAGCAAGCCTCTCACAACCTGACCAGGTGATCTGAGCTCCTCCAGTGAAAGGGAGGCATTAATCTTTCCTATAATGCTGTTGGGATTTCACCTCAAAATTGACACTACAGTTTCTGAGAAGTTCTGGAAAATCACACTTTGAAACACATTTACCGTCTGCCAGTATAAAACAATGTCAAACTAAGGCACCCAAAAGGCACAATCAAATCTTCATTAAAAATAAGGCCACCTCATTTTTAGGGGTTTCTCATAGCTTAGTGTCCTTGTGTAGTTACAGTCTAAATATACCTGCAAGCAAACCTTTCCCTCAGTGTCTCAGAATGAGTCAGTACCTCAGGCTTCTCCTGGGCTGGACTGCAACTTCTTGTTTCTGCAGACAGACTGTGCATTAAATAAGACTGAGTGTGATGCATAATGAAAACAAAATTCTATTGTTAAGAGGCAGATGCCTAGGAAGGCAGCCGAGTAACACATTCTGAGTGTTATTTCCAAGCAAATATTGATTGTTGTTTGTAACAGGATGTAAAGCTATCCTGAGATCATAATCATAATTTACTGCCGTCAACTTAAAGATAACTGGTATGACCCTTTATGCACATACCAACCATAAAGATGAACATAGGTCTTGGCCTTTAAATTTCTGTTATTTACATCAGTATTTCTTGTATGCATGCTTTCAACTGGTTATTAACTTATGAGTGAACTATTCTCCTAAGTATGCCTCATTATAATTCCACTAAGGTTAATCTACAATAGTAGTATATTTGGCTTGGAGAAGGACCTAAAGGAGTAGCATTCCACCATGCTGGACATCTGCAGACACACACAATTAACTCGGAGAATTTTGTCTTCTCCATTGGTTAGGTCTCATTTTATCAGAGGGTTCAGATTAGCTGACCAGGTGTTTTTCTGCACTACCTTTCAAAGACAGAGATTTAGCTTCATCTGATTTAGAATAAGAATGTTCTTGAATGACGAGGGAAATTAATTTTGGCCATTTGAAGTCATCTAGAAGAAAGGAATGAGAATTATATGTGCCAAGCAGCTCAGAAACCTGCACTTAAGATAAAGATTTTCCACTGTTCTACTCTTAAGCACTCAAGCAACTGAATGAGCATAAGCCATAAACTTCAGCCCTGATCATTCAAGCACATAATATAGTTTAGTGCTCTGATGTCTAAGGTGTCACCTTGGTAGGAGTTATTGAACATGTGGTCTCAACAATTGCCCCATTATTTGTGAACAGCTAATATTGCTTCTCATTATCCTTCTGCAGCACAGTCATAGCCAAAAAAAGGCAGGAGGAGACCTTAACAGATGTGTGACTTCCAGTGAAATATTTTGACACCAGAGCCAAATAATACAGTTGCCTATTTCAGAAATTTTATTTGTTCAGTCCATGCCTTTTAGATTCTTGCTCCTGAGGATAGTTCTCCCCGATCCTCAGGAAACTCCAACAAAACAAAAATGGACTGGAGTAGAAAGCAAATCCTTTCTTACGCTACCTACACAAACAGGGCTTTCCTTCAAATAATATATCTCAGAGCGCCAGGCCAGGGAAAGTATTTCAGTAACTGACTGTCGGAAATGCACAAGCTAAATTCTGCACACACCTTTCAAGTGCAGGAACTTCTTATCTTGTACCCGGAGAACTCCAAAGAAGTGGACAGTGCTGGGAAGATAATTAACAGAATGGCAGTACAATTTGTGAAGCAATGTTACAGTGCAGTAGAGATAGCTTTGTGAGATGCCCTTTCTTTGCTAAGTCTCACTGGTTCCCATACAAAATTCACTCAGTTTGTAAGTATAAAGTACTGATTTCTTCCAATTATAAAGTAATGATACTTCCAATAGAGTAATGATTTCTTCCAATTTAGCTCAGACGGACTGTCAAGATATTTCTTCTCCCATCTCCTGCATTATCACCTGTGGTGCGGTCAACACGCTGGAGGGAAGGGATGCCATCCAAAGGGACCTTTACAAGCTTGAGAGGTGGGCCTGCATGAACCTCACAAAGTTCAACATGGCCGAGTGCAAGGTCCTGGACCTGGGTCAGGGCAATCTCAGGCACAAATACAAGCTGGATGGAGAATGGGTTGAAAGCAGCCCTGAGGAGAAGGACTTGAGGATGTTGGTTGACAAGAAGCTCAATATGACCTGACAATGTGTACTTTCAGCCCAGAAAGCCAATCCTATCCTGGGCTGCATCAAACGAAGCATGACCAGCAGGTCAAGGGAGGTGATGCTCCTGTTCTACTCTGTTCTTTTGAGAACCCACCTGGAGTACTGCATCCAGCCCTGGGGCCCCCAACATATGAAGTACATAGGCCTGTTGGAGTGAGTCCAGAGAAAAGCCAGAAAGGTGATCAGAGGGCTGGAACACCTTTGCTATGAAGAAAGGGTGAAAGAGTTGGGGTTCTTTAGACTGCAGAAAAGAAGGCTCCAGAAACACAGTATAGCAGCCTTCTAGTACTTAAAGGGGGCCTAGAAGAAAGCTGGATAAGGACTTTTAACAAGAGCATGTAGTGATAGGACAAGAACTAGTGGCTTTACACTCAAAGAAGGTAAATTTAGATTAGATGTAAAGGGGAAGTTCTTCACTGTGAGGGTTGAGAAGCCCTGGGCCAGGTTGCCCAGCGAAGTTGTGGATGCTTTCTCCCTGGAAGTGTTCAAGGCCAGCATGGACAGGGCTTTGAGCAACTTGGTCTAGTGGGAGATGTCCCTGCTCATGGTAGGGGGGTTGGAACTAGATGAACTTTAAGGTCCCTTCTAACCCAAAACATTCAGTGACACATCTGTTCTCTGATAGGAATGCAAAGGATGCATTAAGTGTGTATAATTCAGCCTGCAGAATATATACAACATGCTTCAGAAAGAGCTCAGAGTCAATTTCAGGACAAAGCCTGGATTTGTGGGACTGGCAACTAGAAAAAAACATCAACCATCTGTAAATCTGATACAGAAATCACGGAACAGTATGAATATCAATAAGGCAGTTGATGTGCCAACACTTCTACTTAATATATCAAATATCTCCACTTTGCTTGCACTTTGTCCTTCCATCATTTCCCCTGCTATATGTTTCTCCACCTCTTGTTGTCAATTACTAGAAGCTACATCATTGCAATAATCAGATTATCTCCCTGGCTAGCAACTGCCTCATTGCCTTCAGAAGATGAATGGAGAAATTATTACAAAAAAGAAAAGCTATTCTTCATTCTGGAACAGAGAAGAAAGAATAACAAGACAGATAGTTGTAAGGGCCCCAAAGCAGGAATTAGGAAAAAATTAACTCACAATACATCACATGGTCAAGAACAGTATGTTCATTTTACCTCCAAAGCCTGAACAGGGATCATAAAGACCCAATTGTCAAGAAGGAAAGTTATTGATACTCTTTATTGAGGCATTAATTTCTGCTCAAATGCCTACAGACAATAATTGTCCTCACCTACACAGGAAGGGCAGCACTCACTGTTGTTCAGCTCCTCTTCCCCTGCTCACAGACCCTGAGGAAGGTATTTGTATAAATTTGAGAACATTTAGCTCTTTGTTGCCTTGGACTAGATAAACCACTTACCCAAGCTAGCAACAACCTCATGCAGTTTCTCGCATGAGCTTAGATACCATGGTGACAGTAGAAATATCTAGGATGGAAGACAGAGAAATTATGAAGTCATTTTGTTGAGAATCGCTGCGGGGAAAAGTCTTAGACTTTCTTCTAAGATTTGACACTGAGCTAGCTATCTTGATATATAAAACACACTTTGTGCAAGAAAGACAGGATTATAGCCAGCTAAGAAGTTTTCATGAAAATTAGCCAGCTTAGTAAGAGAATTCAGCATTTTTTACTCTGCCAACTTAATGTAACCCCAAAACACATTCTTTTTCTCTGTTCAGATGAGACCAGGCTAAAGATCCAGTCGATCGGCATTCCAGGCTTGCTGTGAAATCTTATACCCATTTTTACAGACCACTAAGCTGAGATGCACAGGCAGAGTTAATGTCAGTCAAAATAAGGGCTCAAGGAAGTTTTATGGTCTAATCAGTAGCCAGAAATGCATTTGACTTTTTGGGTAAAGAGGCATATTTCACAATGTAAAGACTGGTCCATTTATGTAGAAGCACTTCTACAAGGCATCTTTTTCAGCTGCAATGCAGAAAAGCCTTTTAATTTTCATTTTACACCACCACACAGGATGTGATTACAATGACATTCAAGATTAAAGGTAGGAAATTAAGCATGGCCTCTTGGCCGTCTGGAAAATACTTTTTTTTTGCTAATAATTATTCTTTCTGATCATAATAAAATGTAAAGAAAATAAATGATAACATTGTCATTGTTATCTTTATATCTTGATGTGTGATTTGGCAACGAACCACAGTGACTAAATTTAAGTAGTATTAGAATTAAGGATGTTACACCTACAGTACATCACAAACCACCAAGAAGTTCCAGTCAAAGAGCAAGTTCCCATTGTGCAGCTCATTTTAGTTTTTACTAGTAGTTATTTCCACCTAGAGAAAATAACATCTCTTACAAGGTCTCTCACTGCACAAGCAGAATTGACTACCCCACAGGCAATCTGGACCTCGTTTCCCTGGAATCCAGAGGAATTAATATCTATCCCAGGTATTTAGTGTCAGCCTACCTTTGATACTTGACAGATTTTTGTCTAGTAATTAAGGATGAAAGAAGCTGGTGTCCCTCACTGAACCCAGCTCTATTGGAGAACTTGCTGAGAGCTATTGTTAGGAGGAGGAATGAGGAATTCTTTTCCTATAGTGACTTGGCAAAAATAGTCTGCCAAACCAGACAGTGATTTTGGGTAAACAATAAGATCCTAAATTAAAGGACAGCAAATAAAGTGAGAATAAGGAAAGAATTACTATTCATGGACTTGCCTACTCATCAAAGCATGGATGGATGCAGTTATGCCAATATAAATATGTTCAGAATGTATGGTATGGCATATCTAGATACCTCTCTTACTTCATCTGTACTAGGAGCTGTACTGTCACAACTATTTTGCATTAAAATATCACATTGCTGACAGAGAAAGAGTATAATAAATGCTGTGCAGCTGGAGCTAAATGTGGTATCTTTCTTCTGAAGTTCAGCTGCCCAGTGACCTACCCCATGCTATCCACTCTTTTCAGGGTGTTTTTTTTTCTTCATGTTGCTATGTGACCATTGGCCAATTGGCAAGGAGAGGAAAGAATTATCTGGAAATTTAAAATATTAAATCTGCAGGATTTTTTCCTCCAACAGAGATTAAAAAAAAGTGTGTGCAATCTGGTTGTATCTAAATGCCAAAAGAAATATGACAGCTCTTAATGCCTGGGACAGGCTTTTAAAAAAAAAATGGATTCATTTATTTATTTCACTTTCTCTCTCTCTGTTTTTTTTTTTTCTTTTAAGTCTTATTTCTTAAGGAAACAAGGCTTAGGAAATCATGCTCTGTCTGCCAAACTTTTCCAGTAACTTTTGAACCTGTTGCAATTCCTCAACCAATTCCAGCCTAATCTGATCAAGGGCTAAAGGACTCAAAAACATATGTCCTCACAAACTTTGTGAAAATCAGAGAAGAGAAAACAGAAAAAGATCAAAATTAGGATCTCTGTGGTTTGAAAGGCTGAAGCAAAACCTCAAGCTATCCATTAGGTTTTCTGTGGCCAGGTGAGCTACATTTATCATGACACCTGCCTTCCATAGTCATGGGTCTTGGGGTGGCACGTGGCCAGAGTAGGACCAGAGCTATGGCTTTGCAGTGATGGGTACGTGGGAGAAGATACAGGAATGCCATACCCAGGTACCTAGCCTGCTTTAGTTCTGCTGCCTGTAGAGTAACTTCACTTATTTTCTACTTTTGCTTCTTGCCTGGTACTCTTCCTTTCCTATAATAAAATAAATAATTAACTGTTTATTGTTCTCATTGCAACAGGTCTGTTCTAGTTCATGGCCAAGACCAGGAAAAGGGAAATCTGAAGGAAATATGAGCCTTTTGACTAAATGAACAAATTAGGCCAAATTAAGGAGAATGGATTAATCTATTGAACTCTGAGAGGAGTTGTTCTTGACAGGACATACCTTTTTCCCCTCCCTTTTTAAATTTCCTTTTCTCTCTCCTCTTTCTCTTCTGACTAATCCATGTGAAACTGTTTCTCTGGTTTCTGTATCTTTTTTCCTTATAGCTGCCTTGTCAATTCACTCTCACCCCAGGACCACTGCTCTCTCTATATTGTCTCCTCTTCCATCCCAACATAGGGAAGATCTAGAGGAGCAAATATAGTTATTTTGCCAATTTCCCATGGGTCTAGTTCATTGGACATGGTTTTGCAACAGTGAAATATTGTTTTAATACAGTTCAAGAGGGAAAACTATTGGCACTAAAAATTAACACATACTTCTGGTGGAATCTTTTATCTTAAAGGTAATACAGGAGGGAATTTCTGAAGGAGACTTATTACTACTGGTATAGAGGGTGGTAAATTTACTTCAGATATGGGATTCTAAGAAACTAGTATTGTTCCTTAGCTCCAGATACATACATGTACAAGTGTCTTTTATTCTTTCTTAGTGCCTGCTACTTTCTTCTTGCATGTGCTTTGTGTTTAAATGCAGCTGTCTTCACAGGATAACCCCTATCAATCAGGGCTGTTTTTATTTCCATATAAGATTTAAACTCTAGTTCACCTATCAAAGCCCAAGAAATATGAGTTTTAAATGCCGCACACCTGCTAACAAAGGTGAACAAAAGACTCAGTTTCCTGGTTTTAAGTGAATAGTGTTCCTTTAATTGTCTGCCTTTTAAATAAAGATCATCCATCATAGAAACATTTACAAATTACTTGTTTCATTTTTTGGGAAGACTTCAATTTGAAACCATAGAAACTGGAACGAATCTGCTTTTGAAAAAAATGAATAATAGCACCTTTTTTTTTTTTCCCCCACTGAAATAAAGATTGGAAACGTTCTAATAGATTTACCTCCCTGTGCAGCATCTGACTTTAGGCATTTTGCCTTATTGAATGAACACAGTTTATCGGGCAGGGCTTGAAAGGCAAGACACGGTATGGAAAAGGCAGGGGGAAGAGAAGCCCGCAGAAGCGATGTGCCAATCGCAGCAGAGGAGCGAACGCGGGAACGCAGGACCGCGCTGCTCTCCCTTTTCCGCAGCCACTTCCAAAAGGTTTGTAGACGACGGACACGATGAACTATTAACGCACAAGTCACACCAGGAGGATCCGGGCCCGCCGCGGCCCCAGACGGGGCTCCGCGCCCCTCCCCGACTACAACTCCCGTCAGGCCGCGGCGCGGGGCCCGC
>VZZY01005253.1:169305-222173 GCA_013400335.1 Eurystomus gularis | reverse complement strand
CGAGCGGGCGGCGGGCAGGGCTGCGGGGCTCCGGGTTGTGGGGGCCGCGATGGTGCTGGTAGGCGGTGGGCAGAGCGGCCTCCCTGCGGGCTCTCTCCCATGTGGTGGTAGCCGGGGCGCTCAGGCCGCGCAGAGAAGCCTGGCGAGGTGGTGGAGCTCGCGGTCAGAGCGGCCGCCGAGCCTGGCTGAGCCCGGCGTGGGGTGCGTGAAGCTGCTGACATGAGATAGCAAAGGTCGCTTTGGTTCGGGAGGGCTGTGGTTGCTCATCGCACAGGTGATTAAGCATCGCTTCTGTATTGTACTCATCTCTTAATGCTGTGTGCAATAAAATGCAAAAAAGAAATAAGTTCTGAATTTTGCTCTGTGCTACACAAGGAGTCTGGAAGTATTGAGCTGGTTTCTTTTGCATTGAGTGTTGCTAAGGATTAGGAGCATCAGGATCATCCATGGCCCCTTCAGAGCACAAGCAGCAGTTTTGGGTTGCTAATGTAGCACTTACCCAGTATAACGAGGGACTAAACCTAATGGTTTAATGGAGATGGCTAGATAATATGAGAATAATTTAGGAAGTCATGTCATCCAAACACTCCTTCTCTTCATCCCCCTTACACCAAAGCCAGCTCAGTCAGGTGGCTCAGGGCCTTATCTAAATTAGTTTTGAATACTTGTAAGGATGCAAATCCTTTCAGTGGCCTTTCTGGGTCCCTATTCCAGTATGTGACTGCTTTCACAGTAATTCCTCCTGCCTCCACCCCCAGTAGCCAGTTGGAAGTTTTGGCATTGCAGCTTGTGTCAGTTGCTGCTCATCTTCTCCTGGGGTACCTCTATCTCTGTTTTCTGTGTATAGTACTGTTCAGTAGTTGAAGACAACAAAGTTCCCATCTTTCTTTATTCTTCTTAATACTGAACAAGGTCAATTTTTTCAGCCTCTCCTCATTCATCCTGTTCTCTGGCTCCCTATTTCAGTGTCTTAATCTGGGGAGTCCCAACTGGACACAGTACTGAAGAGCTCTGAGATGCCTGAATAATAACTTTCATACACCTGCTGGCTGCAACTCTGTTAATACAGCCTTCTCTGCTACAATGACATGCTGCTGACTAGTGTTCAGCTTCTCATCTACCAGGCACTTGGGTGTTTTTCTGTAAAGCTCCTTTCTAGCCACTTGGCCCTTAGCCTGTATTCCTGTGTGGAGTTATTCTGTCTCAGGTGAAAGATGTTGTTGAGCTACGTTAGGTTAATACAGGGAGAATGCAGACCCTGTGAAAAAGCAGTTGTGACTGGAATATGGGCATGGCCAAGAGGTCTGTAATGAAGGTAGTGTATGTGATAGTGACTAGTTAATAAAGTTAAAAATTCTAATCCTATGTCAAACAAGGAGTAAATTTTACGGAGAAAATATTTCAATCTAACAGAATCAGTTACATCCCTGCCTCCTCACAGAAGAGCAGTAATAAAGCAGGGACTCTTCATTTGAAATGTGACTTCGTTAAAGTGAAAATTAAAATTAAAAATGTAGCGAAAGGAGTTTTGTACATGAAAGAGGATATGGAAATTAAAGCAGCTATGGCGCTAGAACTAATGGAGATTTTGTCTCAGGTTATAGTATATTGTTTGTGGAGAGAGACATAGCACGCTTATGTCTATAACTTGGCAAAAAGTTCAGGCATAAGCGTCAACTGCTGTTGTTGCCAAAAGAAGCAACCCAGCCTGTCCTTCCTTGCTGTTGCTGATCGGATGGTCAGCTTTTCTAAAATGCTAATGATAGTAGAAATGCCATAAGTGGGAAAAAGTCGGCATGGTTGCACAAGTCCAACCTTTTTTACATCCCAGTTGCTTGTTCCTTTCTGTGCAATATTCCATATTTTCTGTGATGACATAGCTTGTGCCGTCACAGAGCAAACTGAGTTGTAGATGTGATCCTGCTGAAAATAAACTACTTTTTGGATTAGTTTTCAGTTAGGAAAGTTAATTTGTTTTAATGCCTTACAGTACGTGTATTTGGGCTGATGCAAAGCAATTATGTTGTAGGGACAAGGACAAACAAATGGGTGAGGGAAATAGTTGAACAGCTTTTGACAGGCACTGTGGCTTGCTGCTAGTGTTTATTGGGCTCGGTAATTTAGTAAGAGTGGAAAGATCGTTTTGAGTTGAAGTGTATCTCTGAACTCTGAAGCTATGTAGGAGAGCCAGTTACAGTCTGGAGGGTGAAATTATTTGTCCAATAGTAGCTATTTTTAGCAAATTTGTCTAGGCATGGATAACATGATTGAAGCACTGCTTAAAAAGGACAGAGGGTTTGTTCTTTTTTATAGGCTGTCCTTTTGGATACAGCTCTGCTGGCACTGCTAATTGTGTTATGAATTACAGTTTTTGCTAGTGCTGAGTTTGGAGTTAGAGGGTTTGTTCTTGTTTTGTGTGTTTTCTTCCACTGCAACAGAATAAAACTAAAAGTTTGCTGCTTCCAAGACACTCTAAATAGTGGTAAAACTGACTGAAACCAGTGATCTTACTCTGAGACTTGCTCTTGTCTCCATGGTCACCCGCTACATTTGGCTAATGCTGCCCTATTTTTCAGAGCATTCATGTGGCATTTTTAGCACTACTTTGAGGTCCTGTCTTGATTGTATGAAAAAAGAGGGGCGTCTTCATCAGAGTAGCTACCTCTTGCTGGCTGTCTTAACATGAGCAGCTTGGTCAAGATAATGTGCAGATAGATTTGACTCTGATGCACCTAGTCAGGTTTACCTTAAAGAGTAAGAGCTGGTCAGAACTATCTATGTGAAGATAAAATGTTGCCTCTGTACTTGCTTTTATACCACAGTGTTAACTTGTATGTTAATAAGAAGAAGAAAAAAAAGTTAAGCGAGTTCTAGGTGAAATGCTAGTACGTTTTGTATGTTCTGCAAGGCATAGTTGTATCTTATGATTTCTCCAGAAGCAAAGCCAGTTTCTGCTGTTCACTACCTGCTTATTCTTTTCCTCTGTGCTTCAGGTGTTGCTCTTTAAATTGTTTTTATGATTGGCAGGGCCATTTTGTAAACTGTGTGAATGAAATACTCTGATTTTTAAAAACAAGATTGGAAGGACTCTGGAGAATGTAGTGGGGTTGTTTGTGTGTTTTTGGTTTGGTTTTTTTTTTTTTTTTTTTTTTTTTTTTTTTTTTTTTTGTTGTTGTTGTTTGGTTTGGGGTTGTTTTTTTTTCCCCTCCTTTCATTTGACTAACACGATTTATAGTGCAGTCCGTCAGAGTTAATGAAGCAGGTGTGTGTATGGTTGGGAAGAAGTGGCTATGAATGAAGGGGGGCAGCAAACTCTTAAAGCAGCTTTTCCACTAGGAAAACTGTAGCATGCAAAAGCCACCACTAGCTTATATAATCTTTGGGTCAGGGTCCATCTCATTTAGCTGCTCAGGAATGCATAGCACTACCCACAGTCAGGCAGTGGTTGTTATGTGGTAGTTTGCAGGCAAACAATACAATTGGTAATAAATTTATCTGGTATGTTTAGCAGTGATTTGTGGTGTGTAGAATCTGAAGCTTTCATAAATACAAATTATATTTAGCAAGAGAAACATTTTGGTGCTTCTGTTTAATGTGGGTTATAACATTTTGAGCTTTTTGAAAACTAATGCTAGGTGGTAAGAATAATTTTCCATCTGTGAGGTTTTTAGCTTAGACAACAATTCTGGCTGATGTCTGAACACTAGTTTGGTATACTGTTTTCATGTGCCATGGTAAGGAAACTTCTAGTGCAGTGTTCATCCTACAGACTGGGTTCTGGGTAATACAACTTCTAGTGAGGAAGAGATTGATTTAGGGGAGACCTTATTACAATGCACCGGTACTTGAAGGGTGGCTACCAGGAGGAAGGGGACTCCCTTTTTACAAGAAGTCACATGGAAAATACAAGGGGTAATGGGTAATGGCTGCGAGCTGCTCCTGGGGAAATTCCAATTGGAGTCTAGAAGAAAGTTTTTTACTATGAGAACAATTAAACATTGGAATAGTCTCCCAAGGGAAGTGGTGGATTCCCCTACATTAGACAGTTTCAAGACTCGACAGGGTGCTGGCCCATCTCACTTAAGCTACACTTAAGGATGAACTAGATGATCCTTGAGGTCCTTTCCAACCTGGCATTCTATGAATCTATGAATCGTTCAGCTTTAGTACTAAATTCAGATTTGAAATATGCAAAAGAAACCTCAGTGTTGAGGAAGAGGAGAGATTGTATTTCTAGAGTAGAGTCAGACTTCTCTTAAATCATATATTTGTGCTTGCTAGCTTCCAGAGATTATCTGGTCTCTTCTAAATGCATTCAAGTAATTATTTATATTGATCTGTCTACTTTGAGTAAAGGAAATTCATATCTTTATGAAGCTCTTGTACAGAATGGTAGCAGCAAATGTGTCTTAGGGATCAAAAGTACTTGTATTTATTTTGTTTTTTAAATTAAAATGAGAAAGATGAGTAAATGTGAAAGAAAATGTCCTTAGGGTTATGATTTTTATTTCTTATATAATGTTGCCTTTGTTCTTATGTTTTTGGTTTCTAATTTATTTTATTCTACACAGACTGATGCAATGATGCAAAAAAACGCTGATAGCACTGCTGTTCTTTTTCAGTCCATCATATATTATGTATTTCTTTGTTTTGGAGTTTTCTGTCACAGACAGAAAGCAGGAAGCCTGCCTTGCTGAGTTACTTTCAGATTCAAGGTCTGCTATCTGGTTCTTAGTTATCCTTTATTCTTACCAAAGTGGATGGAATTTCTTAGGCATATACGGATGAAAAATTACAGAGTTTGTATTGAATATCTTTAGCAGCATATATCATTTCTTCTGTTTCTGTAGCTCCCTAAATGCAATTAGGTTTTATGTCAGAGCGTTGTTTGATTTTGGTTGGTTTGTTTCAGTTTTTTTTGTGCCTTAAGAAAGGAAAGTGTGCTTTGCTTGATGTCTGTAATGGTCTATACTGTCAAGCTGAGACTAACAGTAAGTTAAAGTCTGCTTACTGAGAATAGTGTATAAATAATGTTTTCTTTCTTTCTCCACTTCAAATACATTGTTTTATTTCTTCTTTTAGCTGCCAGCTTGTGGGGTCCATATAAGGACATATGGCAGACTGTCGTGAATGCCATTTGGAAGAGGCAACCTGAAGCTATTCATCGCCTTGACCAAGTTTTAAAGAAACACAAATCTGACTTCATTGCTCTCTTCAGAAATCCGGTACTGGACTAATGCTCTCTTGTGGAATGAGTTGGAGAGCTGATGATTTGCTCTGTCTTGTATTATATTATGTACCATTTAGACCCTAACCATTGTTTTCATTCTACGTTTGTGTTGTACATAACACCACAAACATGTTATAGCAATCTTGTTCTGCTATAAGGATACAAATAGCTAAAATAACACATATTATTTTGTGTTTTGTACAGGATGATTTTATCTGTAATGAGAGAAAAAAATGTTATTTGAATGCTTTTTTAAAAGGTATAGTAAAAGTATCTGATAGTCCATCAGTTAAGTATTTGCTTTCTTTCACTACTCTTGTGTGTCTGAAATAAAGCACAACACTATTTTGTCTGGTTTTGGTTCATGCTAGTGGCTCAGTCAGGTTAATGAACTCACAGAACAGGTGAACGCATCAATATACAAAACATAGAATGTATCTTAAGAACATGAGATGGTGTGAAAAAACTCACTGTTTCTTAGCTGATGGATCACAAGGTAGCAACTAGAAATCTGTCTTCTTTCAGTGGTGTTACTTCTGAAATAGTATATGACAAATAGTAAGAACAAATAGTATATGGCTTTTTAAACGGATAGGTTAGAAAAGTTAACAGTTACAGAGTTTTGTCAGTATATTTTAGCATTGGAGTTTAATAGAAAAAAGAATGATATAAAAAATAGTGCTTTGGAGTTTTGTCAGTATATTTTAGCATTGGAGTTTAATAGAAAAAAGAATGATATAAAAATTAGTGCTTTGGAATAATGCAACAGTTCTGGTCAACAACACAGATGTCTTTCATTGAGCTGATACCAATTTCTGTTGAGAATCATATAAAAATTTACTTTCAGTCTCTGTTATTTTGAGTAAACTACACGTCAGCACCAATTGCCTAAGATTATTTTTGGTACATTCCCACCAAGAGACCATTGCTGTGCAAGTGTGAAGCATTTTTAAGATGCCGTTGCTATCTCTGTATTTAAAAACACTGCCTTTGCTTTTATGATGACAGCCTAACCTGTCAGAACTGCATTTGTGAGGAAAGATGAATGTGTAAAGCTTTATTCAGTATTTGATCTTGCCATTTTGAGTAACTTCCGATGCTTGTTTTTCTTTCAGCCAAAGAATGTTCAGCAGCATGAGAAAGTTCAGAAAGCAAGTACAGAAGGGGTTGCTATCCAGGGTCAGCAAGGAACTAGGCTTTTGCCAGAGCAACTCATCAGAGAAGCCTTTATCCTCAGTGACCTCTTTGATATTGGAGAGTTGGCAGCTGTTGAGCTCCTTCTAGCTGGTGAGAAGGCAAAATATTTAAGAGCTGGAGAAATACAGCTTAAATAGGGCCTTATTTAAGTGTGTGCTTAACATGAACACATGATTCAGTCAAGGCCTTAGCTTCCTAACATAGAATGTTCTTAAAATCTACTGTCACTGTAATGTGATATGATAACAATGTTCTCAACCTTAATGTTAATATTTTATGCAGCTGTTGCAGAAGGAGGGGATGATTTGAAGGGGTTTTATGATTTACTTTTGCTCACTGAATTTAAAAATAGTTTAAAAATAATTGATTGAGACTTTTCCATAAAGCAATGTAATAGATACTGGTTCTTCAAATTATGTATTAGTTATACATTGATATGTGACTCTATTTGGATCATAGTCTAATAACTGATTAGTAAGAGAAGTATTCTGGAAAGTGACAGATGCCTTACATGTAGAAAATTGATTTCAGAGCTATTTAAATATAATTGTAAGTTATCACTACTAGCTACTGTTCATCGTTAACTTTCTAAAAAAAATTATTAAAGAAGTAGCTTGCAATTTTGTCACCTTTGGAAAGCCATCTTCAAGTCAATCTTGCTTTCTATTTATTTCTTGACTTTTCAATGTAAATTCAGTCAGAAAATTTCATTTTGAATAAAGAAAATATATTTAGCTGACAATCAGCTCAAATTGATTATTAAGATGGGTAGATATCAGTTGCAAATACCATTTGGACTTAGACATTTATGGACTTGGTCTTCTATTCCTTTTAACTTTTTGGATGTTTTAATAATTGAACATAAATTTTAATAGTAGCACCCAAAATATCCATGATTTCTTTTAAGTGCCTGAAACAAAGTGATAGTGAATAACCATGGTAGCTTGAATCCTACACGTGTATTTCAATTAGAAATACAAAGATATAGAGCTGTTAACAGAAGCGTGTGTATTCAACTTCTTATGACTTTTCTGTGCATTTTTATTCAATAGGAGAACACCAGCAACCTCATTTTCCTGGCCTTACAAGAGGTCTAGTGGCTGTTCTGTTGTACTGGGATGGAAAAAGATGCATTGCCAATTCACTGCGAACCCTCATCCAGTCACGCCAAGGCAAGACGTGGACGTTTGAACTCAGGTCTGTATTAGGGTGATGAGCTAATCGCAGCTCTTTGTTTTGAGTGCTTTTAGGACTAATTAGACTCAAGGGAATATAATGATTCTCAAATTTGTTTGTTTCTCATAATCTGATGCATCTGCTTTCATGTGTATTTTTTAAACGTAATTTTTTTTTTCTCACTCATTTTTATTGGATTAGAAGGATATCCACTTTACTTTCAATTTCTTCGTGCCACTTCACCTTCTGGCAGTGTTTTGCTTCAGACACCCTCCCAGTCAGTGTTGTTCTAACAAGTGGTGATTCCTCAGTATTTCAGAGACTGGGTTTCTGCCCTTGCTGTGTTCTGACCTCCCACATCCTTCGAACAGAGAATTGCGCTCATGCGTTACGCGCTATCTACTGTTGAACATGTACTAACACTTCTTGACTTTAAAAAGAAGACAGTGCACACTGTTTACTTCCAATGCACAGTGATTGTTTGACTAGAGAAAAAGATCTGTTTCAGTGTATAAATTCTGAAACAGAAAACAAATGGTTACTTTAGAACTGCCTCCACCACTTGAGTAGGGTGCAATTGGATAATTGCATTCACTAGTAAGAAAAAGATTGAGCTTGAGTTATGTGCATCTTACATATAGTACTTTTTCCTTTTGATAGAAGTCTTAACTAGCTGATACTTATTATATTCTTATGTTCCATGTTCTTGGCCCTACAGTTACCTGAAGACTTTGTGTCCATTCATCATAGTGTTTTGACAAGGCACTGCTTGCTGATTAGCGATGCACTTTAGTTACTTTATGTATATAATGTAGTTATACATTTTCTGTCAGCAAATACATTTGGTGGGACTCATTATTTTAGACTTCCTCTGTGACTGGGAATTGTATGATTAATTGTTAAATCTCTATTCCTTCCATTCTAGTCAAGAGTTAATGTCCATGACAACACACTTTACAGATGACCTAATGGAGCAGGGCTTGACTCAGAAGATCCTCACTCTTGTGTCTCACATTGATTTGAACAATGAATTTGATAAACTCCAGAGAGAGCGAGGATTGGGCAGTGAGAAACATCGCAAAGAGGTAAATATTCACTGAGTGTGAATATTCTTCTGAATTACTAACTACTGCACAGATTAAAATACACTTAGACTGCTAAGAGATTCAGTGTGTTTTCTTTCTTTTTTTATATAAACATTCTAGTTTCTGTTCTCTATCTTTGCAAGCTCTTTTACTGTATGAGAACATAGGAACTACTCCCACAGCTTGTGCTATACCAGTGTGGGATCCAGACTACTTCCTGTGTTTCTGTTTTGCTGCTACTCCCTTATGCTAGGGCATACATTATTTTTAGTGAAGAAGTATAATCAAGCACAGTAAGAAAGTAAGCCTAATATTTGCACAATGTGATAATTTTTTTTTTTGCTGTTTTATTCTAAAGACTGTATATTAAATCATCGTCTCTCAGAACTACCACTATCAGCACTATTGGAATAAAAATAGCAAACTAAAATTCACAAATTATTAAAGCAGACTGAAACCAAGTCTTAGGCAGATAATGCTCTTTTTAGTAATCCAATTGTGTTAATATGAACAGAAGCATTTCCAATAGTGAAATAAGAGTTGCTTGAAATGAGTTCTCATTTTTTGAATCCTTGAACTTAATTGAGACTGTGCCTAACAGCAGAGTGTTTCTAGTAAGAGGACTTTAAGCGTTACTGTTTTTAATTTCTGAACTTCTTACTAATGGATGTCCTGTCTAAAATTTTTTCTGTTATGACCAGTCAATATTTTCCACCAAATAAAGAAGTGACTTTACACTTTTGCTATTAATCTAGAAACTATGCAAAGAATATCCTTCTGATTTACCTTAAATTGCCTTATTTGACCTTATTTTAGCCTTAAAATTCATTTCATGCTTAATACTAGGAGTTTCTTTTTGTCTGTTTAGGTGGACTACCATATTTCGCTCTGTATTCATTAGAACTATTATTCTGCTGGAATCTGTGTGCAAATCTCTTGCCATGTTAAGTGTTGCAAAGTTTTTATTGCCATGCATGTGCTTTTACTGGAGATGGAATGCTTATAGCTCTTCATTTTTTATTTAACCAGGTACAATGGATATAGAGCAAGAATGTTTTTGGAAGCTTATAATTTAGCTAAACAAAATATGTTTTACAAAGATCACTGTGAAAAGCCATTACTGGCTTTTTATGTTTTGGGGCATGTGGGTGTTTTTTTTAACTTCTGCTGTTTTCATGAGACTTAGAGCAGTTAAAACTCAGCTTGAGGGGAGGAATGAAGTTAACAATTGAAATAAATGTTTGTCTGTGTTTGAAAACAGTTAACTTTTGGGGAAACTGTTAGAAAAAAGACAAACTGTTTTCAAGAGCCATTGTACTTAATTGTATCATAGTATGCAATGTTTTGTCAAATAAGAAAAAAAAAAATTTCGTATGAAAATACCCTTTATGTTGGGCATGATATTTGTTCCATATGTAACAGGAGACAATACATTTCGTTTATGTATATAATCAAAACTTGATACAAATATTTTGTCTGTGGGAAGAAAGTTTTAATTTTAAATGTCTTTCATATTTCTCAATGTTTTAAAATTTAGGTTTTTGTATAGTCAGTTGAGGGTGTCCCTTTTGGGACGGAGCAGGGGGGGGTCACTGTGGCCATATCTGGCTGTAACTACCAGTGCAGTTACATTTTAGAGATGGGAAATGTGACTTTTGTGTGATACTTTTACAGCTAAAAAAGTTCTGTAGATTCATGTCTTCTGACCTTGACAGATATGGTAGTTTGCAAGTAGTCATATTCCAGGACATCTACTTCTGCCTCACATGAAATATATGGAAACATTAATGCATTTAACAAGCAGAAGTGTGCCTTCTATTGTTTAGCAGTTAAAAAACCCCAACATTTTCTGTAGCTGCTGTCTTTAGAGTAATTTTTAACTTACTCTAGTCATACTGATTGACTGAGAAGGACAAATTGAACATGTTGGCAGAATATTTATATTCATGTTTTTTTGTCTGTTTTTTCTCTTAAAGGTTTCTGATCTCATTAAAGAATGCCGACAGTCCTTGGCTGAAAGTCTGTTTGTCTGGACCTGCCAGTCACCACTGAGTAAGGATGACACCCTAATCCTCATAAGTTACCTGGAGAAAGTAACAGTGGAAGCTGATGGCTCGTTGGACAGCGTGAACTTGTCTCTTCTCATGGCTCTTCTTTACTGCTTTGATGTCAGCTTTCTAGAACAAGGCACAGAGGATCGTGAAGGTAATGCTGGCAGGTTTCCCAAAGAGGTTATATTGTGCAGGTGGATAAATAGGTATTTAACCAGTTTTGTTATTGATCAGTAACAAATCAGCAGGATTTTGCATGTTTGTTTTCACGTTCATTTACTGGGTGTTGGTGTTGTGTTTGTTTTTATTATTCTTCAAGATTTGATGCATCGGCTCCCTCTGCTAGCAGAAAGACAGTATATAGCAACAATACACACTCGTCTTCAGGAGTCTCAGCCTTGGAAATTACCAGGCCTGCAAGCTACTGTTAGATTAGCCTGGGCACTGGCATTACGAGGAATATCCCAATTTTCTGATGTGACAGGTAAACTACCCCTGAAGTGCAGTTGCTGCATGTTAGTATTCAGAGCTTGCGGATGGTGTAAGTCACAATATCTGTTGCTTTTTTTGAAGTGTTAGTATTGACCTTTGTGATAAAATTGCCATTGAAACTCCTTTAAAGCTTTCTTAATATGTGAGTTTGGTAGTCAAGAAGTGAATTGCTCTGCAATGTACATAGATTTGTAAATAATGTTATTAGTACTATTATACAGTGTCTTATTGAAGTGAAAGAGATTTTAATGTACTGAAAAGTGTGAAAGCCTTTTTAGCAGCTTTAGTATAATTTGAACATTTAAATTAAGAATAGATTCATGCTTATGACTTTTTACATTTGTTAAACCTCAGTATATTCAGAGGAAAGATCTGAATTTTTAATTTTTTTTCTCTCTTTATATTTCACTAGCTTTCCAGGCTCCCTGCTAGGTCAGAATTGAGGCTCCTTCAGAGTATTTATTAAAGCAAATGTAAACATTATAATTCATTTTTAGTTAAGGTTGTTTTGATTCTTGGTTCACAGCCTCAGATTTGATTGGGTAAATGGGTTATGCACTTTAACACTGACTAAAGAAGAAAGCTGAGGTCATCACCTGACATTAACTTGTCTTTTCCTGTCTAGTGTTTTCCTGTACGCTAGGAAAAGAAAAGTTGATAGAAGCATGTTGATTTGCATGTCAGCCAAGTATTTGGAAATGTGTTTTGTTTGGTAACAGATAATTGTAATTTATTTTTTCTCTTGTGATTTTTGTGGCCCAGCCCTTGCAGAATTCACTGAGGCAGATGAAGCCATGGCAGAGCTAGCAGTTGCCGATAATGTCTTCCTGTTCCTGACCGAGTCTGTTGTGGGGTCTGAAAATTTCTACCAGGAGGAATTTTACATTCGCAAAATTCATAACCTTGTTACAGACTTCCTTGCACTCATGCCAATGAAAGTAAGTTGTTCGTGTGAATAGCAGCTCTTGAGAAATGGGGGCATCTCTTCTGTATTTCTAAGATTAGGAGAGGTAGCATAGAGATTCAGATATGACCCTCAGCTTGAGGTGCTGAAGTTCAGAAAACTTGTTGTCTTCATGGAACCCCAATGGTTTGGGGATTGTTTTCCACACTGAAGGAGAATGTGATTTTTAGAACACATAGGTGTTGTGAGACTTGCAAAGCAAGCTGTTGCGGTGGTAGTGGTTTTGTTTTACATTATTAAAATGTAAGTGAATGCTGAAACTGATGGCAATGTATGCAAGTGCTCATTTTGCTGTTGTTGTGTGTTTTTTTTAAAATTTTTTTGATACAGCCAGTGTAACCTAAATTAACTTACAGGTTTTGTCTCTCATTTTTAATTTATTCTTTCACTAGTGATCTTTTCCATACATATTTAACGGGAGGGATTGTGTTTTTTCAGTAGTATCAATTGTTGGGAAAATGAGCAGCTGCTTTCACTAGAAGAGCAGAACTGCTGCGAAAGGGTTTAAAAAAAAGTTTGAAGCAATTACAACAGCCTCATTTGTGCAAGACCTTGTATCTAGACATGGAAAATTAAAATTCTATGAAAACTTTATGTAATTCATGGAGGCTTTATTTTGTGACCTTCATTGTGCTGAACTGTAGTTTGAAAAAAAGTAATTTGGCAATTCTATGTGCAAAAGAGGGTTAAAAAAATACATTTTGTTCATTGTAACCTCACAGAATGGAAACAACATTGGCAAGGAAAGCAGTATTTTAGCCTTAAGAATCTTTGAGGGCATATGTGAACATGTTGTAGACAGCTTTTAGGTTTAGTCCTAATTTATTTGTAATCTGTTGGTGTACCATGTTCTTTCCTCAGGCTGTCTTTTTAACCCAGAGAATATCCATGTAAGAAGTATGATGTAGTTTAAACAAGTTCATGTTGATAACTTTATAGTTATATTTCTGCTGGAACGGCTGCCTGCATACAACACTTAACCATGCTGTTGACAGGCTTTGGACATCCTTTGAAGGCTGCAGTACATTTTTTTCATGAAACAGTTCTTCATTGGGTGGTGTTGCTTTATGAAATATGAAAGATGTAACGATACCAGTTTTTATGAAGGAGATAATAAGGTAGATTTTTTGATAAAGATGGAAGAGCTGAAGACTGACCCAGGCTGAGGCTGCTGCTGTATTAGATTTAGAACAGGTGTGTCCCTGTCTCCTGTATCCACAGAACAGCTTGAAAACCCCAGTGCTGTTGGTTGGTTGGTGCATCTCTCATCATTGCATTATGGAATTGGACACATGGTATCTGGGAAGAGTATTCCTCATTTGTCTTCCATTTCAGTATTTTGCTTTGGTTCAGAGCTGCAGTTGATTTTTAGCTCATGTCTAAAGATGAAGAGAAATATTTTTTTTCATTGTGAGTAGAATTTTGTAATACAGGATATAAGCAAAAATCTGACTGTTAACTTGTATTTCAGTCTGATAGAGACCAGTACTAGTTGTGTTACAGGAAAGACTTTGTTAGCAGGTAATACAAGGCAATACAAGCCCTACAAGGGAATTTTTTGTCTTAACTGCTATTACTTAGTGGTTGGCTCATATACTGGCTGTTTCTACTGAATCTCAAATTTTAGGTGAAGTATCTGCTTTGCAGGATTTTTACTTATATATATCCTTTGTTCAGTTTTATTGAAATCTATAAGTCAGCATTTTGACTCTTCTGTGTAATTTTAACATTTATGCTGTTTGCCAGCAATGATTTGGGTAAATTTTTTGGTTGACTGTGTTACATTCAGAACTGATAATTAGCTTTAGTAGTTCAGATAGTTCATTTATCACCACCCAGTTTTGTCTGTGTATTAATTTTGTTAGTATAGTAATTTGGCTACTTCAGTCTGACCCTTTCCACAGTTATTTGTAGTTTTCAGCTATTTCTTAATGATGAGACAAATTATTTTGCTGCTTATTCAGCTTTGCAAAGTAAGATATGTTATAAACCATGAATGAGTCTGTATTTGCCATCAGCATGTTGTAGTTCTTGGTATATGGAATTGATTGCTTATTTCTGTTTCTTGTTCCTCAATGTCTGCTTAATGTTTAATGAAAGAACTTTTCATCTCATGGCTATTTGCTTTCTATAAGCCTCTGCTAGGGTGTTTTGGCTTTTTGACATGAAAATTAAGTATCAGCTGGTTTTTATTTAGTAATCGTTTTTTTTTTTCAACACAAATAATTTTAGGATACTGATTAAAGGGCTTTTTTTAATTGCAGTTGTTTTTTGCCTCCCTGCTGTCTTTTTTTGTTCTTCCTCTCCCTGCTTTCTTTTTTTTTTCTTTGTACTGTATTTGTTGAGAAGCGGTAATGCTTTTCGTTGTGACAGACTGGGTCCAAAGTCATTTACATAAGTGTAAAACTTTTCAAAAGAAGAAGTAGCCTTAAATAGCTAAGAAAGGTGCAATCCACAGATCTACATACAGAAAACATTATTTTACAGTGTTTTGTATTTCTTTTCACTCCTTGTGGATAACGGGCCAACTTTCTTGGTTTGAAGCTAACCCATCTAGCTTTTGAAGTAAAAAGAGGAAAAGGATCCACCTTTTGGGGCCAAAACAGAGAATCTGGTGAAGTCAGATATAACTCCCATGGTGTAAGTTCAGGGCTTTTGCTGTGAACCAAGTGCCTTAGCAGTAGGCTATGATTTAATATCTCTTTGAATGTACACTCTTGAGGGGAAGGGGATTAAAAAAATATATTTTGAAAATTCTTGTCATGTATAGACAAGGTCATTTGCCTTTTTTTTGTTTTTGTTTAGTTAGGCTGTTTAGACAATTCTGTTATGTCTGTTCTGTTTCATTCTTACTTAAGTATAGACCAGTGGTTTTTTCCTCTTAATAAATTGTATAGGTGAAACAACTGAGAAACCGTGCTGATGAAGATGCTCGCATGATCCACATGAGTATTCAGATGGGCAATGATCCACCTATTTCCCTTCGGAGAGACCTGGAGCACTTAATGCTTTTAGTAAGCCCTATTTTATTTTAAATTACTGTAGCAAAAAGTGATTGTGACTTTCCTTCTTAATCAGAAAACCCTTATCTGAATGATAACAAACAGTGCTGGATCTTTCCCTTTTTGGATTTAAGGAATTTATTTTATTCTTAAATATAGACACTTGCTATAACTATGTAAAGGAATTAATTTACTGCCTTGGCTTCTGATATTAGTGGAGTATCATTTAATTCTTGTTTAGTGAGTAAATACTGCACCATTTCTTATGTTTGAAGAATTATTGAGCTGGTTATTTTACAAAATATTTAAATATCTAAAATTTATACTAGGATTATCTTCCAAGTATCTGTTATCATATGACATCTTCTTTTAATGTAACTTAGAAATAGGAATTTTAAGACTACAGGCTATCACACAGGTTGAGATCTGGCTAAATGCATGAAAGTTCTTTGGAATGGAACACCTTTGCATATCTAGACCTTAATGTTTACACAGTGTTTTATGTTTCTATAGGTCTTAAAATTTCTCCCTATTTACTGTGGGTAAACTATAATTTTGTTTTAGGGGGTTTTCTCCACTATTGACAATTACTAAATTGAAATATTTAAATAATTTTCATGTGTTGATATATTTGTAATCAGAATTTTGGACGAGTGTTTTGTATTTGCAGTAGAGTAGGCTAGACAAGGTGATCCCATTAAGTCTTCTGAAACTACAAATTCCCTAATTTTAGTCAAATTGTGACCACAAGGGTACATTTAAAAGAAAGAACTTTGTTTCTGTTGTATTTTTTAATAAAAGAAAGAAATTTGAAACAAAATTGAAATAAAATGTAAATAAATGTTTACTTAAATATCGGTTATTAAGGTTACCTAACAATGAATAAATGGAAAACTTTTCTATTTCCCCTTATTTAGCATGAAAATGTACAAGTGTGCCATTTCTAATATAGCAGTCTTTAATATAAGGATTCCATGTCTTTTCCAAAGGTAGTCCTTCGGGTTATAGGGTTATAGGGCAATAACTGGAAAATTTATGATGAAATGCTTTATTAAGTAGCTCTGAGATATGCAGTAAACTTAAATGAAGAACTAGAAGTGAAAGTTTACTCTGACCTATGTTTAGATAATGGGTAAGATTTCTAATCCTTTTGCTGGCTAACTTGTTTTTAATTTAATATATCAAGGTACGCAAATGGTTATTTAAGGAGAAATGACACCATTTTGTTAGTAATGATTCAATCTATAGTAATTAGAAAGTTATGAAGGGTTCACTTATGTGGGCATTTTGAATTTCTCTGGCTGTCATTTGTTCTGATACTGCTGTTTAGAAGCTGTCATTTTCAGAGAGTTTTGGAATGGAACACCAGCTGTGGGATGCTTTGCCTCTCCGATGTGTTTAGCTTATCTAGAAGCTGTGCTTACTGTTGAAGTAATCATCTTTTCTTTACATAGTAGTATTTTTCTAAAATATCTTTCTTTCTCTGATAGATTGCTGAATTGTATAGGAAAGACCCCTTTAATCTGGAACTTGCCCTTGAATACTGGTGTCCATCAGAGCCTTTGCAGACGTCTACCATCATGGGCTCCTACCTTGGAGTAGCTCATCAGCGACCCCCTCAGCGCCAGGTTATCTAGATTTTCTTGTGTAATTACTTTACTTTCAAGTTACCAGTAATAAAAATACAGGCAACAAAGTTTTTGTTATCCTTATTACAGCTAGCCTCTAAGAAGATCTTTTGTCGGGGGCTTATCTGCATGTGTCCTGCTCTGCATGACCTGGTTATTGTTGTTTGCTCTAAAATGAGCTACTGCCAATCGTTTGTAATTGTCAGTGAACTTAGTATGAAAGAGTCCTGACAAACCTGTTTGAGAATTTTGTTTAGGTCTGGTTTTGTTGCAGTTGCTAAATGAATTCCAACAGTGCTCTTGTGTTTTCTGTCGGATGACCTCTACGTAACTTTAGTGTAACTGAGGAGTTAAATTCTATAACTACAAAAAAACCCTTTATTAACTGTAGTTGATTAGTATTTTGGGGGGTAAAAATCCATAAGAATACTGTAATTCTTTAAAGCCCAAAAGGTACAGCCCATGAGAGACAGAACTTAACAGAATGAAGAAGCAATCTGAACACATGAAGCAAATCTTTCAAAACTCGTTAGATACCTGGGATGATCTCCGCCTTCAGTGCCTATTGAAGGACTATGCAGGGTTGGGCAAAACCTGGTATGAGATATATCGGACATCGCAAGACCCGCCCAGAATACAGGCAACTTAAGTTAGGGCCTGGTGCAACCTGCAAACACCCTAATATGAGTCTAGGGGGAACTACTCTGAGTATGGAATATGACAGTGAATTTTTTCCCCATTATCACTTAACTTGTACTATGAGATGTGTTGATAATATTGCTGTGCAGCATTTATGAGCTGAAGTAAATTTTATCTTTAGATGTACAGAATTGGAGAGTTAGTACACTTTGTAATAACATGAGTTCTCTTGTTTTGTTTATTTCTTCTTTGAAACATGTTTTTTGCTTTCAGGGAAACTGAATAGACTAGTTTACAAAGGATTTTTTTTTGTTTTTTTCTGGACTTGTGGTTTCGCCCCCCTGCCCTGATTACATTAGAATCTGTTTTCTGGCATTGGCTGCCTATTGTTTTCCTAAAATACTCAGATTTCTTTTTAAATTTTTTTTTTCAAACACTGATTTGTATTTGTTCTAGGTTGTCTTGTCGAAGTTTGTTAGGCAAATGGGAGATCTACTGCCTTCCACAATTTACATCCCATACTTGAAAATGCTGCGGGGACTGGCTAGTGGGCCTCAGTGTGCTCACTACTGCTTTAGTTTGCTAAAAGTCAATGGCAGCAGTCATGGTAAGAAAAGTGATGCTTCAGCTCTTTCTCAACTCTTTTTCTTTAAAAGAGGGCAGAGGCTCATTTGAGATGAATTTGTGGCTTCATACTTTTAAACATTTCATTATTAGTGCGAAGATGAAATTGGAAGGTTTCACTTGAAAGTGTAATCTGGAAGAAAAAAAAAAGACTGATTAGGTAATTGACTGAGCACCTTAGCAAGGAGTTCATGTAATGAAATGTTTTTTTTTTTTTAAAGCTGTGTCTTAATACCGTAAGAGATACATAATGTCAGTATTGCTTATTGTAAAATGTGTAATGCCTTGGCTATATTTTCAAAATATACAAGTTACCTTTCCTGAGCTGATTTTCTTTCAGAAGCACTTTGTCAAAATGAGGGATGCTGGTCAGTCCTGTGTTCGGCATGAATTTTGCATTGATCAAATTGAAAAAAAAACCCTGCTTCAAAGAATGCTGCAAACATTCTGATTCATGAAACAGAAAACTTATTTGTACTGGCTTTTCATATTAGTACATTTCTGTCTCTATTAAAAAAGAAAACCAAATCCCCCCCAAAATCCCAACAACAAAAAAGCCCAAACCAGAACCACTAGTTTTGGAAACAGCTTTACTTTGAACTTTTTTTCCTCTAGACGAGAAAGTTTTCCTTTTCAAATTTAACTACCCTGCTTATCACTGTGTGAAAGAGTAGAAAGAAAATCTTGTCACCTATTTGTCATTTTTCCAGTGGAGAACATCCAAGGAGCAGGTGGCAGTCCTGTCTCCTGGGAGCATTTCTTCCACTCTTTGATGCTTTATCATGAGCACTTAAGGAAAGACTTGCCAAGTGCAGACAGTGTCCAGTATCGTCACCTGCCTCTCCGAGGAATCACACAGAAAGAACAGGATGGACTAATTGCCTTTTTACAGCTGACCACTGTTATAGTGAATTGGGTGAGTAATCTTTTATTTGGTTTTCTTTGTTAATACTTTTTTTTTCTCTTGTATCTCTCTCATCAATCAGATGTGAAGGTCACTTGACCAAAAAGGTATATAGGGCAAATTTACCTAGAAGTTGTTGTCATTTGATTAGTGAGCTTCAAAAGTATGGGAAGCATCAGAAATAACTGTTATGACTAAACACGCAGGCCGGGTGAAGCAGGAAAAGATGACACATTTTCCTGTGGCGTAGGTGATTTTCTTGGTTTTCTGACACTTTGGTGTCATGTAGATGTCTTTGAGAAGTGAGGTGTATGCAGAAGAAGTAACTATAGAGTAAGAAAGTTCTTTGCATTTAATTATGAGTTTGAAAAGGCAAAAGTAATACATGAATTTAAAAGGAAATGGTAGAAATTTCGCAAGGAAACTGATCAGCTATGAAACTTGCCTGCAGAGTTAGTCCCCAGTGTCCTCAAACCAGAAGTCTAAAATGTGCCATGAATTGACTGGAAGAGGATTCCAAGAGAATAAAACAGCAATGCAGATTTTGTATTGTGAATTGTCTGTGTCATTCTGGATAGTGTGCATTCAGCTCTTCAGTACCCACCAGACTCTGCAGCCTAAAAATGCTATGATACAGTGAGATACCCTTGGTTTTGTTGATACAAACACAAGACAGATCAGTGAAACTAATTAGGCTTTTAAAAAATCATCCTTGGTGGTGGTGATAATGGGGTGTTCCTTTATGAGCTGTCATGTCAGCATTGGATAAATGTGGGGAAAAAGGATCTCTTAAACAAACTAATATTTCTTGGTATCAAACCATAAGCTGGGAAGAAGTAAACTTGTTCTAAGTGTGCAAGGAATCGTTATTTGATGAGGGTAGAGGTTTGTTCCTGTCCAGTGGTTCATCTGAGAGTCTCATATGAGCTTATATTGGTGGTGACTCTGCTCTTAGACTTAAACAAATTAATGTAACTTAAATTGTACTTAAACATTTGCTAGGAACTTAATAATAAAAACATTTATAAAGTCTCTCTACCAGTGCTTGAAGAAGCTATCAAGAATATAAGTTCCTTAAACTTATTTAAGACTAATTTAATGAATGTGTCTACTGAATAAAAAAACAGTTGTTATAAGAAGCTTATATTATGCACATAACTTTTCTGCATGGTTAAGCACAATTTTAGTACTCATGACCCATTAAATTGGGCTTTTTGTTTATTTAAGACTGTTTGCTTTGGAACAGTCTGCTGCCTTCTAATGTTTTGTGTATATTCAAGTAGGAAGCAGAGTTGTTGATACTGAACTGTGAATTAGAGATTGTAAGCCATGTATAATCTTCAAAGTAATAGTCTGTGGTTTTGCTTTCTCTTGAACTCCATAGAGTGAGAACGCTCGCTTGGCTCTTTGTGAGCACCCTCAGTGGACACCAGTAGTGGTCATTCTGGGACTTCTGCAGTGCAGCATTCCTCCTATTTTGAAAGCGGAGCTATTAGAAACCCTTGCTGCTTTTGGAAAATCTCCTGAAATAGCTGCTTCACTCTGGCAATCCCTGGAATATACACAGGTATTTTAGGTTTTTCAGTGCTGAGAACTGTAGCATCCCAATTTGTTGAAATTCTGTGTATTTGTATTCCAGTTCCTGCTAAGTTTTCTTGTTGACATTGTTGAATGTAATTTTTTTCACTTAGTTAATACAGTTCTTTGAAACAATTTTGAAAGTGATGGTTTGTGTTTATGCCTCAGAGATCTCATTGGCTGTGCTTATTTTACATAAATACCCGTTTCCTAATAGACAGTCCTGCGTTCAGTACCTTTTCTTTTTTTACTCAGTGTATGTCATCAGTATAATATTCCACGGGTTCCATATTTTCCTGGTTGGGAGTTTTGTTCTTTCTTTGGTGTGTAATGTTCTTCCAGTGTTAAGTGGTGCTCACAGAAAGGAGGAGCTGGCTAAGAAGCTTCATTTTCGGTCTTTGAATTTTCAGAGGAAGTCAAGTGGCCTACCAGTGTCTGAAGGAGGCCTACAAGAAGGCTGAGAAGGGGCTTTTTACAAAGGCCTGTAGTGATAGGACAAGGGGTAATTGGTTTGAAACTGGAAGAGGGTAGATTTAGATTGGAAGTTAGAATGAAATTCTTCACTCTGAGGGTGGTGAGACACTGGAACAGGTTGCCCAGGGGATTGTGGATGCTCCATCCCTGGAGGTGTTCAAAGGCCAGGTTGGATGGGGCCTTGAGCGACCTGGTCAAGTGAGAGGTGTCCTTGCCATGGTGGGGGGGTTGGAACTAGATGATCTTTGAGGTTCCTTCCAACTCAAACCATTCTATGAACCTATGAATTGTAACTTACACGATACTGTTGCCAACTTTCACAGTTAAAAGGCAAACATCAGGTACATACTAAAAGCCTTACCTTGTAAAAACTGCTTTTTTTCACTTCAGTCTTTATTTCAGAGAAAAATTTTAAATATTAATCTTACGGAAGTTGCATATCAAATGAAAATGCCCTCAGTATTAATTACAAAATCGTAATGGGATAGGCTTATTTTATAGTGTGTATTATGGTTCAGATTAATTGCTGTTTTATTTGGAAGAACTTGAGGCATTTGAACTGCAACTGCTAGCTTGTTTTTAATTACTGATAAAAAGGCCCTGACAATAATGATATCTTATAATAGTAGTATTTTAAATGCTCACCACCTTTGCTTTCTGTATTTATTATATTCCTTAAAATACAGTGTTGTAAGAAATAACAGGGGAAATTATTTTTGTCTTATATCGGCTAGGAGAAAGTACTTTCACATTAATGTCTTCTTTATTTCGTTTAACAATAAGCATGATGCAGATCTTTGAGGATGTAAAACTAGAAGCATACAAGTGTATAATATACAATCCAGCCTTTCAGACAGAAAAATCTTAGCTTCTGACCTTTTAAAGATATTTAGGAAACCTATTCTTACAGCTAAAAAGTGATAAGTACCTTTTCATCCTGATAGAAATGATGGAATGGTTGGACTCAATCTTAAAGGTCTTTTTCAACCTAAATAATTTTATCCTCCTATGGAAATGTGCTTTGATTATGTGAAATATGCCTGTTATACAGGTATACTATGTGAAATATTGCCTGTTTTCTTTATCTTTCTATTTTGAAGATACTACAAACTGTGAGAAGTCCAGGCCAGAGACAAGCAATTGGTATTGAGGTAAGGGTTTCTTTGCATCTAGGCAGCCTCTCTGACCATCTGCATATGAGTTTAGGGAACACCTGCAGAGGCTGCATCTGCTGCTGTGTCCACGGGAAACCCTTGGAATAGGCGCTGTCATTTCACTGCTTCTTAATTTCCTGTCAGACCTGCTTGTAATTTGTGGAAATTTTATCTACCTAGTACAGATTTGTGCTAGGAACAGAGCAGCATGTAAACCCTCAAGTTCCTTATGGGCACTTGTTATTAAGATTTTCCCGTTTGCCTAAATTGGCCCCACTTTTGTTACATCTTAGTACAGCTCACTTCACAGTGGTAAATAAAAGCACAGTGTGTAAATTTGAGGCCTAACTTCTAGTAGCTCAGAAATGAATGAAGAGTGTGTAGCTGAACTGAAATGACAGTGCTGTTGCTTCATGGCTTTTGCTTTGTTTGTGGGGTACCGCATACACAAATGCAGCAAAGGCACCTCGCTGTAAAATTATTCACAGATGATACCCTTATATTATTTGTTTTCACATGTTTTTTCCTCCCTCAGAATCTTTGATTTTTCTTCTTCTGTTTTTGCTGTCTCCTTGGGAAGGTTGAACTGAATGAGATTGAGTCCCGATGTGAGGAATACCCTTTAACTCGTTCCTTCTGTCGACTCATCAGCACGCTAGTGGAAAGTTCATTCCCTTCTAACTTGGGAGCAGGTCTCCGCCCACCAGGCTTTGATCCCTATCTCCAGTTCCTCAGGGATGCTGTGTTTCTGCGATTCCGCACCAGAGCTTACCGGAGAGCTGCTGAAAAAGTAATTTTTGTTTGAAAATTATTTTTAAGGATGTAGTTAAATGATTTGGCACTGCTGATGTGGCCTAGATCTGTTTCAGCAGGTGTGCAGGTTTGATGTAGCAGAAGCAACCTGGAGCAGTTCACATAGTGCTTTAATTCTGTAAACAGGTGATTTAACTTGCTTTGGGTTTTTTTTTCACCCGCGAGTCATCGGGATCTATGAACTACTTCTAAGGAGCCTGTATAAAATATCTTTTAAAAAAAGATAATATTTCTGACTTGATGAACCAAATAATTTGAATTTCCTTTATGAGTCTTCTGGATGAAAGCGCATGCTATAAACTGTACCCTGGAAGCTATTAATGATCTGTTACTTGCTATGTACCTGTTAAAGACTCTATTGCTTGTAGTTGCAATATACTTTTATATATATATAGAGAGAGTATAATAGAGCCTAAAATAGGCAATAAATTTGTTTTAGTGTTCCATTTTACTTCAGAAAGCTTGCCCTTCTAAATTATTTGATATGATGAATTATAAATGTTGTTGGATAGTATTTCAGAATTAGATAGTCATGCCATACTTATGATCCATCACTACGCTGCCTGTTGTGTTCTTTGTCATCCTGGTCTTGTTGCTGCAGTATCAGTCTTATTCTGTGTATGACTTCTTTTGTTTTGTTTTTTATTTTTTTTATTATCTCCAGTGGGAGGTAGCTGAGGTGGTTCTGGAAGTGTTTTACAAATTGCTGCGGGACTATGAACCTCAACTTGAAGACTTTGTGGACCAATATGTGGAGTTACAAGGTTAACTTGTTCATTTGTTCACTGATGGACAGAATTGTAACTTATTTTTCTCTCTTGCGATCTTGTTTAATATTGCAAATAAGCTGGTGGAAAGCTAGATAGGAAGATGTTAGAAAAAAAAAAGTCCATGTACTAGTGGGAGCTGTATTGTTAATTCAATAGGGCTTCATGTACACTATTTCCTACTTCCCTAGCTCTACTAGAAGGATGAAGTCTGTCTCTCTTGTATTGCTGATTTGATTAAAGAGTGGCATTTTGACACTTAAAAACCACCTTGGTTTTGGGCTTTTCTCCTCTGGATTTCTTTGGTCTGTATCTGTGTCACCACTATTCATAGGGTTGATTTAAAGGTGTCAGTGTATTTGATCTATACTCTAATATTAAATATTATTGATATATTAATTATTCAGAGCAGACAGTAGCAGTGGAATTATGATCTGAAGTCATTTAATTCTGGACAACTATTCTTTAAAAGGCCGAAGTAGATGGCAGTTGCCTCATTTTAGGAAATATTAAGGTTTAGTTGAGGTGTGGATTTTTTTTAAAAATGCAAAGTTTCTTCTTAACGTTGAATGCCAGCCTAATGCCTGTGGATTGGCTTGTAGCAGTAGAGGGCTGTAAGAACCACTTCTGAAATGAAGAAAAACGACTTTAAGACATACCTCTAGTGAACTCATCTCAATCTGGGAGATATCTGTGCCCGTGCTTTGACAAACAGTTCTTGGCAGCTTAACTGACTTGAGCAGTTTATCTCATTCCTGTCCTCAGCTAGTATGATTATTTGTGGATTACATGATATATTGGAGAAATGAGTTAAAACTGATCTTTTTTTACTAGATCCATTTCTTGAACTGATTCAGCATGTGGCTCCACACTGGCGTGGCATGTCTGTTGCGTGTTAGGGGACAGCACAGATACGGAATGAATGGAAAGAGGAGGGGATTATTTCAGATGATGACAAAAGAGACTGCCCCTTCATTCTCACTTGCATATTAAAAATTATTCTTGCTGCTTTCCTGCTTTTATCCGTCATCGTTTACAAGGAGACTAGATAAACCAGAAGAAATAGTCTTGACTTTTCCGTTTATCTTGTTTTATGAGGGTCTTTTGAGTTCTAGGCTAGCAGTCTCATTGTTGCAACAGAATATTTGCATATTGATACTGCAAGTATCTGTATAGCATCAGGGGTTCAGTAGACCTCCTTAGCTTTGATTTCTGGAAATGCTTTTTCCCCTCATCCAGGGTCTTCACGAAGGGTTGGGGGAATGTAAACTTTTTCCAGTTACTTTTCAGTCTTGCAAAACCATTTGCAATGTGGTATTAAGTCCTAGCATTGATTTGAATCCAAGGTCAGGGAAAATCTAGGTGGTTAAAGTTGAAATTGTGCTATTAGAGATTGAAAAGTAATGGTAGTTGCCATTAGTCTTCCCAAACTTATTCGATCGCGTAATGGCTTATGTGTAAAGAAAACCTCTGAAGACTTTGTATGCAGTATGTTTCATCTATTTAGATGTTGCTTAGAACAGCAGGGACTGTTGGACTGTTAAGTTTTGTAGCTCAAGATAACTTGAAGAATGGAAGTCTTTTCTATTAAATACCATTTTTTTCCCGCTCCTCTCTTCAGGTGAAGAAATAATAGCATATAAACCACCTGGATTCAATTTGATGTATCATCTATTAAATGAGTCCCCAATGCTGGAACTGTCCCTTAGTTTGCTAGAAGAAGGGGTTAAGCAGCTTGATACTTATGCTCCGTTTCCTGGTATGTGCACAGAATTTATTTTTCATGTGAAGTTATAACGCATACTAAGTAGGATTTAAAGCTGGCATTGTGCATCTTTAACTTGATGTCGTTCTCTTGCATATAAAAATTATTTTGGGGGAATTTTCCTAGTAGTAAACAACTGACAAGTTCTTTCTTGGAACGAGGTTGATGAATGAGGTTTATGAATGTAGTCTATTTAACTGCTCCTTTGTTTTTCTTATGGTTCTTTGTGCGCTGCAGGAAAGAAGCATTTAGAGAAGGCTGTACAATATTGCCTTGCACTTCTAAACTTAACCCTACAGAAAGAGAATCTTTTTATGGATCTGTTGCGGGAGAGCCACCTTTCCCTTATTGTCACGCCCCTGGAGCAGCTGCTTCAAGGAATCAATCCTCGCACTAAAAAGGCAGATCATGTGGTGAATATTGCTAGGTATGTGCAAAGTACTGAGAAGGGAGGTGCTCTGGAGATGGGGAGTGTTTGGATCCTGGTCCTCCCATTAGTTTTACTAGCCAGTGCTTCTCTTTGCACAAATATCTGGAATTTTTTTTTGGTGGGAGGAGGTGTCTTCACAGGTGGTATGATCTGTATATTGTCTAGTGAAAGGTTGAGTCTGCATTTACAGTGTTCCCTTTTGAATTTGCCTCCCCCCTCCCCCCATGATCTCTTCCTGGTTACTTTATGTACAGCAATTCCCTTGCATATAGTTATTGGTTTGCCCCAGACTTTTCCTTAGAGTGGCAGAGTAAAACTTAGTTGGGTTGCTATTGGTCACTTAGGTGTTTTAGAGTATTGTCTGTTGGTTATTATATTTAAAAATACCAGACAAGTAATCTGAAACTCCATTTCAAATGTGAAACTTCAGGATTTCCACTTCCCACTGACACTCCTGTTACTGTCTGATTTTATAATAACTTTACAGACAAAGCAACAACTGAGTGCATAAAAAAGCCTTGATATTCTGACATAGAATGCATGAAAAAATGAAACTTTTTCTATGTACATGTTTTTGTCTTTCATCAGGAGGAGTATTAACTGCATCA
Organism: Eurystomus gularis; assembly: GCA_013400335.1. Lineage (NCBI taxonomy): Eukaryota > Metazoa > Chordata > Aves > Coraciiformes > Coraciidae > Eurystomus > Eurystomus gularis. The sequence goes on along the minus strand of VZZY01005253.1, from coordinate 195,592 downwards.
TGTAGAATGAAATTTTATTTGAAACTTTTAACACCATCTCATGTAGTTTGGTAAATGTTTTAGTTCTAAATGTTGTTTAACTTCTCATCTGTGCATTACCATGTTAAAATTGTTGATAATTTTACTATTTCATTACAATAATCTTGTATTTTTGTAGGTATCTTTATCATGGAAACAACAATCCTGAATTGGCTTTTGAAAGTGCCAAGATTTTGTGCTGTATTTCCTGTAATTCCAACATCCAGATAAAGCTGGTTGGTGATTTCACACATGATCAGGTCAGTGCCAGTTTCTTTGGATCTTGAAAGAGAAACTGGGGGAGAAATACTGGTGCTTCATAATGTTACTTTAAAGGATAGGTTTCTAGATCAAGTACATCAAAACTTCTTTTCTTATATCTGCTTAGCTCTACACAAGGCTTTTACTGTGGTGTTATGAAAAGTGACTACTTCATTAATTGAAAACAAAACAAACTAACTAAAAAACCAAAGAAAGCAACCCCCCCAAAAAAACCCAAATCATGGATGTTTGAAAGAAGGAAAAGGACAACCTTCTTTGAGATACTAAGACTTTCTTGACTTTGTAGTCTTCAACCTATAACAACAGTAGATTTTATTTTTTTTTTTTGTTTGCAGTGGCTAATTGCTAACCTATGCTTAGAACAGCTATGACTCTTTATTCCTGTTTATTGACTATGTTATATGATTTTTGTCTAGAACTTCTGTCAACTTTTATAGAGGGAATGATGATACTTTTAATACTCCTAAGTCTCTTTGTTTCTGTCCTTTCATTGTTGAATACAGAGTATTAGCCAGAAGCTGATGGCTGGGTTTGTGGAATGTTTGGACAATGAAGATGCAGAGGAATTAATTAATCCAGATGAGGGTATGTAAAAGCCTTTTTAAACATGGCTTACACTGTTGTCTTTTGCAGAGAATGAAATTAATGAAAAAGAGGAAGAAAGTTTTTGTCAGAAAAACCCCTTTCTCCAGTTGTTTTCTGTAGGATTGGACCTTTAACAGAATCAAACTCACCAATGTCTTGTTAAGATACGTCCACGGTATAATGAACCCACTACAAACTGAGTCTATTTTCAGAAGACAAGTATTTAACATTGCTCTGGATGTATTAGAGCTGTATTAATAGTAATTTGAAATTTTGGTCTTGTATCCCTCTGTACTATAAAAGTTGATGCCTTGGCTTTCTTGTATTGAACTTGAAGGCTCTGAGGATAATTCCATTAAACGGGTTTCTTCACTTCATTATTCACCTCATCTTTTTTTTTTTTTTTTTCTTCTTTAAATCAAGAGCTGGAGCCTGAAAAGAAGCGGGCACGTATCCATCATGAAACAAGGATCCATATTCTCAATCTCCTTATCACCTCTCTTGAGTGCAGTCCTCCCAGCCTTGCACTTTATCTCTTGGGATTTGAACTGAAGAAACCTGTCAGCACCACAAATCTGCAAGATCCAGGTATGAAGAGGAAAAGTTGATTTGGTATTTAATCAGTTCTGTTACCAACACTGAGAATATTTATTGGAAAATTCGTGAGGAGAAGCAATTCCTCTTAATGTTAAGAATAAGACAACAGGCCTTGTTCTAATCCTCAAAAGCTAAATTAAAAGATATGTTGATACCCAAATGCAGCATTTAAATGGCTTGAGGATATGATCCTTTGTTTAAGTTGGATTTTTGGAATAGGCTTGAAATTAGAGTTGTGGGGGGAAATTATAATTTAGAAGTGAAGCTTAATTGATTTACTATTTTATGCAGCGTGGTTGTGTCCACAGTTCAAAGAAATTGATTTGATGGTCCAAGAAGTATCTACATAGGACAACGTGGGAATCTACAAAGCAGATTGTCACTCTCAGCCTCCTCATCTTCTAACTTGTAGTTAGGACAAGACAGACATTGATAAACTTGAGCAAGTTCATCAGAGATTGTTAGGGGGCTGGAGCACTCAGCTGATGAGGAGAAGCCGAGGGAAGGGGACTTCTTCAGCCTGGAGAAGACCAGTCTTTGGAGGGGATGTAATAGCAGTCTTTGAATACCTACAAAGAGGTTATTGAAAGGATAAAGCCAGGCTCTTCAGAGGTGTGTGGCAGGAAGATGAGAGATAGTAGGCATAAATTGAAACAAGAGTGGCTCCAACTGGATATAGATGAAACTTTTGCACTGTGAAGCAGTGAAGTGGTTTGGCTAGAGAGGTCATACAGTCTTCATGCTTGGAAGTTTTCAAGACCTGCATAAAGCCATGAACAATCTGGTCTGATATCATAACTGAGCATTAGTTTGGAGTTGAAACATCCTGGAGTCCCTTCCGGTCTGAAGTATAAGATTCTCTCTCAACAGTTTTAAATGATGTTTTATATTAACATGATTGAACAAATATTTGATTTTACCTATATAGAAAAGAGTGGTTTTTGTTATTGGATGTATTTTCGTATTGGACATTATGGTCCAGCAGTTTAGTCCTTCGTAGTTCTAAATGAAGTGTAGATAGGACCTGAATTTTATTTGGGGGGAAAAAAAAAGCCTTAAAATTATTTGATATATCAGAAAGATTAAAAAAAAAAAAGCCAGCCTATTTTTTTCATCTGTAAAGTAGCTTGTAATTGCAGACTATGTTTTGGATATTATGAAATTCCGTAGTCACACAATACAGGTAACTGATCTGCACTCACATGGATTTTACAGGGTATCATGTGTTAGATCAGTGATAGGGACTTTATCCCAAAGCCATAAGAGAGCCTTGCACACCTCTTTGAATTATCTCATTAATAACATAAAGAAATAATGACCATAAGCCATTTGCCTCCAGATAATAATTTTCTACTAAAGCATAAATTATATGTGTCCAAACAGAGATGATTTCCCCTATAAGAACTGCAGTTATTGATGCCTTTACTGCTTCAGGACATCTTTCTGGATTAATTAAAGAGATTAAAGAATTAATTGGCTAAATGAAGACTGCAAAAAGACAGGATTTTGACTTCAGTATTAAAATATTCTCCCTGTTTCCCTTGGTTTCAGTGCCAGGTGCCTTTAGGAGCATTAGTCATAAAATGACTATAATTGGAAAATAAAGGCAAGAATCTAAAGCTGCTCTTTGAAATTGTTAGATGAGTATTCAGTTTAAGAATAAGAATTCAAATTTTCATTTGGTTAATGCTGAATGTTAAAGTATCAATTGATTTTTCTCTTCAGTTCCATTAAAAACAAAAAAGAGACCTTTCTTAAATAAGTTTTGATTGTGAAATTTAGTCTTCCACCAGCATCTCAAAAGCCTATGGACTAACTATAAATGTTTCCACTAGATTATTGATGAAACACTGTTCCTTCTTTTACTTTAATTGAGAAAAAACATTGCCGGATATTTTTGCTGCAGCTCTGTGGAGCAGTATAGTGCAGCACAAGGTATCTGGAGAATTCTGTTTTCATAACTCTGTGTACTAAGCTATATTTGCTATAGAGGCAAGTAAGATCAAGAATGTTAAGAAATTATTTTTGTGTTTTAAGGTGTCTTGGGTTGCCCGCGGACTTGCCTTCATGCTATTTTGAACATATTGGAGAAGGGTACTGAAACAAGGAGTGGGCCTACAGCAGTTCAGGAATCTCCTCATCTTGCAGAACTCTGTTACCAGGTATTCAGCGTATTTTCTGTTGGCACATACTGAAAGTAGGCATTAAATAAAATCAGTGCTTCTTCATCGTGAACATGGATGGTTGATAATTTTGATAATAGTTTCATTTTTAAAATGCACTGTTCAGGTTTTTATATACATTGAACTCTTTCTACCTTTTTCTGTGTGAATAAGTATTATCTCGTAGCAACACAGAAAAGAAAGAATCTGTACTCATGTCAGAACTTGGATCTGGGATATGAAACTAATGTTCTCAATATTGTTGGTGGCCTTTGAATCTGTTGTGACCATATACCCCTTTTTTTTTTTTTTTTTTTAAAGTTTGGTATAGCAATGTGCCAGCAAGTAAAATAACAAGTAATCCCAAAGAAGAAAATAAAATTCTCTTTATTCTGTAATGGTGACAGAATATGTGTATATCTGGGGGGTGAGATGGGCAAGACAGCTGAATTAGACATATATGCAAGGTAGCTGATGTTTGGCATTAAATTATATAATAATATGATTACACACCTGCAGCACTTTGAAAAAATCTGTGGAAGCTAGAAAGGATTTTAAACATTATTAAAAGTGAAAGAGGCTATACTGTAGAAGAAGGAAAAAAAATGCTGTTTTCTGTCTTGGTGAGCCTGGGGAATGAAAAAGACACTCATTTTTAAGTGAGCTGAACAAACAAAGGCTTATATAGTGTCATGTGGGCAAATAGCTATTGGAATCATCCACATTCTGGTAGTCCTTTAATGGCATAACTCAATGTCTGTTTTAAGTAATATTGCAGCTTTGAAGTAAGCTGATGGAAAACTTACTATCAATACTGTTGGAGCAGTAAAACATGCATCTTTTGACTTGGTGGTTGTTTTGCTTTTAAAATAATTCCATAAATTGTTATCTGCTGATTTTGATTCTCAGGTGATCTATCAGTTATGTGCATGCTCTGACACATCAGGTCCAACTATGAGATATCTGAGGACCAGTCAGGATTTCTTATTCACTCAGCTGCAGTATTTGCCATTTTCTATCAAAGGTAATTTGTATGCAAAGATAAGATTGTGCATGCTTAAAATCCAGTGCATCGTTTGACTCCCTAAGAATCATAGAAGAAACATAGGTAGCATTGTTAAATTGGATTAATCACTGCAGTGAATTAATAACTTACTCTGGTAACCTTTTAATTCTGCAAAGTTTTTGAACTTTACCCATTTAGGAAGTTCAAATTATTAGCACTGAACTTCTGTAAAAGAACGTTAGTTTTGGAATGCATCAAGTCTCCAGAAGTAAATCCTAATCTATATTTCAGTTACCATTGTAGTTTTGTTAGACTATGGTATAAAAAAAATTAATATTTTTAGAAAGTAAGAGTGCTGAATGCTACAAAGAACTGAAGGAATAGAAGGCTGGTGCTTGTAACCATGTGTATCTTCCCTTCCTTTGAATAAAGGGTTTCTATTTTTAAGGTAATAGATGTGTTTCTAGCGTTTCAGACCAACTTTTCTCAGGTGTCTTAAACTGAATAAAAGTACTGACTCACTTTTATCAGGTGCTTGACCACTAGTCCTTTGTTAAATGACAATAAGCTTCATCACACTTTAGATGATTCGTATATAACTTAAGAATCTAAATTAGATAAATACAGAATATGAAGATTCTTGGAGACCCACGTTCAAGCATTATCAACTTCAATTAAAGTTACAGTTCATTTTGGGTAAAAGTCTGATTATTTTCACTGAAATTACAACGGACCGAATTTGCTCATGAAGCATTCCATTGTCCACAATAACTGTCAGTACAGGTTATATCCAGACTTCGTGTATACTCTTAATTGCGTGTATGTGTATGATTTCTTTTCACAACAGCCACATGTTAATGTAATGACTTTTGTCAGATCTCTCGAGTCCTTTTGTCTTGTAAACAAACGGTGAGCAGATAAAAAGTAATGACATCCTCTAAAAGCTTTTTAAAAAAATATTATTAATGTTCAATTTTATAATTGAACATTTCCTTGTCCCCACCCAGAACATGAGATTTCAACACTGAACCAAATGTCTTGGCTGATGAAGACTGCAGCGATAGAAATGCGAGTGACATCGCTGAACCGCCAGCGCTCCCACACACAGAGGCTGCTGCATCTGCTGCTTGATGACATGCCTGTGAAGCCATACTTGGGTAAGAGGAATTTATTGTAAGGGTAAATAATCTTGAATAAATGGAAGTATGAGAAACTGTATTTGAATTCCTTTATAAGATTGTGACAGTTTATTTGTGGTATTGGGTCTGGAATTGCCACTGGAGAGGTAGGAAGAAAGATGACGGTGGTTATAGACTCCCAAAGTGAAGGAAATCTGGGCATCTTTTTGTTCATTGCTGCTTTGTCTGCATTTCATTTTTGAAATGTCTTGGTGTGTATGCTGATATAAAAAAATAAACACAGTTTATGGGTAGGAGAGGATAATATTAAAAAACCAAACAACTAAATTTATAAAATAATTTATTTTGGGATGCTATTCAGAGTTGCTACTGGCTACAAAAGGTGGAGGGTCTTCCTTGGTAAACAGTTTTACACTAAGTTTTCTGACTTTTAATTTGTCTCACACATTCTCAGTCCTCTCTTGCAGAAGACAGTAGCTACAGGTCAATTTGGCTTTTGACCATTATAAAGTTACAAAAATGATATTTCATCCCTATGTGTTGTAAAATGCAATGTTAAATAAAAAAGCAAGATTTCAGAGTTTCAGAACAGAGGAGAAGTGAATCAAGAGAAATAGAAACAGGTGGCAATAAAACTCTACATGAAGTAAATAAACAGAATAATGGGAAGATACCATAACGGGCTGCAGCAGTGTGGCTTTCTTCCTCACTTCGACAGGTCTGAACACTATCTCTTCATCCTTGTGGAGATCTGAGAATGGGAAACTGTGTCCAGATACCCTACTCATTTTACGGTGTTCATCCAACTGCATCCCATTATTCATACTAGAGGGTGGGGTGTCTATTTTTAGTCATTTCTAGTACTGTCTAATCTGTATTTGATAGCTGACTAGCTTTTGTGAGAAAAGTATTGTGTTCATTTTATTAACAGTAAAGTTATTGGAAGGCTTTCACATGAAGGGTTTGTCAGTGTGTGCTCTCTCCATCTTTCTCTTTCAGTATTAATAAAGTAAATGGTATTTTTTGCTTTGTGGGTGGGTTTTTAAAAATTTATTATGTTTCATTACCTTCAGCTGATGGTGAAGGAGGGATGGAAGATGAAAGTCGATCAGTCAGTGGGTTTCTCCACTTTGACACTGCTTCCAAAGGTAAGCATTATGGCTGTTGATTATGTCTCAGTAAAATTTTTCTGATCCAGAATGGGGAGTGGGCCACCTCTAGAAAAGACACTTTGAAATAGAAAATTATGGGCTTTCTGAATAATAGCAGTACATTGGAAAATTTTATTTAGTGTGGAGAGAAAAAAAAAGAATTTTAGAACCTTGACATAGATGGTTGGAGTGAATGGAAAATACTGGACTGGAAAGGAAGTTAGAAGAGTGTGTTTAAGTGTCTGTAGAAGGGCAGAAATGGTGGCTAACAGTAAAACAGTGGGACTGTTGCTAAGGCTGAACATGTTTGTATTTTCATGGCAAAGAGCATAAAACCCAAGTAAGTAACTTCAGATTTCTTACAATGTTTCAAAGTCTCAACAAAAGACTTTATGGTTCTCATTGAAAACCAGCCTGCTTTTATTTAGGAGAAAAATTTAGAATCTTGTATTTCTAAATATTGGATTACATGCATACCTAACAGGAGAAAAATACAGTATAACACAAATTCAGAATTTAAGGCTCTAGAAAGTTCTTTTAAGCTCCTTAAATCTTCAATGCTATCACTCTATATAATGTTTTCTTTTGAAACTTTACACATTAAGATTTGCATTAACAAAGGTAAACTAGGCTCCTGTTGTCATTTTCTGTTGTTATTTTCCCCTTGATATTTCTGAATACAGTTTGAATTGATTTACATTTCCAGTACGCAGGAAGATCTTAAGTATCCTGGACTCAATTGACTTCAGTCAAGACATTCCGGAGCCTTTACAGCTGGATTTTTTTGACCGGGTTCAGATTGAGCAAGTCATTGCTAATTGTGAGCACAAGAATGCACGTGGACAAGTGGTCTGCAATGTCAAGGTGCGCAGTGGTCTGTGTTCTGAAGTTGCATATGCTATTTTTATATCTTAATAAGTATTGAGTGTATTACCATTGCTTTGAAACTTGCTTTCACTTTGAAAAGTATAGCATGTCAGATATGTGCGTAATTTATCCAAACTATTTAGATTTAGCTTATTTCTTCTTCTGCATTGCACACAGTGATTTCTCATGTGCAGTAGATGGATCCATCAGTTTGACACTTTCAGGAAATATTTTTTATCTAAATGTTTTTCCTATCTTGGAACACCCAAGTGATATTGCAGATATGACATCTACCTTAGGTATTTCCTTGGTCTCCCAATACACAACTGTGTAGTACTGCATATGAGTACTACATATGAGTACACAACATAGTTGTGTACTGCAGTAGTTCTTAGATACTTTAGTTAAGGTAGTGTCACAGTGATGAGTAGTTGGCAAATGTATAATAAACAATTCTGGAAATTTCGTGATCTCAGAGACAAGGAACAGAGGAGGAGTGGAACATAATGTAAAAGTGATCTTGATGATAATAGGAATGCAGCTATTCCATATTAGGAAGCAGCTATGCTATATTGTAAAATATATTTTAGGCTTGAGAGGAAACGAACCCTTTTTTGTGCAAGAGGACTATAGTGGATGTTGAAGAGGAAAGGGAGTGTTATGTGTTAGAAGAGCTCAGGAAAAGACAGAAGAACTTAGGACCAGAAGGAAATTAATGAGCACAAAAATGAGAAGTGCAGTGAGCAGAGAGAGAGACTAAACAGCTGAAAGTACTGTAGTTAAAGAATGAAGTATGGGAGAAACCTAAAAAAATGAGTAAAACTTACTTGAATCTCAGTCCTTCAGTTGCTTCTGTCGTTATTGACAGAATGCAACACTGCATTCTGTCCTACCTAAATACTTGTAGGAGGGACAAATACACCTTCCTTGTCATTAAAGTTTCTTTTTAACTTTTAATTTCAGTACCTTCACAGAGTTCTGGTTGCAGAAGTCAATGCCCTTCAAGGAATGGCAGCAATAGGCCAGAGACCTTTACTTATGGAGGTCAGTATAGAAAAAAATAAACTATTTGTTGTTGCTCTTGGTGGATTTTATATATGATCAGGCAGTAAACTTTACTATGAAAGCTTGTGGATTTGAGTCTGACCTTTGAGTAGTGATTCCTGAAGGGGGGGGGGGGGGGAAATTGGCGAGATAAAATACTTCTTAAGGTACTGTTCTCTAAACAGCAGACCTGGAGTCTGTTTTCTTTTTTTCTTGAATCTTTTCCCTCCCCATTACTGATAACAATTGTAGCTCCCACCTCACTGGACAGAAAGCAGTACATACTGATGCCAGTATTGGCTGTTGACAAGTACAGTATGCAGCAGTCAAGTTCATCTTGCCTTTCTCTCCCAGGGGATGCCAATTTATTTCTCCTTTCTTCTGCACAGCTAGACTTTCAGTGAACTTGTAGCTTAATTATTTTCTGAGGTTCCTGCCATCTTTTTAATTCAGTTGAAATTGGCTGAATGGATTTGAAAGTTGAAGGATGAAGGAGAAATGACTCAGACTAAAATAGGAATAAAATACACTATAGATTTTTTTTTCATTGTTTTTGGTTTGATTGTAGAGTCTGTTAGAAAAGAATTTCCCTGGTTAATTTTTTTTGTACTATGAGCTTGTGGCATTCATGATCGAAAGACCTTGTGAAAAGCAGCTCAGAAATGAATTGGCATGTCATATTAAAATAATTAATAGTACCTTGTTTCTGATAAGCTGAAGACTTGCCTTTTTTTTTCTCTCCAAAGACTGTTACTAAGAGATAAAATTGTCATCTTGAAATCTGTCTTTGCCATAACCTTCTTTAAGCATATTATAACTCAGTTTCATTGTCGTGGGTGTTTAGGAGATCAACACTATCCTGCAGTATGTAGTGGAGCGGAACAAGTTGCTGCAATGCCTCCATGCTAAGAAGCATGCTCTAGAGTCATGGAGACAACTGGTGGAAATCATACTCACTGCCTGCCCCCAGGATCTCATACAGGCTGAGGACAGACAACTGATTATCCGTGATCTATTGCAGGATGTGCATGACAAGGTAATGGACTGGAAATCAACCTTCTTCTTGAACTTTTGTGCTACATCTTTTTATGTGAAAGAGAAACTATTTGTCAAGTAGCGTTCTTGACTGTAATCCAAAAAAAGTTTGTCTGCTTTTAGTATTCTTTTTACTTTCCTGATTGCTGCTGTGCTGAAGTTGAATGCACTGTGGACAGAGGCGATACTCTGTACTCTTGCATAGCTACTGTTGAACTATGTACCATATATTGACAAATTTCAAAGACATTGGAGTATAATCCAGTAAGATGTTAGTCTGAAAAGAGTGTGTGAAAAGGCAAATCCCATTTTCATGAGGAACATAGAAAGATTATGGAAGGGATGAAGGCAGACTGTACTGCAGTTGCTGATTTACTGTGTCTAGATGACTTGCTGCAAATCCTACCACTGCTTCTTTTGAAAAATTAGAGTTTAATGAAGATTCAGAGTAGAAAAAGTAATGATCTTACAATTAGAGGCTCTTTTGGAAGTGTGTGAGTTTGCTTTGTCTTAAAATATTTAAAGTCTAGGTGGTTTACTGCTGAATTATAGTAGCAATTTTGAGACAGACTAGACAGTTACTACAGAGCCAGCCATTCTCAAAGACAAAATTTAATGAAGAATTCTTGTATTGTTTAGGCTGCTGGGGCATTTTAATTTTTTTTCTTGATTGTGACAGTTATGCTGTCTAGTATTCCTGATAAGACAAGTTGTGTTTTGAGAAATACAGATGAAACTGTTATATTTTTTCAAGCAAAAAGTAACTCTTTGGATTTTTGTTGTTTCCTTTTTTTTTTTTTTCCTGTAAGAGTTCCCTAAAACCTATGGTTTAGTGGAGTGCTGGGTTTTTTGTATGGGAACAAAAAAAAATGGGAAACAAGGGAGGCCTCTGCTAGTGGAAGGAATTTCTTTCTTTCCTAAAAATATTTCCATAGCAGGAAATAGTTTTTGTAAGTAGCTGTAAAGCCTAGAGTGTGTCAGTTGTTCTTTCCCTAGCTTAGGTTTAGGCATTTTACTAATAAAGTAACTCAGATATCAGTAACTCAGATATCAGCACATTCCTTCCCTCTTGCCCATCCAGATTTATTGCTCTGCCTGTGATTTGTCTAAGTATGAAAAAAAAAAAAGGTGGCTAATTGTCTTTTCAATTAGGATGTGTTCAACTCATTTCTGAACAAGCTTCTGACACTACTGATTCTGATATGTTGTAAATAGTGCCATGTTAATGAAATCGTTGTGCATGCATAAATAAATGAAATAGCTGTGAGAGACTAAAGTAATTGCTCTAATAGCTTATGAAATCAGACACTCTTCTTCTTCTTTTTTTTTTTCTTCTTCTGTATTAAGATCCTAGATGATGATGCAGCTCAGGAGTTGATGCCAGTGGTGGCAGGGGCTGTGTTCACCCTGACTGCCCACTTGAGCCACTCTGTGAAAACCGAGCAGAAACAGCCACTTGCACTCCCTGTGGCGGGACAGTCCCAGTATGTCTTGATGCTGGATGGTTCTTTCACCTCATCACCTGGCTCTGAGAGCATATCCGTAGGTTTTGCTTCCATTGGTGACTCCTCCCTCCACATCATCTTAAAAAAGCTGCTGGATTTCATTTTGAAAACAGGTGTGTTGACCTTTACAGTGCCTGTGTGGGAATTCAAGCTGCAAAGGGTAGAAAGATGGACTGAGCTGCTTCCTGCTACTGCAGGGAGGATTTTTATTACAGTCAATTAGTTGGATCTTACATAATTTAGATGTAAGTGATGTTAATAACAACAAAAAAAATTAACAAAGGTGTATTATTTTTAAAATCTGAACAACAAGCAGAAGAGAGATGTATAAATATTGCTGCTTTTTTGAAGCACCGTAAACTTGCTGAATTTACTTACAAATACACTTACGTGAACAGTATAACTCTGACTTCAGAAATCTGTTTTATTTATTTCTGCTAGTATTGCTATAGGAAAGTTAAATTAAGTGCCAGTGGAAGATGGTGTTATGGAATTTACTTCTATTTGGTTTTAATTATGAATGTTTCTTGTGAACAGGTGGTGGCTTCCAGAGAGTGAGAACACACCTTTATGGATCACTGCTTTATTATTTGCAGATTGCCCAGAGACCAGATGAACCAGACACTTTAGAAGCAGGTATGGTCCAACTGTATTATGGAAAAGAGAAAAAAAATAGTTATTTAACCCTGAATGGTGGAGTTTCAGCATGCTGAGTTGTCTGCTGGAGATAGATTATGTAGATAGAAATTGGCTTACTCCAAGAGCCTCTGAAATTCGTTGCTTGTGCTAAATAATGCAAATCTTTCTTTATTCTGACCTGTGTAGCTACACGGGCATTCAAAATATATTGTTCTGACCTCCAGCACTGAAGAAAGTATTTAACTTGCATCCATTTAAAGCTATGCATCATAGATACAAAATTGTCAACAGATTGGAGATTACTTGGACCTGCTTGAGAACACTTAAGAGCTGTAGAAATATTGCCTCCACATCTACATGTACACCAGTACCATAGTGATCCTATTAAAAAACACAACCAAAATAAACAAAACCAAAGATTATTTAATATTCTTTCTGTTCCTTTAGCTGAAGAACCCTAGGGGGAAAACAAACAAACAACAAAGTATCATCCCTACCCTGCAAAAAATATGCTAGCCAGAGTTGCTGCTTAATCATGAGAGCTTATGGTGAATATCACATTCTCTCTGTTGGTGGCTTAAATACTTGATTTGTCAGTGTTTCCAATCATTGCTTCATCTTAGAGCTTGGACAAGGACTGAAAAACAAACTTTGGGCTAGTACCTGTGCATGCAGACTCTTCCTGCTGTTACTTGATCAGCATTTTGAGCTACAGTTGTAAAAATGCCTTTGAATCTGTTATGACCCCTTTATAGTTTATTGCTGGCTTTGGATTCAGCCCTTTCCCACTTAAGTCACCTTGTTTATGTCCCTTCAAAACTGAGTGTTTTGGTCCCAGTTCTTAGGCCTAATAGTTTGCTTAAAATTATTCTAAGATTCAATACATGTAACATAGAATATACATTTGAAAGAGTGATGTGTGTATGCACATGTGGGGTTTTTGTTCGGTGGTTTTGGTGGTTTGTTTTGGTTTGTCTTGTTTGGTTTTTTTATTCATTTGGTATGAGGTTTTGGGGGTTTGTTTGTTTGTTTGTTTTGGTGCTGGCTGGCCTGCCTGTGATATTCAGGAAAGAACAGATTTGTAGGACAATATTTGCACTGCAGTCAAAAACCCTGCCCATTGTTTGGGGCATTTCTGTTGCAAGCTAAAGAATGCCCTGAAGGCTGTAGCCTCAGCTGTACTGTAGCTAAGCTAAAGCTAAGCTGCCCATCTTTGCATTTTTCTTTTTTTTGTGTGTGTGTGTTTTTTTTTGTTTTACTTGCTTTTTTACAGCTAAAAAAACTATGTGGGAACGTCTGACAGCTCCTGAAGATGTGTTTAGTAAATTGCAACGGGAAAACATGGCAATTATTGAGAGCTATGGGGCAGCTCTCATGGAGGTGGTCTGTCGTGATGCTTGTGATGGTCATGAGATAGGCCGGGTAAATAAATCTATTCTTTTGCTGTTGCTCTTCAGTTTGTTTTAACGAACATTTTACTGTTGTGCTGAAAAGGAAAATTTCACAAGGTAGAACCAGGATGCTTTTTGTATTCTTAATCTCTTTCACGTTTCTGTCCTCCCGCTCATCCTTCAAGCTGTTGAAGGTAGGGACATACATGCATATTAATTTTTTTCTCAAAAAAGCTACATGTCCTATTGTTTAAAAATAAGGGTAGCAAGCACTGCTGCAAAAGGTTGTAGGTATGAGCTGCTGTGGCATTTATTATTATTTTAAAATCATGGACTTACTAGTTTATTTTCCCATTTTGGGATGGTTTTGTGACTTCAGGAAGAAATATTTTCTGATACTAACTTCAGTGGACAGGAATCTAGTCAGAATGTAAACTACTTTTAAATAGTAATAGTGCTTGTAGCAATACTTCATTAAAATATTTTGGCCTAGTTATCTGTAATAATATCTAATGTTTTGTTAAAGAATAATAGAGAAAAGTTTAATTGGCTCATACTACACTAAAATGTTAAGAAACCTTAAATTTTCCACCTAAAGGATTGTGATTGTAGTGCAGAAATGCATTCTGCATTTTAAAAGCTGTTAGAAGGACCTGCTTAGCGCTTCCTGGTTGTAGGTATTTGTTAGAAATCTCATTCATCTCATAAATTTAATTCTGTTTTGATTTTTCTTCCTTTTCGTTTTTTTCTTCCTCTGTCCCAGATGCTGGCATTGGCTTTGCTTGATCGTATTGTTTCAGTAGACAAGCAGCAGCAGTGGCTGTTGTATCTCTCCAATAGTGGCTACCTGAAGGTGCTCGTGGATAGCCTAGCAGATGATGATCTGACTCTTCAGAGCTTGCTCACACCTCAGCCCCCTTTACTTAAAGCGCTGTACACCTATGAATCCAAAATGGTAATAGTACTTTGGAAACGATTTAGTGGTATGGTGGTTTTGTACTCAGGGATACTTTGCTAAAATAATAGTATTTGAAATTACGTTAAAATCAAGAGAGAAAATAGTCGTAATGAGTCTCATTGTGCATCTCCAGTACTTACCCTGCTGCACTCCTTTCTAGGCGTTCCTCACTAGAGTAGCTAAGAGTCAGCAAGGAGCATTAGAGCTGCTGCGCTCTGGAGTGATTGTGAGGCTGGCACAGTGTCAAGTGTATGACATGCGACCCGAAACAGACCATCAGGGGTAAGCGCTGGTTCCCTGCCTGATTTTGAAACTATAATATACTCTTGGAAGCGTATGATGTCTTTTTATAGCCACAAGTCTTTTGAGTTAAGTATTTCTGCGTATATTGGTTTTGTGTGTGTTTCTTTAACGTATCGTTCAGTTTAAAACTACCGTTTATTGAGATAAAAATTTCAAATAAGTGGGTGTGAAGATGTACTTGCATGTCCAATTACTTAGACTATATAAAATGTTATTTGCTTGATACCTTAGATAGGAATTGTCTCATTATTGTTGTATCATTTAAACTGTCATGTTTGAAAAACATCACACACTGTAAACTTATTTTGGAGGCTTTGCAGTTGATGGACAAAAAATGCAAAGTTCATCCTCCCCTATAAAGCACTGAGGAAGCAGTGAAGTCCATGTTAATTCAGAAATATTTTACGATGTGTTTAAAAAACCCAACATTTTAAATTGTTGTTATTCATTGTGAGATGACAAAGAGATCTCAGAGAAAGAAATTGTAAGTTCACAAGAAATCACCTTCGTTGATTTCAAACCTCAGCTTTAAATTGACAGTTCTTAGTGATACACTGGAGTTGAAGCACTTTGGAAAAATTTAAGACTTGGACAGGTACCTGTTTAAAAGTGCCAATGAGAAGTATAAGATTGTATGAAACCTACAGGGCATTTATAGAGGACTGTATTTATCAGTTGCTTCAGAATTAAGCACATCTCTTCCTAAAATATTTGAGTATATTTAGTTTTATATAAAAGTAAAGAAAACAGATGTCGTATTTCTACAACAAAGTAATCTGATTTAATGTAGTATCGCACAAAGACTCTCTGCTTGGAGAAGTTGTCTGGCAGCAGCTCTCTAGGTAAATTGCAGCAACTGTGTATCATAAAATTGTTGCTTTTCTAGTATAAACTCAGTTCAAGTATAGACCTGTTATTGAAATATGAATGTTTGCAGGTTCTTGAGGGTGATTTTAGGCTGAAGCTCCGCCTTGCTAGTGAGTGTTACTTTTCTTGCACTGTTTATATTCTTTCTTTTTTATAATGTCTGTCGTCTTTTATTTTCACTCTTAAGAATGTATGGCATGAGAGATCCCCCAGTCTTCATTCCTGGTCCAGTGGAGCGTTATCGCCAGATTCTTCTTCCAGCTCTTCAATTGTGTCAAGTGATCCTCACATCCAGCATGGCACAACACCTGCAAGCAGCAGGACAGGTAAGTTCCAAAAGTTGCTACAGTATCATTGCTACGGATCATTCAAAGAAATTGTGTCCTTTTGCCCTGAGAGTAAGCTTTTTTTTTTTTTTTTTTTTTTTAAATTCCATCCTCACTGGTATGGGAGATCACTTTAAAATTCTCCAAAAGTAAAAGCATTGCTTCCTCTCCGCTCATTGTGAAATTCTGAGTTATTAATATTTTCCCTTTTCTTCTTATGGTACAGGTTTTGCAGTTTCTAATTTCCCATTCAGATACTATCCAGGCAATCCTGAGATGTCAAGATGTTAGTGTCGGATCACTCCAGGAGCTGGCCTCCCTGACAGGAATAATCAGCAAGGCAGCTTTGCCTGGTAGGAACTGCAATTTTGAAGTCTCGTAGCCCCCTGTGTGAATTTCAGGCTTTGCTTTCTATAAAGAAATGGTAAAGGAATATCTACTACAATACAGAATTTTCTTGACATGTAGAGCTCTGGGAAAAATAAAGAAATGTTAAGTAAGTGGGTCTAGTGCCCTTATCAATACGCATTTGGCTTCCCATTTTGTTTTTATTATGCTACCTGACAGCAAGTACTTTCTGTCTTTGAGATGACTTGCGAATAGCAGTGTTCAAAGTGCATGTGGTATCTTCGGAAAGAATTTTCATTCAGCAAATTCTGACTGAGGAAATGAAGACAGAAGATTGTTTGCATACCCGTATCTTTGTTAATGTCTTTATTTATTTTAAAAAAGAGAGCTTCCAGGAAGAAGTGCTGTGGATTAGCATACTGACACTTCTCTTGGGTGACTTACTTCGCAGAGGACTAATAATTATTGTGATTAATATAGTGATTTCTTCTGCATGCTGGAAGACTTGCGCACCATTTCAAACGAACTTCTCTATTTTGATTTAATGGCTTTCTTTGTTCAGGAGAGATGTCTGACCCCAATAGAAAGGAGTGCAGGCTGTAGTTTCTGTAGTTGGAGCCCAAATGCTTCTTTGCTTACAGTGTAGTCAGCTTTGCACAACAGCTGCAATATTCATGCTAATCCCCCCCCCACCTTTAATTACTTAGAACAATGAGCTACATGCTCTCATGCATCTCCTAGTAGCTGCATTTCTATCTGAATGTTTTCCTCAGAGTACAAAATGTAAGTTGTATGTTTGGGTGAATTTTTTCTGATCAATGCTTCTTTTTAAATAAACACCTCATAAATATGTCTTCTTTTAAAAAAACCCAAACAGTTATTTTAATGGCTGTATCTTTTATCAGGAGTGCTAAGTGAGCTGGATATCGATGTTAATGAAGGGACACAGATGGAGCTGCAAGGACATATAGGCCGATTTCAGGTAATGAAGTTACACATTTAACACTTGTCCATTTAGAATTGTGTATGTAGCTGAGCTTCTTGCTGGTTTTGTACTCTGACTAGTAGCAGGTATGAAAGGGGTGTTTTCCACCATTAAGAAGAATGTGTGGTGGTTTGGGGTTTTTTTTTGTGTGACTGGGGGTGGTTTGTGTGGTGTGGGGGTTTGAGGTTTTCTTTTGGTGGCTTGGGTTTTTTTGGTTGGATTTTTTTTTTCCCCACCCCAGTAGAAAAGATAACATTTGGCAACATCAGAGTTGTACCAGGGACTTTGATTCCTTCCTGGGCACAGGATTCACCATACGTGGAGGAGAAGAATTTGAGGTCAACACCAGAGCATGTGAAGTAATGCAGAAATACTGTTACTTCTTTTGCCACAAGCATGTCTCCAGCTCAACAATTTGGAGTATCAAGCATGCTAGGGTTTTACTACTTTCCTTCCCTTTTAAAAATAACCCTGACTTAGAAACCAGAATGAAAGCCAAGACAGAGTAAGTCTCACTCAGAAGCTATCATTGCAGACCTCTTTACAGCTCAGCATCAGCAATGTTTATGAAGCTTTGTGGTTCATGTGAGCAAGGACTTACATAAATTATTTAGTTGAAAACGCTGTAGAAAGGGCTGCCCTATTAAATATTTCTGGTTGCAAGAGAAGGATGTATTATCTGAACACTGTGATAGTAACTATTAGGCTGAGCAGCCTGAAGCAAAGTAGCAAGCTGTAAATTATTGCTGTAATGCTGTGGTGCTCCGTATCCTGCTGTATCTTGTCAGCAAGAAATTCCTATGGGGAAGCAGAAAGATTTTTGTTGTTGTTGTTTGTTATAAGGAGTTGTAATTAATTTTGAAAACCAAGCTGTTCTGAGCAAAATTGTTATTGTACCTTTGCTCTCTAGTTTGTCCCGTTATTTTCATAATGTAAATAAGTGTTTCACTCTTCCCCAGAAGTAATCACCGAAACATCTTTACTCTTTGATACCTTTTTCTGCTGTTTCACACAGCTGGTTTACAGTCTGAGACACTTTGGCCATCTTAACAGCCACATGTAAACTAAAACCAAATTTATTTATTTTTATTTCTCTTTATGAAACTATTGAATTGTTTTTTTCACTTTACTTTTATGGAGCTTCTTATCTTCATATTCAGGTTTCATTAGTTTGTCTGTATAGGTAAAGGTGTTTATAGCAGGAATGGCTAAACCTAAACTGTCATTGATGCTGGTCAGTAAAGCAGTCTGGAAGAGACGTAAGACAAAGTTGTGCACTTTTGAATTGCATTCACTTCCCATTTTAGGGTGCCATGAATTTTTAGCTTAATTAAAGGTAAGTTAAAACATGATGTTTTAAAAATTTAAATATTGTTTACAAAGTGCTGAAAGTTTTATCTGCATTGCTATCTTGCTGTTGTGCTTTAAGGGATATGTGTCACGTCAGTGAAAAGAATCATGCGCTTCATTTGTTGAGATACTAATGAGCATGTTCATTTCTTATGGCAGCGCCAGTGCTTAGGACTTCTAAGTCGGTTTGGTGGTTCAGACAGACTACGTCAGTTTAAACTGCAAGATGATAACGCAGAGGGAGACAGAGTGAACAAGAGGGATGAAATTGAGTTGGCCATGCAGCAGGTAAGGACACAAGAAGCTGCTAGAACCTTCAGTCTCAAATTGTGACATTTTACCTGCTGTGCAGACTTTTTGTCATAGAATCATAGAATCGTTAAGGTTGGAAAAGACCTCTAAGGTCATCCAGTCCAACTGTCAACCCAACACTAAACCATGTCCTGATGTGCCATGTCTACATGTTTTTTTAACATCTCTAGGAATGGTGACTCCACTTCTCTGGGTAGCCTGTTCCAGTGCTTGACCACTCTTACAGTAAAGAAATTTTTCCTAATATCCAACCTAAACATCCACTGGCACAACTTGAGGCCATTTCCTCTCATCCTATTGCTAGTTACTTGGGAGAAGAGACCAACACCCACCTCTCTACGATCTCCTTTTTGGTAGTTGTAGCGAGCAATGAGGTCTCCCTTCAGCCTTCTCTAAACAGTCCCAGTTCCCTCAGCTGCTTCTCGTAAGATGTGTTCTCCAGTGCTGAACTCACACTTTTTGATACAGGCCAGGATGCTGTTGGCCTTCTTGGCCACCTAGACAGAGAAAATGCCATTACCACCATCATATGATAGTGGTGATGGTCTACATTGTTTTCAGTTTGGTATAGGATCCCACATTTTATCTCTATTTAAAGCAAACTTTGAAAATTTGGTTACTTAAAGTTGCATTAGCGACTGTTATTGGTTTGGATACAAACTCTGTGAACTTCAAAGCTTTAAATTGATCAGAAATTTTCAAAATGAAATCTGGCTATAGAGGGCAATGGCTAACACTAAGTTAGAGCCAAAGGGGACTTAAAATTGACCAGAAATTTTAACAAGCAGGTCTGGTAAAGAGGCAGGGTTGCAAGTCCTAGATTTGAAATAGAAGAAAGGCTGTAACTGATCAGAGAAGATCATCACCTTCTGGGGAGAAGGGAAGGGAGCAAAACATGTTGTTCATTGACATTTATCCATGTAAAATGTGATGCACTAAAGCCTGTAGCTGTTTTAACTGATATGCTGTCTTTTTTTTTTTTTTTTGGCAGATCTGTGCAAACGTGATGGAATACTGTGAGTCACTTATGTTGCAAAGCGCCCCTAGTTTTCAGCACGCTGTTTGTCTGTTTACTCCTAGCCTGTCAGAATCAACCAACCGAGATGGGCCACGTCAGGGTGAGATTTTTTGGTTTGCTATTTTATGAAACTGAAAGATGTGACATTGGGCTAGTAGAGAATAATGAACCAGAGGCTGTAGTTGGACATATGCTGTAAGTCAGTTTATGCTGATACTGTAGCCGTCCATTTTCTAATTCCAGAACGAGGCTCGCGTAGCCTTGCACTAAGCCAAATCAGGAAACTAATCCAAGTTAAAACAAATGTGACCAAAAAATCCTTTTTAATTCACTTCCCAAGGCAGCCTCAGAAACACACGTATCGGTACAAAAAAGTGTATGTAAATAAACAGCACAGGACAGCAAAAGGCGAGGACTTTTCTTTTTCAGCATCTGTGCTCGCTTACATTATGTGAAACTAGGACATCAAGAGTTCCAGTCAGCATCAAAACACATTATGCCACATGGCACGAGTTTACAGCGTGCTATTATGCAGCTGAGTGGTTAAAGTATTTAAATAGTAAGTCTTCTGTTCTAGTGACATTTCATGTGTTACACTCAGAACTGTCCTATGCTGACTGCCTCCTAGTACTGCAGTCACGCAACTTTTTGCCTAGACTTTCATTTGTATTACTTCTGATGTGGGAGTATAAAATATAAACTTGCCAGTGCTTTTATGACTTTCACTACTTTGGCAGAGAGCATACCTTACTGATTTCTTGTTCTGTTTGTTTGTTTGTTTGTTTTTTTAACTTATTATAACTTGTTCATCATCATTTCTAGATACACAAGTACCGGTGGTCCCATACTGGCATTTGCCTGGTTTGGGCATTATTGTCTACCTGCTGAAGCAGAGCACTAGTGATTTCTTCAGTTACTATGATAGCCATCGTCAGAGTGTTACCAAACTACAAAACGTGGAGCAACTCCCACCAGATGAAATAAAAGAGGTAATAGTTCTTCTGACTCTGCAGTCTCTGTATGGTTTGTAACTTAGGCACAGCTGTAACAGACACTCTAAAGCATTGTAGGTAACAACATAGTTCCAGTTCTTGTGCATAGTCCTTCCTACTGTCAATGAAGGGGTCCGTAGAATGAGTGACCTAAAACTTCAAGGAAAGTATTTGACTGGACTTTGTAGAGTTGTGGTTTTCATTATAGCTTCTTGGGGATACATTTTAATTTCTCAATTTTTCTGATCAGCAACGTTATGCAAGTTCAAAACAGAGAGCATAGTTTTGAAGAATAGTAGCTGACAAGGAAGTCCTAGATATTGATAAGTAATTTTATTTACTTATTTCCTCTGATGCCCTGTGATTTGCTACAATCTTCTTGGTTTTCCTCTTATCACAGCTGTGTCAGTCAGTTATGCCAGCTGGGGTTGACAAAATCTCCACTTCCCAAAAATACGTTCTGGCAAGGCGACGCCTGGTGAAGCTGATAAACAACCGAGCCAAGCTGCTTTCTCTCTGTTCTTGTATCCTTCTAAAATTGAAATGACTCTCAAGGTGATGCTCCAGAAAAGCAGAGAAATAGGAACAGGTTCTTTTTACCTACGTTTCAGAACACTTTGAACAACACTTTTTGCAAAGAGGAAATCCAAAATACTGAAAATTAAATTAGTAAAAGGGTGGTGTTCTACTATTGTCAGAATGTAAATATTTTCAAGTTAGTAATTCCCTTCATGGAGACCCTGCTAGGACTTTCTGCAACATTATAATAGAGGAGTCGCACAGCCCAGCTCTCCCATTCAGTACCCAGACCCACTAAACATTCACATATGTACAAGTGTGGTGAAAAATATTTTCAAAAAATAATTTTGCAGTACCGATCAGAACTACTGGAGTTTGCAGTCTCATAGTCAACCTTGCATAAACCTCATCTCACAAACGTCAATAATTCTATGGAATTAACTAGGCACGCACAGAATAGTTGTCTGCAGAGGATCAGAATTTTCCTCTGAAACCTACTTGGGGAAAGATGTGCTCTTGCAGACTGACCTGTTGTAACTTAAGATGTTACTGCCACCCCCAGCTTTATAACCTCAGCTTTAATTCTCTGTCTCTGCAACTGAGCCATCACGACAAATCACAGGAGCACCCACTTGTACTCTGCTCTGGCGCAGAGTTGGGTGAAGGGCTCTTCAGGGCGAGTAGCGGTCATTGAAGTGACGTAGCCAACCCCAGCCTGAAGCGCGGGATGTAAGCAGAGCACGAGCAATCCATTACCAGGCAGTAGCAGTGAGGGTGAGAACCTTCTGCTGGAAGAGGTGACAGATGGTTGAGCTAACACCTTTGGCTGCTCAGAGTGTGAAAATATATGCTCAGATAATAAATGTACAATCTAAAGGTAACAACATTAGACTCCTTTACTTAGATGGGTCTACAGATATAATAGAAACATGTCTCTTTGTTCTTTGGCGTCATCTGGAACATTATCTACTGCATTGCACACCCACGGACTCCCAAGACCCGCTGCTGTCCTCCAGGATGTCATTTAAGAAAGGAAGGCTGCAAGGTAAAATTTCTCAAACATCAAAGTGCCTTTTAATAACTTCTTATGGTTAACTTTTAAAACTGATTTGCTACTATTAATATTTTGCCATTTATCTTGAATAAAAGAGATTTGGGTTGGAATTGGCATGCCTTTGTATTGCCAGTTCTCCAGTGGAAAATCCAAATATTACTGAGTCAGACTTTGGGGTTTTGCCTACAACACATAACCTCTGAAGGAGAGTAAAATTAAGTATTTTTTTTTAAATTTCTGTTGTTCAACTGAAATTCAGGTAATATAACCCGATCAGTGACTCAAAACAATTTATAGGAAAATATTTGAATATAGTAATGTAAGATGAAAGAACTAAAATTAATATTGTTGGTTTAAAAAATATTTTTAGACTTATAGGCACCATTGATTCACCAGAAGATGTAAAGTTTGTTTAATTTTGGTTTGTTAGAAAAATAAAAATTGGAAATGGAAGGAAAGTCAGAAAGAGAAGTGATTTGGGGAAGGAGATTCTTGCTTAGTGCCATGTTGTGTGATCAAAATTATTTATGGCCTTACTTAATGGAATTTTTCCAAGTCATTTATGTAAAAAGTATTAGTGTAATTTCGAAGGCATGAGTGCTGACCAATTTGGAGCACTGCATTCTAAACTCATTTTATAACTTGGAGAAAACAGTGTGGAGCAGCCAACATAACTTTAATGCCTCCTTTTCTATCACTAGATGCCTTTGGTTCAGAGCCTAACTTGGATTTCAGCAGCGGACTGAATCGAGTGAGTCAGCATGACATAGAACAGGTGAGATGTGACAGTGTGCTGGGAAGGACAGGACGTGCTTGATCACAGCCAGGCTGCTCTCAATAGCTGTATGGTAGTTTTCCTACCTCTAAACAACGTGTGGCAGCACCAATAGAATGTAACATAATTTAGGATTAATGAAATGTTGCAATTTTTTTTTTTTTTAAAGTATTACAAAGCAGGTAGCAGTCATGCTCCTGCACACACATTTTCAAGTCTTAATATAAAAAGTTAAATGAAAAATGAGCTAGACTTACAAAATGAATTAATCGTTCTTTTTCTCTTGTAAGCCCCTCAGATGGTATGTATTTTTTAATGATAGCTTTCTGAAAACAGTAGTTAGCCTTGAAAAACTTGCGATATGAGGGCCGGATTGCCAGTTTTCTGTGATCCCACAGCTGTTTACTACAGGTCAGCTGTAGCTAGGCTGAACAGAAATGAGATTGAAAAGTGTAACAAACTGAGGAGACTATAAATAGTGTGAAAGCTAGCCAAGAAGCGATTTCTGCTTACACAGTGATTTAATAGTTTGAGTAAATTTGATGCAGAGGTGGCAGAAAAAAAAATTACTCATAAATCCCCATGACGTTTCTACTGCTGTCGTGCAGAAAAACTATGCTAAAAAACTTGCACAGTTTCAAGTACCTTTATAAGATCTAGAATTATAAGAGCAGTTGTGTTTTTTGTGATGAGTCATCTGTCTTATTTCATTTGTTCAAAAGTAAAATATACAGTAACGTCTTGCTGAAAAATTCAGAATGTAGTTATTTTCTTTCAGGGGTTGTTTACAAATGCATTAATGAAAAAATGTTGTCCGTGCACATGAACTTTAACTCCTAAACAATCCTTAAAGGATTAGGAAAATTTAATTGGAAGAAGTGTTTGTATGACTGTAACTGAAGAAGCTGAGTTATATAAGACTGCTGGATTCCTAAATCAGGAATTTAATTCCTAAAACCTGGAGAGGTTGCAAGGTGGTAATATTTGGACAATCTGTAAATGCTCTGAGTCACCCAAAAACCTCCTTTCTATAAAGGCTATCCATTATATAATTTAAAGAGAAGAACGTAAGGGAAGAATGCAAGTAGTACTTACTAGGGGAGTCAGAATTTATACACTTTTAAAACCGGTTCAGAGAATAAATTATAATGAAAGTGCTGACAGGTGCTTGATAAGCTGACATGCCAGAAAAAGATGTTGTATTCACCACTGCAATAAATCTCTTGTTTCTCAGCTTCAGATTGAAGCCACAAACAGCTTTGGTGAATCTCTGCAGAAGAAGCTCCTGGACATCGAAGGATTATATTCTAAAGTTCGGTCACGATACACGTTTATTCAAGCTCTTGTTAGACGCATCCGTGGTCTCCTGCGGATATCGAGGACCTGAAAGACCCTGATACGTCTTGCTTGCCCCTTGAAGCAGTGTACTAGGGCAGGCCTTCTGGATCACCGGATTTTTTAGATCGTACATTTTCTAAATAATGTCGAAAATATTTTGTTACTTTTTTTTCTTATCCCTATGAATCAGTTTTATGTATTCCTTCCTACTGCTCCCAACTTGACAGGACAAATAAAGGATTGTTTTTCACCAGGTTACAATTAATATACAGTTTCAAGCAAGAATTTTAGTGGAGGGCTGTGGTGGGTTAACCTTGGCTGAGCACCAAGTGCCCACCAAGCTGCTCTATCACCCCCCCTTTTTCCCCTCTCCTCAGCAGAGCAAAAAAAATAAAAGGGGGAGGAAAATAAGATGAGAAACAAGCAGTTTAATAATAATAGAAGCAAAGCCAAGCAAATCTGCACATGGAAGCAAAGGAAAACAAAGTTCTATTCTCTACTTCCCATCAGTAGGCGATGTTTGGTCACTCCCTGGGAAGCAGGGCTCCAAGACACCTAGCGGTTGCTCTGGAGGACAATGGAACAGCCCTACCCCTCGTCCTCCTTCTGCCTACCTTTATAGCTGAGCTGACATCATATGGTATGGAATATCCCGTTGGTCAGTTTGGGTCAGCTGTCCTGGTTGTGTCCCCTCCCAAGATCCTGCCCACCCCATCCCACTGTGGGGGTGAATGTTGGGAAGAGCCTTGATGCTGTGTGAGCACTGCTCAGCAGTAGTCACAACACGGGTGTGTTATCAACACCCTTCTAGCTGCAGCACCAGGGCTGCTATGTGGAAAACCAGCTCAGCCAGACCCACTACAAGGGCATAAGCAGAAGTTCAGCAGCTGTGATGTACTACACCTATGGGTGCTTTCTGACTAAACCATCATGTCTGTTTATGCTGTTCTTGCTTCACACACGGGTTTCGTGAAAACACGGGGTTTGTTTTCAGCACTTGCGGACTGTGAGTGCTCTGCTGTGGATTCTGTATGAAAGATCATCATTTTGCATTGTGAACTGCTTGCTTCTGCTCCCTCTTGTCCTCCTGCCTTTTTTCAGCTGACAGGAGACAAAAAAATGGAGAAGAGTTAGGGAAGGTGGCTGTTCTAGGTTTGGTTCTGAAGTTTTCTGTGCTGTCCCTGCTGGAACAGGCCTATAACGACAGAATAAAAGCTGGGAGGAGGAAGCCAACAGGCGTGAGTGGCAGATGGGGTCCATAGTTACAGATCGTTCCTCGTCTCTTACGTTTAAAAAAATTGCCACCACTGCTTATTGACACGAGATCTGTCACCCTTCTCTCGTACTACGGTCTGATCTTAGAGCCTGGTTCTCCATGGGTGCCTTGTAAATTCTGCCTCCCCTCAGTTTTCATTAGGTTTGGTGGGTTTTTTTATGATTTTATACTTGCTCATCATCACAATCTCATTACATCATCTCTCAGGCGCGGGCTGTTGGTCGCGGGGGCTCACAGGGCTGGCCTGTGTTGCCTCCCACCGGGGCTGTTCTTGTCTCTCCGCCATCTCGGTGTCGCGGTTAAGGGCGTCCCCACCTTCTCACTAAACCCCGCCCTGTCGCCCCGGGGCGCTGCCGCCGGACGGGAGCTCACTGCGGCTTAGGAGATCGGACGGAGGGCAGCAGCCGCTGCCGGCGGCGGGGAAATCGGCCGCGCCTTTCCCGGG
>VZZY01005253.1:96627-168947 GCA_013400335.1 Eurystomus gularis | reverse complement strand
GTGGGCCCTGCCGGCGGTCGGGTTCGTGGCGCCGGGGCGGCCCCGGGGCGCTGCTGCTGAGGCGCTTCCAGGCAGCGTCTTCGGCGGGCCCGCAGGCCCTGCGCAGGGGAGGCCGCCTGTGGTCAGGGGACAGAGTGCTGTTGTACTCCCGAGCCTTGCCTAAAGTGACCTCTGGCTCAGATACGCAATAGGTTGCTAATAAGGAATTAATTATGACAAGAGGTTTTGTAGAATAGGAGATAAAGGAGAGGGAATTAGTAAGAGGCCTCGAACCATAGAATCATAGGTTTGGGTTGGAAAGGGTCTTAAAGATCATCCACCCCCCTGCCATGGGCAGGGACACCCACTAGCCCAGGCTGCTCAAGGCCCCATCCAGCCTGGCCTTGAACACTTCCAGGGGTGGGGCTTCCACAACCTCGCTCGGCAACCTGTTCCAGTGTCTTCCCACCCTCACTGTAAAGAATTTATTCCTTATATCTGATCTACATCTACTCTATTTCAGTTTGAAACTGTTGTCCCTTGTCCTTTCACTACACTCCCTGATAAAAGAGTCCCTACCCATCTTTCATGTAGGCCACCTTTAAGCGCTGGAAGGCCACTATAAGGTCTCCCAGTAGACATTATAGATGAATAATTTGCAGTAGGTTAGTGTTTAAAATCAAAGCACATTAGAAGTTCTAAAACAGCCTCCCTCCGGTGCTTAATTTGTAATTTAGTGTCTCCTCCTAGATATTGTTTGTATCTTAGTGAGTGGATGAAGTTCACGTGACTTTTTTCTGCATGTAAAAACATCATTGTACAATATTAGAAACAAAGTGTTTGAATCTAGAGCATAAGTGATTAATAGAAATCTTTCCTGTTACAGATGGTATTTGAGCAGTGTTTTAGTGTGAGAAAAGCGGAATATAAAAAGAGGGAATGAGAGGTATCTGGCCGTAAGCAAAGTTACTGAGAGGACAGAGCTGTATCTTAGGCCTACGTGGATCATGTAGTAGCCTTCTACTTGAAATGTTTCTGTTGAAATACCTTTTGCAGCTCAGTTCTGTTATTTGCCTGTCTCACAGTAACCAGTGCTGTGAGCAGCACGCTGCACACTGGTAAGATGGCCTCTTACCCCTTCCTGCTTCCCAAGTCTAGTGTGTGTGGCTTCTGGGATGGGCTTAGGGAAAGTCAAGCAACCTGTTAACAGGTTGAATTCCTTCTTATGCATAAGCATGCAGCTCATGCTCCTTCCTGTCCCTGGGAAAGCTTCACACATGCCTAGAAAGGCAAACACAAGGAATAATTTTTATCAAAGCCTCTTTCAATAAGATTTCTGGTTGCAAATCTTGTTTGATTTGTCTCTTCTCTGATACATTTATCAAATATGACTCTAGCTTGTTTGGTGTTTCATTACCTTTTACAGCTTTAGGTGAATTTACAAAAATGTTACTTAGCATTGGATATATTTGTTATTAAAATAATTGGAAAAAGTGTCACTGTTACTGGTTTAAAATGTTAGATGTTTATGTGTAGAAACAACACTAATAGGCACGAATCAGGTATTAGTCTGGCCACAAGTACCCTTATATGCATTTAAACAATAAATGAGATGATGGGACAGGCCAGTTTGGGGAGGAAAAAAAAAAGGGCCTTTGAAATCAGCTCCTAGACTTCTCTGTAGCATTAACATACTTAATTTAGTGCAGCTTCATAGTTTGTAGTAGACTGTGTTTTAACACATACTGACTGATTGGTAGTCCATTTTAAGAAAAAAGAAGGGGCTGGTCCTGTGAGAGACTGTAAACATAAGAAAGAGTTCTTCAGGCTTCAGCATGTCTTTATTATAGTCTCTTGCACTGCAAAGATAGTCTGATACAAACAAAAAATAAGTTGCCTCGGATTTTGGCAAGTGAGAGAGAATTAGAAAAAATCCCAGCCTCAGTGAGGAAGTCTCGTGCTGCTGCAATGTGGTTTTTCTGAATTGAGTTATGGTAGAACAGCCGCATAAACCCAGGAAAATATGATGTTGTTCAGCCCGCAGGTATCTGGGTGACAACCTGAACTTGTCTATTTTTAGTGGAGAAAAGAAACATATTGTTGTTCAGTAAGAAATGAGGTCGATCTGTCTGCCTTCCCGTGTCCTCCATACTGCCAGCTGACACTAAAACATCCTTCTGTTCTGGTTTTTGTAGGGGGCTTTTTCTCCACCATCTTTTCCAGTTTGTTTGGAACTCGAGAGATGAGGATTCTCATCCTGGGACTGGACGGAGCGGGAAAAACAACTATTCTTTACAGGTTACAAGTTGGAGAAGTTGTTACCACCATTCCAAGTAAGTGATTACTCCCCTAGCGCTAACAGCCGCTTTGCCTATAGCTCTAACACCTCAGCGGTGTCAGCTGCACTCGCTACGTGTTTCCTTCACAGACAAAAAGAACCTTATGTTGTGGGAGCCTTGCGCTGTTGTATTTAAGAACTTTCTTCCCTAAGAGTGTTACAGCGTGCTGTAGTAGGTCTACATACAGGAATATTTTATGCTGCTTCTCCTGAGTGCAGAAAGTATTTGACCTTAAGATTGTTACCATGATTTGGTAGGCTTTGCTTGATAGGTAAGTGCTTAGTAAATGGTAACTGTTGACCATATAAGTCTTTTGTCTCCAAGTATAGCTATAATGCGAATTCTAGAGGTCATTACTATTGTACCAAAAACACAGGATGGTGTCAGTGAATTGTACCAGTTTAATTTCTGGGTTTTTTCTTGACAACGGTCTTTGGTTTGTTACATAAACATCTCTGTTTAACACAGAGAAGAAATCAGATGATTCAACTTCACATTATGTAGAAAGCGTAACAAAAGTCAATGTGAGATCTCATGGAAGGGATGATGCTCGTTTAAAGAAGTGTAACCAATTTCACCGATTGACTTAGCAGTCACGCAGCCGGATGTGTGTGCCGACCTGGTCTGGCCAGGATCGCTCTGTGAGGGACAGGGGACGCTTGGCTTTTGAGTCCTTGTCATGTCTCCTGGGTTACTCCTGAATGGTCACAATAAACTGACTTTGGTCAGGCCTTTTTAACCTTTTAGAAGCTGGCAGTGTACTATGTCCTAACCCTTTTCTCCTAGGATTTGGCTTATTTCAGCCTCCATAAATTCTAGGCTGTCTGCATCCATCCTTCACTTCCCTGTGTTTTGTTTCTCTGGGAATGACCTATGTGACATGCTGTAACCTTGCTGCCATCTTCCAGATACCACAGTGACAAGACTTCTGCTGTGGTCTTATGAGAGTGCAGATCTGGTGTTGACATGAAGGACACGTCCTTTGTGTTTTATTGCTGTCAGTTGTGGACTTAGTTATCAAAACAGGCCTTTCCTTTAACCCTTGCTCTGTTTCCTTCAGTGATCTCAGGCACATTTCTGTCCATTTTTAACAACCTTAGCATTTACTGAAAATCTCTACAATATGTTTACAATGTATCTTTATTCTTCAAAGAAAAAAAAACAAACCTTGTTATTTTGAGCCATAAAGGTTTGTTGGCGTAACTTCACAAAGTGACTTCATTATGTAGCTGCTGAGAACTTTCAGGCCTGGAAATTTTAAACTAAGTGCTGTAATGTTCTTCAGAAAAAATCACTGACAGTGAATTGTTTAACTTTGTTTCAGCCATTGGCTTCAATGTTGAGACAGTGACATACAAGAATCTGAAATTCCAAGTTTGGGACTTGGGAGGACAGACAAGCATAAGGTAATAGAGCTCTTAAAATAAAAAACGTAATTAAATTTCTCTAAAAAGTGCTAAATTCTTGGAATTCTTATAGCTGGCACCTCTGAAAATTGGTTCTTTTAAGCTTCAAAACCAGCCCATTGTGTGGAGAGCACTTTCCTCTGACAGAATTCAGTGAGTAAAAGCTGGTTTGGATACAGATTGGAAAGAAAGAAGTGAATGTTTTCACTTGTGTACAGTTGTGCTTTGAAAAATGAGTTTGCTTGTGCAGTGGGTCATTGTGTAGCAAAAAAAAAGATATTTAAATATTGTTAAGAATGCAAAGCTAGGGAGTTAAATTTAGGTAGAGGTGCTAATTTTTTCTTTTTTTTGCGAGCTTTACAAGTTTTGTAATGAGTCATCATGTGCATAATTGTAGTGATCTCTCCAGTACCCCGTGCGATCTTTCTGGGGTTCCTTTTGAACACTGGGTAGTCAGGTACAGTGTAGTTAGTAAGGTGCAGGTTCCTTTCCTTTTTAATTTCAGTAAGATCATTCTGGAAACGGTGGCTTGTTTTTATTTTTGTTAATTACTTGCCACCTGTGTGAAGTAATCGTTGAAGATTTCTCTTGTTTGTCTTTCTTTGGTGACCATAATAATTATGTGTGGCAAAAGCTTGTGTGTTTAAACTTTGCTTCCCTGTCTCTCACTTATGGAGCTGATGTCCTGCGGGCTAATTCCAAAATAAATCTGTCCCCAGCACTTCTGTCCTTACCTTGTTTTCAAGTTGCTTTCCTTTTTTTTTTGTTAACTTTTTTTTTTCCTTTTTATTTTTCCCCATTATTGACAGTATTTGTACCGTCTGTTCCTTTATGTAGCCTCTTGAAGGTATCTTCTACTTGCTTCCTGGGGCCTTTCCTCTCAGAGATAGTTTTTACTTTCTCTGGGTATTCTGGTTTTCATTATTTGGCTAAAAAGCACTGCTAAAAGTGCAAATTATATGACCGGAACTTACCTTTCTTCTACAGGCCGTATTGGCGGTGTTACTACTCAAATACAGACGCAGTCATTTATGTAGTGGACAGCTGTGATCGAGACAGAATTGGCACTTCAAAGTCAGAGCTCGTTGCTATGTTAGAGGTAAGAAAACAAGGATGACAATCCTATCGCTAAAACAGAAATTGAGAAATTAAAACCTCTTTTTGAAGCAAATGTGAAATTTGATTCAGTGAATCAAGTGAAGCTTGACTTCCCCTGTGACACGCCAGCCCTCGGACAGGCCCGTGCAGCACTTCTGACTGAAAGGAAGGCACGAAATGCGCTGCAGACACGTCAGTTTTGTGTAGCCTTGTTGGGGCAGTGAGTGAGTTATGTGTAGCCTTCCGGACACAGGAAAAATTTTTCTGTCTGCAAGGGCAAATTGCTCAGTACTTCAGTGATGGCACAATCAGGCCTTAAAGAATTAACAGTAATTAGGATCCTACCGTAGAATCACAGAATGGTTTGGGTTGGAAGGGATCTCCAAAGATCATCTACTTCCAATCCCCCTGCCATGAGCAGCAACACCTCCCGCTAGACTAGGTTGCTCCAGGCCCCATCCAACCTGGCCTTGAGCACTTCCACGGAGGGGGCATCCCCCACCTCTCATCTAACCCCCCATCTATGTTCTGGAGCTGAAAAACATCTGTAGAACAGGGTAATATGAATAAGAAGAGTTGAGCAAAATTTCATTTCCCCCCTCAAATTCCTGGAAGCTGTTTGATAGGCCTGGTTACATTCTGAAATAAGCTGGTAGTATGGATTTAACAAGCATAACTGGCACTGTTTTGAAATTGCTCCTATGTGGTATTATGCAGTAATTGAAAGTAAATACCATCCCTCCAGTGAAGAGTTTTCTAAAGAGAAATCGACACACTGAAAATAATTATGAGAACTGCTGAAGTTTCTTTTCAGTCTGTGGATTTTCTCTGCTTAAATTCAGTAAAAGTCACTACAACACCTTGTGTGATTCCCCTTTTTTAGGAAGAGGAGTTGAAGAAAGCTATTTTGGTGGTGTTTGCAAATAAGCAGGACATGGAACAGGCCATGACGCCCACAGAAATGGCAAATGCACTTGGCTTACCTGCTTTGAAGGACCGAAAATGGCAGATATTCAAAACCTCTGCAACTAAAGGCACGGGGCTGGATGAAGCAATGGAGTGGTGAGTAACGGGCTAATTATGCTATGGCTTCATTAGAAAAATAGCTTTTACCACTTGTCTTTCTTTTTAAGACTAGATCTGTGGAAAGTCTGTCTGACATAAAAGTCACGAGGCCACGTTAGAAGAAACAAACAGTAGCTTTTTCCTGAAAGTATTTCAGTGTCACTGACATGACTTTTCTGTAAACTGACGTTTTTCCTAGGTTGGTGGAGGCCCTGAAGAGCAGGCAGTGATAGAGAGGTGGCCACCATGAAGAAGCCTCAGCTGTACCCAACATCCCTCTTTCTGCAGTCAAGTATGTTCAGGCCACAAACACTTGTAAATAGGACAGATGCGAGTTGGGCTCCTGTTGATGCCTCTCTTGAATTGTAAAACTGAAGCAAGTGAATGTCTGTGTACATTATGATATTCCAATTCTTTCTGTCCGTTTAAAGGATGTTCTTATGTTAATTTGTATGAAAGTCTTACTGGCTGGGAAATTCTTTTTTGTCCTCCCCCCTCTTTGGTGGTTTTACGTTTGAGTGGTTACAACGTTTGTGTAAGTGAAACACTAATAAAATCTGGAACTGTCAGCTGTACTCAGGTGTGGTGCTTGCTAGAAGAGGCTCTTTGCTTACAGAAACAACTCCAGCTGCTGCCAGTTCTAACAGTCAAGTAGCTGAACATCAGAAGAGGTTTCCTGAAGCTGATGTTGTCAGACTTCAGAATCCTTCTGTGCTGATAATGCTGCTCCTGTGAAGTAGAGCAACAGAGATAAAGAGTGTACCTCCAGCTGTTAATGTTACATTGTTTTTCTGAAAGGAAAATGAAATGTCTTCAGCAGGGACCTCCCACCCTCATGAGCCAGGGCCGTAATTTGAATTTAACTTCCACCTTCATAAACCGTTACTCTTACGCTCTCAGCTCAGCCAGAAATGGCAGTTCAGTTGCTCAGTATTGCTGCAAGTAACTGAAAGACAAAGCAAAGTTGGCAGGCAGATTGTTTTCTCTCCAGGAGGCGGGATGTTCACAGGCATAAACACAGTCATCTCATAAGCCCCTTTTTAAAAATGAAGTAAAATTTAATATAAAAGATCACAGTGGTTGTCTATTAAGCTGTACATGCTCTGGTAAATACACAGGTTTGCAAAAAAAAAGTGAAAAGCTTTTATTTAAGATCCTAGATGAAAAAGAGGACATAAAAAACACTAATAAATACAATTAAAATATGTTGGTTTTTTTTTTAAACAGCAATAAGTTTTTTAGCTTGAAATTACTTTTTATATATTAATCCTCCAGGAAGGAAAAGCCTTTTCATTCCACCATTGCTAAATCCTTCAGCGTGTGACTTCGAGGTCTCTTGGCCTTGTACATAGGGCGCAGGAATTCTATTTTTCTCTTCCTAGTTTCTGCTTTGTTCTTATGTCTCTTCATCTTCCTCCTTGCAGCAACGTCAGGGTTTGCTACAGTCTAGTGAAAAACAGTACATTTGTAAGTTGTGGCTGAGCAAACAACCGTCCCTGTAAACATCTGGTACCTCCTAAGGAACCACGGACTGGTTACACAACGCGTGTGTTTTCTTGGGCTCCTCACAACTGCGGGTGTTCTGGCTGCTCTGCCCAGGTTTACCGCCGCTCCTGAGGCAAGCGGGAACACACCGCACCACCGCCACGCAGAGCCTGCCCAGGAGGCTGATCTTAAACAGCTGCTTGGGGAATTTCAGAAATGAGACAATGAAACTCTCCCAATTCAGGATGAAGTTCATCTTGAAACTCACCTGCCTGCTCAGCTCTCAAGCCTTTAGAAAGGCCCTATTTCTTTTCCCCAGAAGAGAAAGCAGAACCTTACCTGCAACGCCCTCTGCTTTTTCCTCATCGCTCTTTTCTGATGGGCCTGTTTCTGCACAGAAGCGAAGGTGAGTGAAAATGCCTCCAGTCCAACTAACTTCTTGAGCAGTTCTATGATCTCTTGGGAAAGGTTCTTCAGTGTTGGATCTAATAAAATAAAATAAAAATTAACTTGCTTAATCTTTTCAGCATATGGAATGGAATCCAAGAGCCCAGTAAGAATTCCTCTTGCTTTACTGAGGCACAACTACTGATTCATTTTGCTTCCAATATACTGTAGAGTCCAGCGCAGAGGTGCTTGTGAAATCTGCTGGTTCTTCACTAGCTTTCCCAGAAGCCACAAGTGGTGCTTCACACAGGCAAACAAAAAAATAACACTTCTGAGAAGCAAGATCCATTTTTTCTGATGGATAATGATGTCCCAAAGGTTATTAAAAGTGGCTTGCTGTATACAGCCACCAGGGCTCTTCTGGAATAGGCTTTGTTGGAAATAGAGATGGCTCCTGCCTTGTGTCCATCAGCATCTCTGTCCAGTATGTGCAGTAAGGGCTGGCTTTATGGGTAGGATTGTTAGTTACAATGTAACTACAGTCAATGAAAAAAAAAAAAACAACAAAACCAACTATACTGGAAGGTAGAAAAAAGGCTACCAAGAGATGCTAAGGGAAAACTGAGAGCAGGGCAAATGTTTCCCTCAGTCTTCCATCAGATCCCTCTTCCAAGTGTTTCTATACAGCCTCCAGAGAAGCTTGTGTAAGCTGCTTGCCTCCACAACATCCTTCAGTTGACAAGTTCCCTGGGCCTACGCCCCCTATCATGTGAAAAACCACCTCTGCAGTTACTCTAAAAAAATCATTGGTAGGCACCTGGTTCTTGTGTTGGCAGAGAAAGCAAAAGCTAATCTTTATCCACTCACAACATAGTGAATCTCTACCGTATCTTCTCCAAGTCTCTTACTCGCTTAGCTTAAAAAAAAGACAAAAAAAAAAGGTTCCTTACCTAGAACACTGTTACTACTTCCAAGTTTTTTCAGCTCTTTGTATCCTTCCCAAGATGTGGGGACCCAATCTGCACACTGAAGCTTCACGGCATATACAAACCACAGATTTAGAATAATATAACTCTTTTTTGGTTTGTTGTCTGTTCTTTTCCTGACACTGGGTTTTGCTCGACATTTTCACAAACCATCTAAACACCAGTGTCATGCTCTTAAGCCAAGAGTCTCCCACATTAAACGGGAAGTTGGTTTGCCTTTTCCCCCCGCCAGG
The DNA here is from genome assembly GCA_013400335.1 of Eurystomus gularis. NCBI lineage: Eukaryota > Metazoa > Chordata > Aves > Coraciiformes > Coraciidae > Eurystomus > Eurystomus gularis. The sequence continues at coordinate 159,969 of VZZY01005253.1, read as the reverse complement.
CATGACTTAGGATCTTTTAAACAAACATGGATCTCCAGGGAGAAACAAGTGTGGTTGCTCAGGTGGTATCTTGCAGGACTGAGCGACCTGGACTCACTGAGGCAGAAGGGAGAAGTTCTGAGCACAGCTCCATAGGTGTGCGCCTGCCTGCCTGCACCACCGTGCTGCATTCCCACAGCAGACAGCCCTGCCCCCGCTGCAAAGGGTTCCTTCCTTCACTCCCTGTGCACACAGCACACACCAAAGGTCATTTTCTCTATTTCAAAGGGGTAGCTCTGGGAAAACATCAAGCAACCACCACCAAACTGGCAATTCCAACGTGTACAGTCCCTTGCTTTACAGTAACACAAGCTACCATAAAACGGCCCCAGTTTTACATTAAAACGGGAACGCTTTTGCCGTAGTGCAGGGATCTTCATGCCCCTAAGCCTCACAGCAGAGCTAACACGGCACTTCAGAAAGAATGGCACGTAGCAAGAGCCTTGTTCTGGCTTCTCTAAGACCCACACTCTTCCTCTCCTTGGCAAGGACTCCATGAATCTTGCCACCACCAGTCCACCCTTGAGTGCTACACTTTTTCCACTACATCACATGCTGAAGCTTTACCCACTTGCATGCAGGAGCCTGCCCAGCTTTAGTCCAGGCTTTGTCAACACACAGATTTCTGTCCCGCTGTCAAATCCTCTCCTCCTTTTCTGGTATTTTGGTTAGACTGCAAGTGGGTGAATTTCACTGACTGTGGCATTGATGCCTCAACAGACAAAAGGAATGACAAGCGCTGTTTGGGCCGAGGCACGGCTCTGACACTCTCCTCTTCGCTAGTCTTTGTGAGGGAAATCACTTACCTTGCTCTGCATAGGTGCTGTTCAGCTCCCTGTACAGGGGAGTGAGAACTGTTGGAAGGTACGGCTTGATCCTGTCTTTCCCCAGATCCACAGAAATTGCTCCCAGGAACTTAAAGATGCAGCTTCTCTGAAAATGAGTGCGTGGGACATGACGTAACGAAGGTTGGAAGGAAACAGCCTCATTGAACTGCTGCGAGAGGGCTGTGCATCACTGTTCAACGTACAAGGCGTTGTTTCAGACACCCCAGTCAGAAACTCACTGCCATTACAAGGTCTGACTGCAGCCAAGTGCAGCCTTTAGATGAGACACAACCCCCCGGGATCGGTAAACGTGTGAGCTGTGACTCCGCTGGGTTGGCAGCTGTTAACGCTTCGAATGGGCCTGTTCTCACTGTCCTGTACGGAGGCAGCTGAAGACAGAAAGCTCAGCCTCTGTCACTACATACCATGGGGAACCACAGCGCTTTTCCCAACGCTATCATCCCACACCCTCCCCTTCTAGGGGGTTACTTAGCAAGTACCTCCACACTGCCCTTCCCCTGCCTGCAGAAACCTAGCACTCCTGGCCTTCCAAAGGCAGCACTCTGTCCCTTTCAGCTTGATGCCTTTGGGTTTACCACTCTTCCACCACCCCACAAGACGACTAGAAGCATCAGCAACGAGAAGCAGACTGGTACAAGCCTTTCCTGAAAACCCTGACCTGAAATGCTTGTCGTTGCTTTGGCACCTGCTACTCCTCGCTTCAGCACCAGCTCCCAGCATCCTCTGAAGCTGGTCCCCTGGTAGGACGGAGCCAGAGCAACGCTCTTCCTGTGGAAGCACCTACTCCATCAAAAGCATTGGTCTAACCCTGGTTTTACCTTTAAAGGGACCCTTGGGGAATATGCTGCTTCTCGCTTTGCCATGAGAGACAACTTCTTCATTAACCACAGCAATGTGGCTGGCTGGCCTTTCTCTTCTGTGTCCTCTCTTTCTTCCTCTCCTTGAGCAGAAATGTCTTTCTCTTCCTCATCTTCAGAGGCCTCCTGCTCTTCCACCTCACAGCTGACTTGTCCTTCAGCCTCTTTACCTTCTTCTGAGGCAGGGGCTAGCAAGTAAACAACTTTTGCCACAAAAAGCAAATTCTTTATAACCTGAAGTGTAAGAACACAGTAGTCAGTCACTGTAGGTTCCCCCAGCGTCAGCACTAGAAGTGCCCCGGGTATGTAAGACCCAAGGCCAGATCTGAAAGAGGAACTGGCCAACCCAGGCAGCTGTAATGGGTTCACCCCCTGCATGTTGCTCCTAATAGGAAGGCCCACCTCAACATCCTCCTGTAGTTTGGGAGTCTTTCCCTATGAGTTACCATGCCATTTGAGCTCCACCACTTCCTCAGGCAGGGCTGCTCCTTTTGTCTTCCCCACCTCTAGCAGCCCCTGTCTCTCTACAAGGAAATCTCTGACCAGGTTCACAGTGGAATGAGACCTTCAAGCAACAGCATAAAGCTAGACTAAAGGCTCCCAGTAAACAATCAGGGCTCCAGTGCAGCTGCAAGGAACCAGCACCAAAGATCTGGATCCCTGCTTCAGGATGTGGCTGGCCAACCTGCTCCAGTCTGGACTGCAGAGCCAAACTTCTGTCCCTGACAGAACAGGCCCTAGTCATCCCCCTTCTGTCCCTGCCACCCCTCAGCCCTTCCAGCAGGCTGACACAATAAAGGGTCCTGGGCCCCTGAGAGACATTCACCTGCTCAGATGCCTTCAGCATAGAGCAGCTGACCCTGCACCGTGTATCTGCCCTGAGCCAGCACTAGCCAGCAGCACTGCTGTCCTGACTAGGACAAAGCACTCCCTCATGGGCCAGGGCCTGCTCTGTGCCCTCCTGCAGCCCCAGACCTTCTGCTTTTACCTGCTCTCCTAGAGACAGGTCCAAGAACTTGGACTGTAGCTGATGGCAGAATGCAAATGCGAGTTCCTTCATCTGGAGACAGGAAAAAGGAGAAATAAATGACTCTGTGAAAGGGAGCCAATAGCAGAAACTCAAAAATTTTTTCAGTCACCAAAGGCGGTTCCCCAGGGGAGGCCAAGGGATTGGCTCAGCACGACTTCTGCCTGCATTTTGCTGCATAGAGGGGAATCTTTGTACTGCTGAGAATAAAACCCTAGAGAAGCCCGTCCCAGCAACAGAGACATCTTGTCAAATGTTTTAAGTGATCAGGATCAGGCAGCAGACAAGCAACTAAAAAGAAAAATGTGCATGCCAAATTATAACGGTGTTTTCATGTCCCAGCCAGGGCATGGGGGAAGGAGTAGTACAGACATCGCTACCTTTTTGTCCAGCTCAGCAGTCAAGAAGACTGTGGATGCAGACAGCTCTGCTGATGTCTTTTTCCTCTTTCCTGCTTTGCTTTCCTTCCACTTGTTGACAAGATCTTCTGGCTTGTAAGATGCAAACAACAAACCGAAGATCTCAGTAGCTGTCAGCCAGACCCAGCTGTGAGGATACCACAGGTGAGACTGGACATGACCTGGGGGAAAGAAAACCGCTTTCAGCACAGGAGCTGATCCAGTAAGAGCAGAAAAAGAACTAGGTTCCTCCAAGAATTACCACAGTACATGCTACAATAAAAAGGGGAAGGACATGAACTGTGCTCATCTCGCAGAACATAAAGACTTCCTAGCAACTCTATCCAGCCAAAGCAGAGAGCCAAACATCCCCATGGTGACCAGATGTTCTTGAATGCACCCACAGCACTTCCAAACATCTGAAGACAGGGCCATTGCTGGAAAGTGATGGCAACTGGGCAGGAAAAGTTGGCACAGCACAAAAAGACATTTGCTTCAGTCCTGGCTGACAAGTCAAGTTTCTGCAGTCAAGCCCCTTCAGGGACTCTGCCACAGCTCATCTACCCATGACATCTGGGGACTGGCTGCTGTGAGACTCAGGTGAGCTGGTCCTGCTGCGGATGGTCAGATCGAAGCCCTGGATGGAGGCTGAGGATGCTTCAGAGAAGAGATGGAGTTGCCCTCTTGTCTCACCTCTGTCCAAGCTGCACATCACCAAGCAACCCAGGATTTACAAGAGTTATCTCCTATCTCACCAAAAGTCACCTGGCAGGCTGAACTCTTCAAAGACATTAACTAGCCAGATCTAGAACTTCTGACAGCAGCAAGTGAAGCAATTAAAAACAAGGCAGCAAAATGCCAATAAGCCAGTCTGCCATTGTACAATTTTGCTCTCAGGGAAACTGCTTGAATCAAATAACCTTCAGGCCTTAACATCCTGGCAGAAACACCGAGTATTTACAGCACTATTACTATGTGTCATTGCTTCCTGGCTGGTATGTATGAGCTCACATGAGCTCATCAAGAAAAATCTCATCGTCCCAGGAGAACTGAACATTTTCATCCAAGAGGATGTAATTATGGTCAAACACGCAATAGTTTGCAGCTATTTGTTCTTGGGATGATAGAAAAACTTCCCAGCAACTGAAACAGAAAATGTCTTGTTTTCGTCAACCATGTAACCATTTCCATTAACATCTTCTCTTTCACTGCCCAGTAATTACAGTGTATTGGCATTTTGCAGCGTGCAAACCTTGTATGACCAAGTTCTGGTTTTTCTATTAGGGTGTGAAAAAACACACAGCATATGAAGAACCTTCCTTGTAACACAGCCATAATAATTCTTGGTACTTACCCCAGATACTGCTCACGACATCCCTGTTCTTGGTTAATTGAATCAAGTTGCATGCTGTGATTAGCTTTGTTACCAGCACAAGAAAGCTGAAGAGCAGCCTGTCTGCAGCCTTTTCCTCCTCCTCTTCAGTTATCTAATAAAATCAGCAAGTCAAGAAAGATGCTTATGAGAATCTGAAGAGTTTGCCCTACTAGATAAATTTCATATCAACCCTGCAAAGAAACAGAAGACTCGCTTGTACCCAATTCCTAAGACAAACAGAAGAGAAGCAGCTCCACTAAAGCACTTCCTCTGGAGACTGAAGCTCTGCAGGAGATTATTACTACAATCATTCTTGGTTTTTTTTATACAGATGTTACTGTAACAAACTCTCAGGTTTCTAAATACAAGCAATTACACACAAATTACTGATGTCTATATATGCATTGTGCACATTTGATTCTCATTATTAGAGCCAAGCTGAGCACAGATTTGCCTGTGTCACTTGGGCAGCCCCACACTGTTATGACAACACTGTCTGCGCTGTGTTTTACTAAACCACCTTCAGGTCCTCATCCTGCCTGCAATCACCAGCTCGCTTGATGGAACCAGTCAGCGCTCTACCTACGTGTCACAGCACAAGGGGTGATTACACTGAATTTCTCCTCACTGCAGGTATTTTATTTTCATCTCTTGCCAATTTACATACACCAAGGTCCATCTCTCTTGTCCAGTATGCTGCCCTTGCACATTAGTAACATATGTGGCCACTCTCCAGGGATCCCTTGGGATTATCTGCCAAGCAGAATCTGAGGCAGCCTTGTTATTTTGAGTTTATCACATGCATTAAAAAGATTTTCCATAAAATAAAATCATGGTTTGAACTACGGGAAAGGAACTCCACTGAAAGTTAAAACTGTAGATAACAGTTGGAACAGGCTACTCAGGGAAGTGGTAGAGTTACCATCCCTGGAGGTGTTAAAAAAGTGAGTAGATGTGGTGCTTCAATACACGGTCTAGGGGTCGGGGAGATGTTGGGATGAAGGCTGGACTTGATGATCCTAGAGGTCTTTTCCAACCGGAATGATTCTGTGATTCTATAACACTGAACAGTCACAAGCGATGCACTCCTGACCTTCCACGCTTACACAAATCTCCACAGCTAGCGGACACCTCCCAGTTAAATGGATGTTGTCAGTGGGATTGTCAGGCTGTTTTCTAACTAAAGAGACTCTAACCCATCCCAGTGCTACCCGTGCACCCTTCCATTCTTTCTGATGATGGCTTTTATAACTCCACTTTAAACAAAACCCAGAAGATCCCTCTCTCCTGTCACTGCAGGAAAGATGAGAAGAAGGAAAAGCTACCCCAACATACATACTGCTACACGCTGTCAACCCACCGAGTCACAGGGGTAAAAACCAAAAGCCCAAGACTCAAGGGCTGTCTCAGGAAACCCTTCTACCCACAAAGATCTTGATAGAGGCCGGGGCAAGGAGTAGTGTATCTGCTGGTTATGTGGGATGGCTGCAGGCTCAGGACAGCTGGCTTTGCAAAGTTCCTTTGCCCCTTCTGCTGTGACACATGACATCAGATTTAGACTTACAGACAAAAAAATACGATTCTAGGTCAGTGAGGTCCCCTTCGGAACAAATGTGTATGTTTTATGTCTTTCCTCAGTCCCAAACAGTAAGTCCAACAGTTAAATCTCTGCTACAGTTATATCTCTTCACTTTTTCCATTTACACATGGCAAAAAATTACTTACGTTCTCAAATCTAATTGGGTTGATTTCTTTTTCAATCAGGGTGAGGACAGCTTCAAGCCGCCGTTCAAACATTACTCCCTCCACTTCAACGAACAAGCCGCATGCCTGGGCAGCCAACCTCCTGTGTGAGCTCTGCCGACAGGAAGAATAACACTCCTTGTTACTTCTTGATATTCAAATCCTGAAGCTCCCATGTGCAAGAGCTGGTAGTAACCTCTACTTCTGCCTGTAGCAACAGGATCTTAAGAGAAGCTGTTTTTCACAGTACTATTGAAAAAGGAAGCACTGCCAGCTAGGGACAAAAACGCCTGGCAGCACAAGCTATCCCTGGAAACACACCCTAAAACTGAATGTTGAAAGGTCTTTTCCAGCCTGGTTCGCAGCTACAAAGCCCTCAGGGCCACTTTGCACTCTCCGATTCCTCACAGCTCAACAGGCGGCTCACAGTGATAAACCAGAACTGAACATATTTGAGATGAAAAGGATGAAGTGTTGAAGAACACTTACTCCACTAGTGCAGAGGGACAGAACCCGAGTCTGGTTTGAGAATAACTAAACATCCAGGCACCCAGATCAAAATGGGAGATCTGTAAGACCAGGTTTGCCATCTTCCAGCTGCCAGCAACAGAATAAAGCAAGTGTGAGCTAAGGACAGCACAAAAAGCCAGTTACTGGGACCAAAAGGGCTTTAAGGAATTTGCTCAAACCTTTAATGTGAGCAAGGACTGTACTTGGCAAAATACCTGGCCCAAAAGAGGATCTGTTGGAAAGCAGCGCAATGCAGCTGGGAAGTCTGTAGCCTGACCTACAGCATCAGCAGTGCCCAACATTCGTGTGACTTTATGAAGCTATATCACTTCTTGCTCTTCTTACTAAAAAATAAGAGAGCACTAAGCACAGTTTAAAGAGCTTTTATTCTGAGTCTCACCCATCCTCCTTTCCTAAAACTGCTAAGCCAGGTACAACTGAACCCACCAATGCACCAGACCAGGTACTAGCAATCTCTCACTTGCCTTAACCTTACTCAGCCCCCAAACAGAGTTCAGATCTGCTCAGTGAAAAGGCCAAAGAATACCTTCTTGCTGTGAAACCACTCTGTGACCAGCGAGAACATCAGATCTTGTTTTTCATTGTTTATCTTACTGAGGAGAGATTTACACGTCAAAGCCGCCATCTTTTTGCATTTGGCAGAGTCATCATTTACCATCATCATACAAAGAGAGAGAAAAAACAGCCCGCAGTACTTGTGGAGGAGGTCCTAGAAAGAAACAACATTAGTCAACTGCAGATCCCCAAGGAGCTTCTGGCACATTTAAAGGTGAAAAGAAGGATATCTGTTGCACCGCATGCGGGGACAACGTCAGCCCTGACTGAGGTCCACATCAAGGCAGGTGAACTGAAAGGATGGGATGATCCAGCTGCTGGAGCACACAGGGGGTGTACAGCAGCCCCAGTCCGGCTCTGACTCTGACTTCCTAACATGGCCCTGGGACAGCAACATGAGTGTCAAATCTTAAAGGGCATTTGCATGCCTGGCTCTCACTGAAACTGGATTAAGTCCCCCCAGCACTGCAGCAATCAGCCCAGAGGTCCTTCTCTCAGGGATAGCAACTCTCTGTTACTTTAAAGAGTTGCTGGGAACCAAGATGAGATACTAAATCTAATAACGTGGTTATGGAGCACAGCCCACTGTGCAGAATTTCTCTTCCTTCCTCCCAAATTCTTGCTAGATTGCACATCTCTCAGTCTCCTGAATGCTCTCGCAAGCTCCAGCTGCAGAGCTTCAAGGAAGGTTAGCGTCTTGCCTATGTTATCCTGCATAGATGCACGGTTATTTTTTAGCTTTCATTTTGATCTACCCTACTGAGAAGCCCTCCTTTTTCAGTCAGGCCAACAAAACAGTTATGGTACATCCCACACCAGATCAGTCAAAAATATATCTTTCATGAATGATGAAAAACCCCCACAATAAGAAAACTCTAGACTTCACTTTCTATTCATTCCGCATTTCCTAAGCTGGTTGTGTTTCTTCCTGGCATAAATCATCATCAAGTTTATCCAAACTCCAGCTGACAGAGCTTTATTTTACACAGACTGAGCACATTAGATAAAGAAGTACTGCAGACTTTCCAGCATGTCATTTCTCTTTTGGAGCAAAGCCAGGTTCTTTGGAGATAAGTGAACGTTCTGCTCATGGTAAGAGATAATAAGAACTACCAAGTGCTTCCAAAATAAACTGCTCTGAAAGCACTGTTACTGCAAGCTGCAGTAACTGTTTGATGCTTGGAACACCAAGGGGTGCTCATTACCTGGGGAAACATGTCAAGGAGGTATGCAATCATCTCCAGCGCAGATTCCCTTCCCGTTTCATACTCATACCTGTGAGGAAATGAACAACAGTTAGGGCTGGGCTAATACTCTAGAAAGCTGTTAATTTACAAGAATTGCCAATGCCAGAAACACACACTGACAGAGATCTTTCTACAACAGCTACCAGATCTGGTCTGATACTTAGGAGAAGAGAAGCAACAGGCCCATCAGCTCCATCTCTCAGAGAATGGGCACAGAGAAACAAACAGGCAAAAAAGAGCTCCAGAGTCAGCACAGCTGCACTTGTGCTATGGTGCTGGGGAACACGGTAAACTACTGTCACCTCGAGCAAAGGAGGGGTCATGCTCAGAAGGAGGTTTCAGACATATATTTTCCAGTTCGCTTGGTTCACAACCAGTGGAGTTGGTTAACCACTAAGCAAACTACAGAACCTTTGCTTACAAGGAGATAAAGAACAACAAAACCAGCTGTGAAATAGGGAAGAGAAAACGGACTTGCTTTATCAAACAGCACACGTCTGAAAAAAGGAAATGGTTTAGAGGTCGGAAAATCAAGACTTCAGCCACACTCTTGGCTCCTCACAAACAGCCCTTTAGCACACAAAGTAGCCACTAAAGTCAACAAGGTTCTGTTCTGACAGATATGTCAGGAATACAAACTCACTCCAGTTGTGCGAGTATGAAATCCAAATTGGGTTTCAGCTTGTCACCAAGGGGGTAGTCCAGAATGTATTTTAAGTAAATCTGGAAGGAAAAAAAAACCACCACAGAGGGGAGTTACAAGAAACACTTGGGAAAGCTTGTAAAAAAATTATGAAGAAAATTTAGTGACAGAACAGCGAGTTGATAAGAATCATCCCTTTCATACCATTCCTACTACACAAGGGGCCAAGAGCTACTCTCAAGCTCTGTGCCTGGAACAATGATCTGCAAACATTTCACAATTGCTATTCTTTACAGTATTACTGTGATTTGTGCAGGCTTCTTTTAAGAGAGATGCACAGCTCCTGCTGCACCTGTATCCCAATGCCTGAAAGGAAACAACCAATTCTGCCTTTTGGTTGCTTTTAGCTTGAGAAGAATGAGGAAGTAGTGGGAAGGAATCATGGCTTTATGGCAATTTCTCTTCTGCTGAGATTCAGAAGAGGGCAAGGCTCTTAGTTACATGGGCCTAAAAGCCTTGAAAGAAGGTACTGTGACACTGCTGCTGAGCAGGTCTCTGCAGTATGCCATGGCAAGCAGACTGCAATTCTGCTAGGCACCAGGCACAAGAACTAAAGCCAGCCAGAAAACAAGGGGAACAAGGATTAGTGAGAAGGGGAGATAGGCTTAGGGGTTCAGCAGTGTTAAGGCACGTGTCTGTGAGAGCTGGGATAAGCACACTAAGCCCTCTAGCCTGTTAGACAGCTGTAAGTAAAGTAAGAGGAGAGGCTTTCCATTCTACCAACCTGCCTGCACTGGACTCGCACCGGCTCACTCTGACCCGTGATGGCCAGCTGGGCAACCTTCTGTAGCACATCATCAATTTCAGGGACAATCAGCTTCCTGGATAAAATAGCCTAAAACATGAAAGCACAGATGGAGACATGTCATTTTGCTTGCACAGTGTGAGATGCAGTACCATAACCTGGGAGTGCACTGGTCTCAGGTGGTACATTAACACTGACTTTTTCACTTCTTCAAACACAGCCAGTGCAACTTTAAAAAAAACGTGGCTTACAAATCCATCTGTTTCTTCTGGACAACACAGAATACCTGGCCTAATGATTAGGGATGTTGATTCTTTAGCAAAAACATTCTCAGATCCAAACACATCCTCATATGCATGCCTTGTAAAACAGCCTCCAAAACAATTTTAAAGACTGACTATAAGTCAAATAGGAAAGCTTTGATGCTTCCAGTCCCCCATAACAGAGAGCCGTAACAGCACACTGAGGCTTGTTCCTGGCATGAGACGGTACAACCTTCCACCAGGAGGCAGAATCACCACCACTCCAGTGGCTCACAGAACACCTATGCCTGCTGCACAGAAATACCTTGAGAAGGCCAAAGGCAGTGGCCTGGCGTGACGAATCATAAATGTCTTCTTCAGCAAAGCCAAGTAACACTTGGAGCTGCTTGCTTGTTATCTGACTCTTTGTGTTCTTCACAAGTATTGTTACACACTAAAAAAATCAAATTGCACGTTGTCAATACACACACAGTGCCAAAGAAACATAAAAAGAGCCCACACCAAAGCCTGACCACTTACGCCACTTAGGTTTGAAAAGACAAACTGCTGCTCTGAAACATGCAGCTAACACCGCTCCCATCACATTTTGGTTTAAGCTGGTGATTTTGAGATAAAAACCAAACACAACCAGGTACACAAATTCAGACTAGTCCTTGAAATGAGTAGGGATGCTCACATACATGAACCATGATGCAGGACCACAGCTAGGAAGAGGCAAAAATTCTTCTGGCACTGGCACTCAGCATGAATTACTCTAACTTTATGATCATGAAGCTGTAATTAATTCAGCAATGCATGTAGAAGACATCTAGAGGAAGACACTGCATACTGTAACTGTAGTTATTACCTTTATCAATTGCCCTCTTCCCTTGTCTCCCTTCAGCTGCCAGGGTTCACTCTAATGAATCATGTTAAAAGCACGCTATTCAAGTACAAAACTGACACCTCTCAAAACAGACAGTGGTAACAAGATACTACTATATGGAAAAAAGAAGGCAAATATGTTTCTATAAAAACACTTCTTCAGATCCAAGCTGTGTATTTTGGGGGGGTAACTTTCTTCAAGTTTGCACCTGGGAAAGAATCAGGAAGGCCACATTTCCCACCCTACCTTGTGATCTCCAGCCTACCTCTCCAGGGACAGCTACAGGAGGGATGTGCAGCTGGAAGAGTCTCATTCTACAAAGTTATCCTAAAGTAGAAAAGAGCAGAGCCGTGTCTGACTTACTTTGAAACAGCTCACAACCAGGTGGAAATTCTGGCCTTTGGCTATTCCTGTCTTGGCAAATTCTTTCAGCAAGAGGAAAAGCTGCTTGATCAGTGGCTCTAGATTAGTACTGACAGAAGGCAAAGGGAACTTTAAAATCCATACCAAGGACTGCAGAGCACCAGTTATCACCTGTAAGAAAGAGCCAAAGGATAGTTAGTATGTGGGTACAATCACACCGAGAGCACTTTTCTCACTCTGTTACAGTGACTGCACATGGTCAGGCTATGTGCAGCTGTGGTACAAGGCAATTAGGTAACAAAATCAACCTCTTTCAAATAATTCATATATAATACAAAGGGTTTCTCAGTTCTAAAAATACTATCTGCCACTCCCTAATTCTCTAACTTTGATTCTACTAGGTAAAGACATAACAGAGTGCTGATTCAGGAACACAGTGCTGATGACAGGAACTCTTTCTGAAGTAGAAGTGCCTTTAAGGCATAGAAGTTGCTCTGCCAAAAACCCAGGTCACTTGAAAGCCCTGTTCCAGGTGTCTGATAATGTATGAGGCACGCCTTCCACTTCCTGGTAAGTCATGGTTTAACAGATTCCCTCTTAGGTTCATTCAAACTCAAAGCTACCCAAAACAGAGGCTGCCTATGGCGCTGGGAATAAGGACATTAGAGTTGGACCAAAAGAAATCGGTTGTGACAACACTGCTCTCAGCAGTCACAGGACCTTGTGAACCTCCTCATAGATAGCCTACAAAGTCTACAAAGTCCTTGTATGAACATGCTACCGGAGAACTTGTCCATACTCGAACCCACAGCACTGGGGGCAGAGCATTCAGTCCTCCATCAGCCACAATCCTTCCTCCTCCTTTGGGATAACACATCAAACAACTTTATCAGCGCATCTGTGAAATCAAGTTTGAAAACTACAAGATGACATTTTTGGGCAGGACCATTCTTAGTAGAACAGACAGACTCCAGCTCAGAACTGTACCTTGACATCCATAGATTTCAGGCAGTCTATAAGCAGCTGAACAAAAGGATCTAACATTTCCAAAACATGCTCCTCAGATGAATTTACTTTGGACCTCTTCAGGCTCATGTGCAGCAGCTGGCATAGAAAACACAGGATACTCATCTCAAAGGCAGGCTGGGACTCAAGTCAAGTAAGGTCCCACACAGTTTCAGGTTATAGTGGAATTCATGCCATATCCCATTCAAATACCTGCAACAGGCTGAACACTTTTTATAGCTCTAAGAGGCACCATTGGAATTACGACATGCAAAATAAAGTTAAAGCTAGTGGCTGTGTTGTTAACACAATATAACCAGAATATCTTCCTTTAAATACTTTAAATTTTGATTGCAAAGCTTTATATTGGAGGAGATCCTTACCCGAAGTCCTGAATCAACCAAGATATACGTGTTAGTCCTGCTGCTGACACGTGCTTTCTGCCCGCCTCTTGTGGGGGTGGGTTGGAGCAGCAGGCAGCTCTCTGGTTGCAGCCGAGGATCTGGAGGAGGGGCAACTTTTTTTCTGAAATGTACAGCAAAGGAGAACATTCACATTTCAACCATCTCCACAAGAAGCTTGCTGTTGCAAGTGAAAAGAGCTGGACAGCTGCTGCCCACACAGCAAGCAAAAGGAGGTCACAGCCAGAACACAATGAAATGAAATGCACTTGAGAGCAGCATGACGGGACTCTCAGACTTGAGAACAATACCACTATTAGGAAAATAACAAATGCACACTGATTTGTGCAACACCCCCACGTTTTCCTTTTCAATGGACAGATCAACTTTGCCAGTTCCTTCAAGCAAATGTACCTCCTGCCACTGTCCACTGTGCTTCATTTACTGGTATTTACTTTGAGTTCTGATGCCTACAAAAACTGCTCCAAGAAGTCTGCAAACAGCTGTTGGTTCCTAGAGCAAGCCAGCCCGCATAATACAGGAAATGCAAGACACCCAGATCCAGCTCTGAGCAATGACACCACCAGACGGAGAGGAAATCTGTTGTTTCTCCCTGACTTCTGCACAAACACCAAAGTGATAAAGTGACAGTCCATAGATTCTCTTGTTCCTGACCCCATGAAAATGTCCAGGACCCCAAACATCCCTTATATGGCAGTTCGTAGCTTGCTTCTAAACACTGCTCCTCATCCCTTCATCCAAAGACTCAAATGCACATACCAGCTTACCAGATGGTGAAAAAGCTTTGCTGAAAGCCCCAAACACTTGCAAGAATAGAATCCCGTGAGTACAGCAAGTGCTCACTCCCATTTCCCAGCTTTCTCCTTGCCCTCTGACTGCCCAAATAATTCACTTACATTGCAAACAAAAAGCAAGTGAAAGGGAGGAAGCTTTCATATAGGTGATAAGTTGGATTTGAGAGCTGCCATTTATGCAGTTAAACCTCCCAAATGATAACAGACCATCTGGATAACATCCTGGAACTCACTTGGCCTTCTCCGTGAGCAGAGGCAAGTTTTCACTGATGAGACCATGACTGAGGAGGAGGAGGGATTCCGCGTTCATGTCTGAATTGAAGATCAGACCTGTCATGATGTGACGCAGTGCCTCATGCACCTTCCGGACTATCTTCAAGCTTGTGGTGCTCTCCAGGACCTGCAAAGGCACAACCATGAGAGTCAGGAGGTCAACAAGAGGGCAATGATGTATTCTGAAATCATGGGAAAAGCCAGAGCAATTCCTCCCTCATCTTGTGCAGCCATAATACTCCAGCTCTCTACATGAGCAGCATCCCATTGCCTCACCTCTGTCCCAACACCCCTCCCTTTCTTTCCACCCTCTTCTCAGACTCCAGTCAGTTCATCTAATGCCACCAGGGTGCTCCAGAGCTCAAGAGCAAACCAGGGGTCCATTTCTGCACTCTACTCAAAAAACTGCATCTCTGAAAAGGCAATTGTTGCACATGGATGGTCCCTGAATACATTTTGGTGACATTTCCTTCATGTACAAGAGATCAAACCACAGAGCAGCCTTGCAGGACTTCAGAGCTTCAGAGGAAACAAGAGTTCACAGAGGGAAGGAGCATGGAGAACTCATAGTGAGATGTTTCCTCTCTAGCGGGGTTGAAAGCTTCTCAAAACACCATTTCCTGCCCTGGGCATCAATAGTAAAGTCTCATTTTATCAGCTGGGTGTATACTGCTTTCCAAGAGAAAAAAGAAAAGCCAAAGCAGGATTATACAGGTAATTTCATAATAGCCACCCAAAGGCTCTAGAGTTTCTTTTAAACTATACAGAATTGAGAGTGCTCAGAGTTAAGAAAGACTCTGGCTGCCTTTTCTTACCTCCTTCAGTGGCAGAATAAGTTTTGTCACTTGGCCCTTTCCTATGAATTTTCCAAGAATTTCATAGGAATCGTAACTCTTGCTCTTGCGCGCTTCCATGACCTTGGAGACGATTCCCTTCACTTCCTTCTCTTCAGCTAAATTCCCAAACAACTCTTGGTTGAAAATCTTTGGAAATCAAGTAAGAGAAGTGAATGAGAGGAGCGGAAAAGCAGTGCTAGATTTCTCCAGTAGCAGCAGAACAACACTATTTTTCCCCACGCACAGAAAAAAAAAACCAACCAGTTCTCCAGGTTTCCACAAATCATGTCCACCTTTCCTTTGTCAACATAAAACACTCCATTTGAGCACAGCAGATGAGGATACAGTTCTCACATCCCTCTGTGGTGTTGTGATACAAGGAGTGAGACTGCAGTCAGATGCAGACATCCAAATACAGCCCATTTGGGTGGCCAGCTGGGCTCCTGGACTCTGTGGACCACATTGACAAGATGTTCATTGACTTGCTCAGCCATTTGGGGTACAGGGAAACACGGTCAGGTATCTTAATCTTGAAGCCGTTCCCTCTCAGGGTGCAGGTCTCAGGATAGAGCCTCAGAGATACTTTGCTACTTTACAAGGGGTCTGCTGATGCCCCTGTAGAAAACAGTCTTCTTCCTTTGCAGTACACACACAATCAGCCCTGTTTGCCACCAAGTCTGAGACTATCTACACAAAAGTTTCTCCCAGAACCCACCCCAGGCAACTCATGATGCTCTTTCTTTCAATCTTGAATAGCTTTACCTCAATCAAGATATCAACGCAAGGGTCCAAATCACCAGCACTCAGCCTGGTAGTAAGGCCTTTCAGTAACAGGTTCACAGTGAAAGTCAGCACATGGAGCTAGAGAAAAAGAGAACAAATCATGTATTCAAACCCCTGCACAGACTTTAATTACACCGGATGGGGAGACGCCCATAGCAGAGACATCACAATTCACACACTGCACCTGAGCTCTCATTATAAGAAAAAAAAAAAAAATTCACTGGGAGGACAAGAATCCATGTACTGGCAGCAGGAAGAAGACCCCTGTCCCTCCAGGGGTCCTGTCCATGGCAGGAAGGCTGGAATCTTTCCCCAGTGCTCTTACTGATATTTTTATGCTGTGCTAATTTACAGTCTCACTGTTATAGCAGCTAGAAGCTCACGCTATTTCACTGTGGTAATTCACATAGAAAATTATTCTTAAACCCAGCTACTGTAGAAAGAGGAAAGATGAACTGATAGGCAGAGGCTTGGCTTTGGATCCAGGAAGCAAGACTTCAATTGGCATCACCACATACACATACCACATGTGTAGTCTCTGTGGCAACTCACCTCAGACAATGCTTGGCTCTAATGACGTGACTGGAATAACTTCCACTAAACTTATTTGAATTAGAAATTCATCCTTCACCTCCATACCTCAACTCCTCACTGGGAAAATGGAGATCTCTCTTCTCCCCTGCTTAGACTCTTAAGTTCTTTGGGTACAGACCCTCATTTGACACTTGGCATAATAAAGACTGATGCAGGCACTAGCAATAGCATTTAGTTGTATTATACCAAGCTATTCTACCAGTGCAAAACAATTCCAGTAGCAACTGCCCTTTGGTTCTCCTCCTAACTCATTAAAAAAAAACCTACAGAGAGTGGAAAAGGAGTATTTCAGCATTACCTGGTACCCATGGACAAGAGTGGACTGCATCTCTTTTAAGATGTACAGAAGGTACTGCACTCCCAACACTTCCATGATTTTAATAAGAGTGTTACGGGCAACATCTCGGATTTCCTGAAATCTGTTCCTCAGAAATGTGCAGACTTTCAGCAGGATGCTGGAAAGAGACAGACAGGTCAGTTCATCCTCAAACAGAGCAGGACTATTTACACTGCTAGCTAACGGAGGTTGTTTTTCAGGGCTGTTTCACACCCAGAGCTATACTCAAAGCTAGCCTCACAGAAAGGCTTTTGTAGTCATATACACACCTACTGTCCTTCATGACATTTTACCAATTGTCCGTCCTTTCTGTACATTACTCTTTCCCCAGCTCTGCCACCACTACCTCTGCACTTTGCCTTACAGCTCTGCTTTTATTTAAGGATTTACCAAATTCCTTTCAAACTTAGTTTTGCAGAAGTCAAATGCTGAGAGTGGAATGTCAGCAGGAAAATGAGTTCTCAAAACAAAGTACTTAAGGACCGTTAGGATGCCCCTCTAGGATTCAGCCTTATACATGACCACAACTCAAGAAAGGTGCCTACACTCATTCCCAGCCCAAAGAACAGCATTTAAGGAGCTCTGATGGGATTTACCTTGGCAGGTTAGCTTCCATCACTTCTTGGGGAAGACACTGCATCATCCTGACCATTGCAAAAGCTAATGGAACACGAACTACCTCATCATCATTCACAACGTTGGATTTCACAAGCTTGTGTTCCTCGTCTCTTTTAACCTTTTTAAGAGAGCAAGACACAATGCACTTTCAATATACATAAACAAATCCTGCTTTTTCTCAACAAACCCTAGAAAAGGCCAACAATGCAAGTTGCTGTCCTCTATTGACTACAGGAAAAACCCAGAGAGATAAAAGACAGGTGAGATGAATCCATGTGTTTTCAATACAGAACCTAAGTTGCATGCTAGCAAGTGGCTGAGAACTTTTCAACAGGCTGCACAAAGTGAATAATTTCACTTGTGCATTTCAAGCCAGTTCTCAGCAGGGAAGACACCACACCCACAGTGACCAGAAGGTCTGCCAGTAATCTCCAACACACAACAAAGGGGACGAAGCCTCTTTTGTGCTTTTAGGTGGTCTGTCTCAAGTTCCATCTATTTTTTTTATGTGCTGTATTTCCACTGCACTCTGAAACAGCAACCCAATCTTCATAGTAGCAGCACAGGCCTGCAAAAGACCTTTCCAATGCCAGCTCCTCACCTTTGCAACAATACACTTGTGCAATTTAGGCAAAATGTTGACTGTAACCGTATCTTGAATGTGTTTGATCAGACACTCCAGCTCCTCTTTATTTCGGGGTAAGAAAGAAACAGGTTTGGTCGCTTGCTCAGCATCTTCAGATGTCTTAGCTCCTTGGTCAGGTTCTGCTGGCTCCTCAGGGAGATTCTTCCCTTCCTTTTCGTCAACCACCTCCTCTTCCTGTTCACCCTGCTCCAGCTCCATGGCTTCTTCAGCCTCCACCACTTGCTCAAGGTCCATGGCAGCAGCTTCTATCAAGTAATTGTCAAAAGCACAAGTAAATATAGGAGGCCACAAAAGTCAAGCCCTTAAAAAAGACTCTTGTGATGGTTTTGTTCTGGACAAAGCTCCTACCTATTAACAGTGACAGCAAACAATCAGTAAGCATCAGAGTTCTTCTACGAGGTAGAGAAGCTCTGGCATGCTGGTTTCTGATAATCACCCCTCAGGGCTAGGCTTAAAGCAAAGACTAGGTTACTCTTTGGTAGAACTCCATAGACAGCTTAGCAAAGGTCAATGTGCTTGAATCTCAGAGAACTGCCATTCATTTCCACTTGAGAATTTCACAAGGCAAGAGGTACTGACAAGCATAGCCGTGAGACATCCTTCTCCTTCCTCAGAATATCCCAAAGGCCACAACATAGGTAACCACAATGATGAAGAAGCCAAAGATATCACTTCTTCCCATGAAATAGTGAGAGAAGCAAAGTGAGGACATAGAGGACCCTTCTCAGGCTGCCAATAACCATGAGAGGAATCAACATCAAGGACAAAAAATGCAGATGTGTCAGCTGCCACATAGGTGGGTGCAGATCTTGGAGAACCTCCCAGATTTGCATAAACCCAGCCTAGGCTGTTTTGGCTTATAGAGGCCTGGGATGGAGAGGTAATGTGGAGATGGTTCCCCCCACCTCTACTCACTTTGTCAACGCACAGGAGGACAGTCTACATTGCTCCTGAGAAGGAAAGTCAAAAGTAGCTTCCAATATGCACATTTAAAAAAAGCTGGGAGCAGCTGACCTCAAGAGTAAAAGTCAAAATTTTGATTGGTTGCACTTTGAACAGTTAGAGGTAGTGTTTCTACAATTAGGAGAAGAAAGCTCACCTTGGTTGTCAATGGTCACAAGCTGTTTTTCGAGTGTTTCATGGTCAAAGTGAAAGGCTTCCAGCACTGTCTCTAACAAGCTGAGGAAGGAAAACATGAAGAGAGATCAGTCCTCTGCACAAAAGGAGAGGCTGTACAGACCAACACAACAGAAAAATCTTAAAAGTGTTGGTTTTTTTTTTTTCCAGAAAACTTGACTCAGTGACACTGCAGCATAAGGAGGTTTACCCTGAAATAACAACCCAGGAAATAAAAACTGGTTGCTTTTCAGATAGATGCATTCTTTGACCTAGCTCACTGTGAAACCTCACAGACAGTAGTATTGGAGCAAGGGAGGTGTCCCAGGAGTAAGGACAGCCTGACAGAAGCAGAAACTGCTAATGCTGGCATGGACTCAGTGAGACACAGTGTGAGGAAGTAATGACCTGTTAATCCTTCACAGCTGCAGGCTGCAAGGCCATGCTGACTTCCACTTGCATAAGTCCACCTCAAAGTCAGCAATCTGTCATCCCAGGGAAGAGGCTAAAATCCACATGATGCTCTTTCAGACACTGAATTTTGCCTTAGCAGTCTTCGGAGAAACCTAGAGCAGCGTCACTCACAGTACCTACCTGACTCCCAGCTTCGGACTGATCTGTCCTATTTGCAGGACATGGATGAAATGCTTTAAGTGGTACAAGTATGCTGACCATGAGAGATGTCGGCAGACAGCTCCAATAATTTCAACCGAGGCTGTTACCATATTTTCATGCTGTCCAAAAGACAGAAATTCAGTTGCTGTTAGCATTCATGAGGAACGTGTGTCTAAAGCGTACTTCACACAAAGTAACAAGAGCCAGAAGAAGTAATGTCTCTCTAGTGGGAATGTTTGGTATTCAACTCTTTTAGATCTCCCCCTGACCACCAGGTAAAAGAAAAAAAGCAACAAAAAAACCAAACAAACCTCACAGCTCACCAAGCAGATGTCCAGACCCACCTCCTCCAAATATTTCTGCACACATTTAACTTTCCTCACATAACTAAATTTTTGGGCTCACTTGTGTGAAGAACTAAAAACCAGGGAAGATATCTAACCACTAGCACATGGCACACTGCTGGGCTATGCTGATCAACTAGAAATACACATCATTAACCCATTTCTGATGTGAAATAAAATGTATTTGTTTCTTCACCAAGGTTTCAATCAATGCATTTTACCTCCCAGGCCAAGGAGCAACTGCAGTCAGTCTACTGATGGGCACAGTCTGTATGGCTGCAGGTGCCAGGTCCTGGGCCAGCTTTAATTGTTTCAGCTTCAGAAGAATATTTCTGACAGTAAGTGAATCAGGCATTTGCTTGATCCACATAAGCAGCTCTGCTGTGCTCCTGACAGTGTGCAGGGAACTACAGAAGTATGAAACCTTGCTTTTCTAAGTCACACATAGAAACTCCATTGACACCGACATTACAAGTAGTTTCACCACACATTTTCAATGAGATGTATGGAAAGTGACTAACAAAACATCACCCTTCAAACTTTCATTACAAAGCTCCTAATGATTTCAGAGGTTTTCAGCCGATTCCTGCAGTTCCCCCATAACTCCAGAGAAAACAGTATTTATTCCCACCTCGCTTACTAGGCACAGCCTATGTTCTCTGCCACACACATTCTGCTGTCAAACAGTATCTAATCTCACAACTGAACAGGAAGAGAGAAGTTTGAAGGCAGAGGGGAAAAAACCCTAAACATTAATAACCTGATTGTAAAAAATGCAAACAAACCCCAAGTAAAACAAAACAAACCCCCAGGCCCCCATTAAGAGATCAACCTTTGAGAAACAGGACAGGTTTAACAGACACAGGATTTGGCCCAGACTGCATCTGCACCTTCCAGACCCTCTTTCTACCATCAAAAGCAGCATGGTGCTCTTATCTGAAAGGGGAACACTTGCTCCACAAACCTACTAGCCTTTGAAAGGGGTTAGCCTTTAAAGCAGAATAGTATACAAGAAAGGTGAAAATATTCAAATGGATGTATTCCATTCAAAAGCCTACCTTAAGCATTTTTTCATTAAAAATGGCAGTAGTAGCATAAGGCATGACATAGTTCTGCAGCGATTTAGAAGACAGCACAAGCTTTTCTTCAGTGAGCTGCTTAGCCAGTTTCCTCAAAGCTCGTGCCCTCCTGTGGATCTGAGCCAAACATGAGAGACAGTGAATGAGGTGATGCTTGAGTCACAGCTAGCACAAGGAGCACATACACTCAGCCATTTGAAAAAATGCCTCAATTTTAAGTAATGACATAAACATATTACGGTTATTTCCAAGGACAGGTCACGTATACCCTTTTCCTCTAGTCTCTGGGCCTTCACTAGCTTTTTGCCTCAATAAATATTCCAACTCAATTGGATATTTCACCGTGAATTTACTATCATAAGACTGTACCATCTTCAGGGAGGCAACTGATACAAGCCAAGAAGGCCTGATACAATTACAAGGAAAAAAAACCCCAGACTCTACATCTAACTATGTATAAAGGCTCTCTCTGACTGCATCTCTGAAAGCAGTAGAATCACCGTATTTTCATACTGCAAAAAAACCCCAGGAGACCAGGCTTTGTGCTACATTTATATTACAAAGGTCTGTGAATGAAATGGGGCTGCAGAGCCTCCACACAGAGAGCAGCACAGAACAGGCTGAATAAAACAAAAAGACCTGTTCCCTGCTATGTCAGAGAGACCCTCAGGACACTGTTGCTGACTGTGGGCTGGGTCACACACAGGTTGTAATGTGGAGTTGCCTGCTGAAGATCATGAACAATAACTGAAAACAAAAGCAATTATTTTAGCTAAATTAGGAAAAGTGCTGCTATATCATAAACCCAAAGAATTTCTAGATAGAAATATGACTTTGATTCACAATCACCCATGTTATGACGCTCGTGTCCCTTTCTTTTAACACTAATGACACAGGTTCAATTTCTGCGTAAAGACAGTGCATAGATGTTTTGGAAAAAACTACCCCACAGTAAAATGCTTTTGCTTTGGCAGGGGGAGAGAAGCACTAGGGAATGCCTGTTGCCTTTTACCTGCATGTGTTTCATATTCTCAAAGAAGTCCATGTCGGGATCATGGCGGTTGGTCAACTGGACCAAATCCCGGAACTCGGGATTTGCTGGGAACGTTTGAATGAGGCAGGAAAGCAATGATGTGTAGTCCTGCTGGATGCTCTGCAAACAGCAAGCAGTGAACATTAAGTACACCTTGGAGAGGTTGCTACATACTCCTCTGAAGAGCAGCGCTGTCATTTACAGGTGTTTCAGGCCAAGAAGTCCTATTCTTTGGTAACGGCAAATACACTTATATTTTGGACTGCACACAAATTAAAGAATCCCCTCCAAAGAATGAGCTACAACTAGGAAAAGCTGATCAACAACAAAATAACACAAAACAGCTGAGTTCTGTAACTTTTAAGATTTTTTTGTAAGATTTCAAATGAGGAGTAAGTTTACAGTGGGTACCTGCACTTCTTAACCCAGCAAGGGACTCAGAGAACTCATCTATAAAATGCTTCATAAACTCTGGTGTCCTGAAGATAGCTGGAGATAAGTAATCACACAGCACTGCCTTACCTCAGTCTTACTCTTCAGCCCTCTTCTCACAAACTCCAGGAGAGTGTGCTGGATTAGCTCCTTGTAGTCATCTTCTGTGTGGTCGATCTCTGCCAGCCGGTGGATAAAGCTGGTCAAGCAAAGGCTTGCATTGTCACTAAGAGCCATATCACCTAGCTGAGTGGATAAAAAAATTGTACCACATGAGTCTAGATACAACACCTTTTTCTCCCCAAAAGACTGAACAGTACCACTGGACACAATATAACAAGACCTACAGAGATCCATTAACGATCGAGACCCTTCCTGTAGAAGTTCTAGTCCTGAATTAATGTCCACACTTCCAATAAGGAAAAATACCTTTTAGATTTACCAGCCGGCTCACACAATCAGAACATGCTGCAATAAGAAGAAAGGCAGTCTTTCAAGACTGTAATGTGCCTTTTATACAGTAGAAATTGACCAAACAGTCCCAGGGCTCACTGATGCAAAGGTGCACTGCGCTTGGGTGAGCCTTCTTACTACGCTGTATTTGCCCTTTTGGGCACACAGATAAAAAGGCAAGTGGCCAAAACTTAAAATCAAGTGTTTGTACAGGGACTCTAATATGCTCTTTGAATGTTTCGCAGGGTCAAAAAACAGCCAATGGAAATAATCTGGAAGTTAGATTCATCACAGACACATGGTGCACAAAGCAAGAGAAGGAACCTTCAGCCAACCTGGATGGTATAGAAGCAGTTGTGCATAACGGGGATGAGGAAGTTGATATCCACTGCTTGCATCTCCTTGATGTGGGCTGTGATTGACTGGAATGCTGACAGACGTACATCAAAGTCGATATCATCAAGATGTCGTTTATCAAAGGCATTCAGCTAAGAATGAGCAACAAGTCCGTCATTAAAAAGGCCAGAAACACAACAATGTAACATTGGGAAAAAAGGTGAGCAACGAAACTGTGCATACCTTAACAACATCAGTAATATATGTCAATTCACTGTCCAAATCAGATAAAGTCTAAAAAGAAATATAAAAGAAAACAGTTTACCTCTCACAGTTTTAAAAATTTGGAGAACTCAAGACTTTACCACTTGAGACAAAAAAAATAAAGCAACAGCACCAATCTTTTTCCTGTTAGAAGCTTAATACAAGCCATTCCTCTGTAAGTTGGAATATGTGTGTTTTAAGTTCCTAAGTTTCTAAACATCTACATTGTTTCCTGAGTTTTTCTGCTGAAAAAAACCTGTCACTTCAAAAAAGTGAAAACCAGCCTGACTGCTATAGACTTGTGAGAGAAGAATACAAATAAAAATAATCTTCAGGACACTGAAATCCATTCTTATTTCATAAAGACATAGGGTTTGTTACAGATGAAGTGTGCTTTATTTGGCTTCCCTTACACAGATGAATCCTGGTGACGTTCACATCAACCAGGCTCTAAGCCAAAATTTTTACAAATCTTTGTGCGTCTCATTAATTTCTATTACATACAATTTTGTTATTCTCTTAACAGATGATGTAGATTATAGTTATTTAAGATAATGTACAGTAAAGACAAATACCTCTATTTATTTTGTTCTTGATCTCTTAGAAGAAGTAAAAAAAAAAAAAAAGCAAACCACAGAAAGACATATAAAAAGGCAATACCTGGAATACTGAGCACAACTTATGTCGAGATAGTTTGTTCTGGATGACGGAAAAAAGCTTTGCCAGTGGTTTGAGAAAGCTTGCAGGGTTTGAGCAGTGCCTCAGCAAGTTCTGCACTGTCTCCAGAATGTCAATCTCTGTACCCTGAAAAAGACAGATAACTGTCAATAAATACTGAAACCTCATAAGATTATTTCATTTCATTGGGAAATATTTCAAGACACGAGTGTACTTAACCACTTTGCTGTGTTTTATTCAGGTCACGGATACTGAATGAGAATAAAGAATTAGAAGGACACAATGCAATCATCACATCTTTCAGAAGCACTTGCAACCTTCCAGTTAGACACAAGCACAGCGTTAGAGAAGAGTACCATCACAATGAAGACTTCTTTTCTGTGTCTTCCCTCAAATGACTCAAAAGTCAGGAGAACTAATAGAGCTTTAAAAAGTAATCTTTCTTTAATCTGTGAAACAAATATTAACATCACCATATACATGAATGTACTTGTACACCCTGAATGGAAGTCGTATATGGTCTCCTAATTATTCACAGATTTAAAATCCAGGAATCCTCTGTGAACAATTAAATGATCACTTGCAAAGCAGAAGCTACAGATTGCTGCCTAGCAGTTCTTTCTGCAAACCTCAAGTCTCTCATTGTGCAACTGCATGTCTTTTAAGAAAAAGACCCAACCCCTTGATCCAAGGAATCAGGCAATCAAGATGAATAATCAACAGATTCATTCACTATAGATGGGACTATATTTCTGAAAATAAGGTTTGGTAGCGAGGGAAACCCAGACAAGAGTCTACCAATATCCTCAGCATTTGATTTACTTAACATTTTACAAAAGCCTAAGCCATGGAGAGCTCTTCTTCCTTCAACTGCAGCCCATATGGCTCACATGCCTCAGGAATTTAGGATTTCAGGGAGATTTCAGTTCTAAGATATGCTTCTGTACCCACAGGAGGATTCCTTAATAGTGGAAGGAGAAGAGCGGAAGCAGGAGATATGGGAACATGTTAGCAGTACTGTATGTTTGCCTTCATCCTGCAACAGAATAATGTATCGGTGCCCATTATGCAACATGTACTACATACTCAACTATATATATTCATACTGCCGTCCAGATGCTGCGGCTCTAGATCTGAGGTGCATAAAATCCACAGTGAAGAAGAACATTTATTTTAAACACTGCAAGAATGTGGTGGATTGGCTACAATGGCAAAGGAGATAAAGACTGCATAGACTTTTGCAGACCTCCATGAAATGGGGAAACACAGTCAGCCTGGGCACTGGCATCCCTACAAAGTACACATCAATATGCAACGACATAACATTCTGAGCAGACTACAAACACATGAAGACTTGATTTCATATTAATCGAGAAATGGCATTTAATTGGTAGGACTTATCTGCATCTTAAATAAACAAATTTTTCTTTTAATAAAGTATAATGGGGGGGGAAGTAATTTCTACCTACCTGCTCCATGTTACTCTGATAAAGGAAAGGTAGGAGGAGGCTCACAAGCACTGAATTCTGACTCTTCTCTTGTATAAATTTGCTGATCCTGCACAGTGAGACAAGGCAATTTACTATTATGTATCAATCCAATCACCAGTATAGAGCAAAGGAGGACTCAGTCAGCACTACTCCCATACCACAGAGCTTTGTCAGTCCATCCTGGCTAACAGAGCATACCCATCAAAATCACAGTATCAGCCCAAGTATTCAGCTCCACGTGACTGTAGGTTATTTCAGTACCTTTTACCACCCACAGGAGGCATTGGTTTTGAGTGTCAGCAACAGAAACAGCTAGAATCAACTTCTGGAAGCTTTTCACCTCAGTGACCAGTAACTTGCAAAGTCAATGACAGTTCTAAAGTCAATGACTGTTCTAAATTAAAACAGTTGGAGACATAACGCGTTTTAATTTGGAACCTATTACAAAAAGCCTCTTTCTTTGTCCCTCCTTCCAACTTTTTAACCACTAAAGAATCACTTACTTGGAAAGTATACTCAGCTCTTTGCTGACTTGAGCTCTATACTTCTTCTTTTTCACCTTTTCCACATTTAACATTGTTTTGCTGAAGTACTGAAGTATGGCAGGAACATGAGGTAGAACCAAGCGGCAACCTAGGCTGAGGGTCTCTGGAAGGGATACAACTGTTAGCAACACCCAACTCTGTGCTGAAGCAACAGAAGGGAGATCCAACCCCACACAAAGGGGAAAACGCAGAAAAGGGAGGTTTCATCAGTGGAAGGAAAAGTCAGTGGAAGCTATGAACGTGCAGGGCAGCCAGCTGTTGGGAACATGCACCAGCACTTGCTGAGACCAAGTCTAACACTGGGACCAAAGAAAGCACACAGA
The DNA here is from genome assembly GCA_013400335.1 of Eurystomus gularis. Taxonomy (NCBI): domain Eukaryota; kingdom Metazoa; phylum Chordata; class Aves; order Coraciiformes; family Coraciidae; genus Eurystomus; species Eurystomus gularis. The sequence goes on along the minus strand of VZZY01005253.1, from coordinate 133,394 downwards.
GAAAATAAAAGCCATCCTCATATTTCAGGAACAGCCCTGGTAAGTGTGGGCTTATCAAAAGGTACTAAGGACACTCCTCAAAGATAGTAACCATCTACTAAAATGGCTGGAGCATTTATAGACGTAGTTTTCTTTATTCTACCACTGACCTCTTGGGGAAATCAAAGCTGCCATAACACGGGCGCTGCAATAAGTGCTCTCCTTTCCACTGCCTTTGAGTGTTACAGGTGAAAGATGGCTCCACAGCATCAGACACAGCACACCACCATTCCTGTCTACTACTAGTCAAAAGGAATCATTGGCAGGTCTTTCTTGTCAGGGAATACAGACTAAACATCAAAGTGATACGCAACCATGCGCATACGGGCCTTTTATATAAAACTTGATGTTAGGCTCAGAGTTGTCAGCAATGCAGTTCTTGAAATTATCATATCAAGTCAAACTTTCACAAACAAAGCAGGTCGACAACACAAACAATTTCCTCCTTCTTAAGGACCGTCTCCATGCTCGGGACCCTGACACTCACATGTGGATCTCGCCAGTCATCAGACAAGCAGGACTTTACAGTTCTGGAGCATGCCAAGACAAATTTGTATATTGGCATTTTTATCTTCACTGGGAGGTCTCCTTCCCTGGTATTCTCAGCCAATGCAAAGAACCTCATCATAATCTGACATCTCCATCCAAAGCACTCAACAGGACTCATGACTTTTATGCAGGCATACCTTCTGTCATGTCTCCATTGACCATGACAACACAGTCAGTTACGCTCAAACTGGAAACCTGTTCTGTGGGTTCAAAATCAGGGCTGTTGAGAAGGCTATCAGCTATGTCCATCACAAGACTGGATGTGGCCTCAGACAGATTCTTGGCTGACAGTACAGCAAACACATTTGACAGTATATCACACTCTGGATGATCTGGCTGCTGCTTGGCCAGCAGGGGGAAATACCTGAGAGAAAGATTATGAAAAAGCTTGGCTGAAAATTTAAGTTCAGAATTTTATCATACTTTTGTGCAAAAAGTCACACAAAAAGACAATTACCATCTTCTACTTCAAACAAGAAAAAAGCAAAAAAAAAAAGTCACAGAACAACAGTGTCATGAAAAATAGAATGAATAGAGGTTGAGGTCATCAAGTTCCGAGGACAGCATCATCTAAACCTAACCCTTTCTCCACAAATGTTTGCCTAAGTCTCTTGTTAGTCTGCTCCCAACCTAATGATTCACTACCAGTTTTTACAGAAGTTTGTATATAAGTTCTTCATGCCTACAAATGACATGTCTTTGATACTTTATCAAAGAAAAAACAGGGAGTCTGTGGAAGTGGCAAAAAACACTTAAGACGGCCGAGTAGGAATTTCTCACAATGTCTGCATAGAAAAAAAAAAGCTCTCTTAGAACTTTCAGTACCAGAATCTGAGTCACAGATTCTGTGTTAAACCTGCCCACATTCTTTCATAAAATAGACAGAAATAGGGAATTAAAAACCATGAATGAAATGATGTATTATAAAACTGACTTCCCACTTCCCAAGGCTAAGAAGTCATTGGTCAAGACACAAACGTATTCTAAGTCAGCCCTCCTCCTCACACATCAGCTATGTTTGGGCTACATATGTGCTTAGTTGTTAATTATGGGGAAAGCAGCCCACTAGAAAGAGAGTAATTGCATAAATTGGAAAGCTTCCCAAGTGCATCTGGACTGCTATCAAAAGAATAACAGTCTAAAGGAAAAAGAAAATAGGAGGTTTGACACAATTATTGGTAACTTGTTAGTGTGTTCTTTTTTCCTTGAGTTTTGTGTACTCAGAAGTACTTGTGCTTCTCTGCAAGAACACTTACCTGGGATTTTTACTCCATGTATGAATGAGTTTGAGCAAGAAAGTTGGAGAATACTGACTCTCTGAAGCCAACCTGCAAACCTAAAGGAGATAAAAATCAGACAGCAATGCAACATGAGTAGGTAAAGCCACTTTAAAACTCATCTCTAACAAAGACAATCTATAGTTTACTTTTTTTAAGAAAGCAATTTTATAATCATTTTTCCAGCTTCTTCAGTATTTGTGGAATGACTCTTAGATTACTTTACCCCTATTTATACACTATTCCAGCTACCACTTTCATGCCCCCCCCACTTGAAACTGGCTCCCCATGGAGCCTCACATTTGCTGCAGAGATCTCTCCCAGACGTATCTATGAGACCTCAAGTGTAACACCCAAGACTCACTTCTCCCACACTTCCTACACCCTGGCCACAGCAACTGCCATTCCAGCATCTGCTCTGTCTCCATGGCCTCACCGGTATAAAAACACCCTCTCTGCTCAGGGAGGGGTTTGAGCATTGCACCACACCCAGGGATGGGATCTCCTAACAGGGTTCTGTGTCCAGGACAATCCCGCTTAAAAGCTGCCCAGCCTAAGCCCCACACAGTAGCTGCTGCTGCTCCTTCACATGACTGGACACAGGCAAAAGAGACCGAGTGCACAGGTCTGGCTCCCTCCTCTCTGCCACTCCACAACCCAACAGGCTGCATGGAAGTCACACAGCTGAGTTTCCACCCTGACCACAGCTGGACTGTCAGCAGGGTACTCTTAGTTACACAGAGGCAGGGGAGGCTCCAGTGCACTGGGGGCAATAGCTAGGATGGTGCCTGTGTGGTTCGGACTAGCTCAGTCTGAGCTAAGACCCAAGCAGGACAGAAAACCAGGCAGGTCTGACCATCATAGCCAGGGTCTTAGAATGCTTCTTCTCCTGCCCCCAGAGGCTGCTAATGTTATTGCTCTGCATAAAACAGAACTTTTCTGAATTATGTACAATGAAGACTAAACTGTTAATCCAATCCTGCAGGAATGCTGCTGTGCAGGCTAATGATACTACGCCTCTGCAGCAAACTCCCAGGGTATGAAGAGCTGTGAACTTCAGTTTCAAGTACAACAGGTTTAAAACAATTTGTCCTTTCCATGAGTTTATACACCTCAGTTTCATAGCCTTAAAAAAGAGGAAAGCACGCAAGTGGAACAATTCTTGGGCCAAAATCAAATCTTCATGGAGTTCACTGGCAGAGCCTCCCCCTAGAGGGAGCTTCTGGATCATACGACCATCCAAGCTGCTCCAAAGCCAGCCCTGTCTTCCTGGCATCTGTAAGGACAACAGGAATTCTACCTAGTTAACAATTTTAGATCTTGTTCAGATTTACTCAGTGTTTCCAAATACATGCTCCCGGAAAGCATTAAGTGCTTTGCTGACTTAAAGCTTGAACTGCTCTGGGACAGCAGTAAATGTTCCCGGCTTTGCCCATGTGGCACATTGGCCTTGAAGACTCCATAGACAACTCAGGGACATACAAATCCCTGTTGCTCAGTCTGGTGAAATATACAGCTATATGCACTACCTGAAACTATTTTATCTACCGTTTGTCCACATATACACACCACACATCGCATTGTTACTGGTAGAGCAGGGAAACAGTGTAGGTATAAACAAACAGCATGTCTAGAGAAACAGATCTGGGGTTTCACAGATCACAGCAGTTACTCCTGGTGATCTTTGTCAGGCTTTTCTGCTGCAAGGAAGTTGGATGTTCGGATACCTCAAAAGCCTCAGTGGAAGAGCTCTGCTGGAGTCAGTCCATCTTGCTCAGTTACCCTTTGGGTGGAGGTGACTGCCTTTAGAGCAGAGCCAACCCAGCAGCTGGTACAAGCATTCCCAGGTAACCTCAGAGCCCAGTGCACTGACACAGACAGCACAATTCCATTTTAAATACCGTGTGTTCTCTTTTCGTCTCGTATTAGTGCATTTTCCCAAGTCAGAGGTGAACTGAATTTCTCTGCTGAAGGCCACAACCCTGTGCTTTGTTGCTGAGCTCACACAGGACTCCCAGCAGGCAGGCACAAGAGCACACAGTTAACTGACAGATCCTGCTGGGTCCTTCCTTTCGTGCAGCAGCATTTGTTTCTGGCAGTCTCCTGCCACAGTCCCAATAACTCTTGCACAAAGAAGTAGCAAAGTGCACCTAGAAGTGACTACCATTATTTTCCTTCCCTGAAGCATCCACGGAAGAAGTCTGCTTCTGTGGTTAAAGAACAAAGAAATGGCATCCATTTTATGCAGACGAATTAATTTGTACTTTAGCCTGTGACTTGATTATTCCAGAACTAATGAGACACGAGCCAAGAAACTGGCCTTAGACCGACACATCAGAATGCCAGAATTTGTCTGAGGCCACATCCAGTCTTGTGATGGACATAGATGACATGTCAGATGCCAGTGCAGCTGAAGTTCTCTGCATGGTACATGTTACAAACAAGCTGTTTGGAAGAACAAGAAATACTTACTTGAGGCCATACCACTGCATGGAAAACTGCATCAATCTCTTCCACACTAAAACTGTAGGTCTCATAATCAGAAAAAAACTCCACCACAAGCTTGAGGCCAAGCCGTCTCAAGTTCTTCAGTGGATTAATCAGCCTAGGCTGGACCTGTAAAAACAAACAAAAAAAATCCAGTAAAACCTTTGCACGACAACTACTAACTACTTGCTCTGAAATTAAATACAGCAATTCATTGACCATAGATACAACCTTTGCTAGAACTATTATAATGTTCTTCTGTTTTCTCCTGTAACTTGTTCACAGTAGCAACCTAACTCTCACAGCTGACCTAAATTTTTGTAAGAGGTGTGTGTTCCTACACTGGGTCAGTTACACATGAAAATCCATGCTCATGAAAATCCATGCTGACAGGTTTGAAGTAGCATCTACCCATTTTGGACAAAACATTACACCACAGTTACATTTCCAGTCCTGACACTTAAATAATTCCATTTTACACAGCAAAGGACCACATCAGCTCTGGAAAGCAAAGTTGTACTTTGCACACTGGGATCTACTGGGAAGAAAAGAAATCAAAAGACAAGGAGGGGAATAGAGAAGGCAAGCATGTGAATCATCTCCTCGGATGGTAGGGGTGGGAAGTATATCATTTGGTTACAGGAGGATGCTTCCTGTATCCATTTAGTGGTTATGTTCCATAGCATTTTTTGGGGAAAACATTTCAGTAAGGAAATCGGCCACACGACTAATCATGAAGTTATTAATGCACTGCTGCATTTTGACTCTTCTCAGGGAGAAAAGTTTTGAGTAAGCTAAATTATTTCCACACTGTGCAATGCAGCTCTCAGCACAAACACATGAGGTAGCTCCACAGTGCAGAGGTACTGAACTCCAGTCTCAGAAACAACAGAGCCGTGCCAGAGCAAATAAAGGCCGCTGTCTGAAACTGGAGATACATCTCAGGTTCCTCAGGGTCTCCAGTAAATATGATCCACCACACACAAAAAACACTTGTATCTCTTATTCTGCAAAGCAACTTTGGTGTAAAAGCATCACTGAAACACATCACAATTTTTTTATTCGATGTACCTATGGACTTCTGAAGACGCTACCCTCTAGCATGCAGCACATTTCTCACTCCCTTTGCACCCAAAAATCACAGGTAAAAGGACAAAGAGGAGACAGCGGAAAACAACATGCTTTTGCCCAGAACCTCCCAAGCTGTGCTGAATGTGTACTAATGGTGGACAATTAACTTCCAGGCAGCAAATTAGCTACTTGAAGGTCCAAGGAAAGCACAAATCAGGCTACTATTGTTAATGGTGACCCCCAAGCAAAATAATTTTGAGCCTCCCACTGTTCAATTGCTCTAAGAGCAGTCCTCTGAGATCAAGTCTTTGAGAGGACAAAGAAACTCAATACTGAAAACAATCAGTAAATTAATAACTTGGCTTAAAACAGTCAAAGTTGATGTTTAACTCTCCAGGCAGTATTAGTCTGCAATAAATTACTCTCAAACTCCAAGAATGTCTTCTAATCATTAGCCAAGATAAACAGATTTCTCACACTCTTCCTTGAGCTTTTAACATCTCATGGGCTAATGAAGTGCTAAATTAAGTTCAGACAAATGACAGACTGTCACTCTGCACATTACGCAATGATGAGAGGACTACCATAGTAACCCCAGCAAAAAGTGACTATCCCAGCAATGAACGAAGCAGCTTTTAAAACTCCTTTCCCAGTTTAAAACATGTAAGCAAAGGATGGCATGTGACTAAGTCAGACTGTGAGATGCTGCTGTCCTAAAATTTGCTCCACCCCTTAATAAATGAAGACAGTTACAAGGTTGCGCGCAGCCTGCAGGCAACTATGGCACCTTGGATGCTGCTTGGGCTTGACTGCAAGGGCTTACTTTGTGATGGATTGTTTTCAAGGCAAGTTCTAACCTCGAATGCTCACAGATGAGTCTTGGCAAGAACACACGCATAGTGACAAAACATTCATTACCTAACACCACTTGCTTGGTCTATCACCACATAATTGCCTTCAATACACCACTTGCTCAGTCTGTCACCTCGTAATTCCTTTCAACACTGCAGTGATGATGATGATGCTGCAGTTTGCTTGTTGCTCACCTGATACATGATCAGGCTCTGCACCAGACTCAAGCTTTCCTTTTCCTATTTGGATTGAAGCCTGGCAAAGACACTGATTTCAGAAAGACAGAAAAGCTTGGCTCAATGTCATAGCTTCCAAACAGCTGGCAACAGATGCCCTGAGCTAGCTGGGCTAGAGCTCAGGGATCTCTGCATTGTTTTTCTGCGCACAGGGCAGCAGCAAGCCAACATGCCCCATCTTTAGGTGCAGCCAATTTTTAACAGAATGTTTTCCTCACCTGACCCTTTCTGCCTGTACAGCCATTACACAACAAGGGAAAAAAAAAAACCAACTCCTGCAGTGCTCTGCAGATACCTGGCTAAGACCCAAACTGTAACACTTGATTAGTATGACTGCTTGAACGTGCTTCTAGTGTGCTGAAAACATGGCTGGTAGCCATGTTCTCCTTGTGTCCCAGGATGGGAGACTATCACTGTAGACAGTCACTGTGGTCATCCACAATGCTGACAGGCTCCCCTGGGGTCTAGCACTGCAACAAAATACCTCAAAGACAAATTTTGCTCTAAGTCATCAGGCAAGGAACTTTAAATCCTCTCCTTCCCCTGCTCAAATATTTCATTCTTGCAGCCAAGAAACTATATCTTTAAGGCCAACTTCAACTTCCAGCCATAAGAACTTTTTACGTCCTTAGAACAAATCCTTTAGCTCTCCCTCATGCCCATCTTTCCACAGAGCAGGCAGGTAGCAACGCACAGAGATCATCTCCAACTCACATTTCCATAACTCAAAAACTCTGCCTGCACTGACTGAGCCTTGTAGCACTTTCAGGCAAGTATCACTTGCTTCTATTTTGACAGACATCTAATTGCTAAGCTTCACTCTATGCTGGCATTAAACTTAGATTTAACTGAACCAGTGAAGGTGTGTGTACATGTGCAAGCTAAGGGGAGGAGGAAAGAAAGGAATTTAATGTACAAGTTTGTTTTTATATTGTTTGTGTATACTGTACTTTCTCTCTTTGCTGGAGGATGCAGGATACCACGGCCGTCATGCAGAGCAGAATCTGTAGAATTTCAGGCAGGTACTGATGGATCAAATGCCCCATGTTTTTCAACACAACTTCAAGACCATTGAAGAGGCTGTGCTGGCGCCCAAGAGGCAGGACTTTAGCTAAATCCAGCTCTGACATACTTCGAAGCACTGCAGTGTGGCAAGGCCCTGCAATAGGCAAAGAGACAGTGCAGCAACTTACTTAGAGAAGCACCATGAAGATACCCACTACCAAAAACAATTCTCAATGAAAAATAGTATAGTATAATGTGGGCCTAAATTACAGATATGCACACAGCTTTTTGTATAAGGACAGTTCTAGGTCTGTATCTCTCTGTGACACTCAGACATCTGCCACTGCTACAGTAGCAGAGCACTTCACAACCTCTGTTTACTGCTGTCATAGGCAGGCTGGCCTACGATGGCAGTGATTGCCCATTCCTGGCCTGCTACAGCTTACTTGAACAGCTGTGGAAAGTCATTCAGTTTTTCTGACCTTGGATCTGTAAAACAGAGCAATCATGCTTTGTAAGAAAAAGTTCAGGGGAACCTAGTCTTCATCAATCAAAAGCTTATCTTCATCCTTTCACCTTTCCAAGGCACTGTGAGAGACACGCTGAAGCACATACCAGTACTGAGTGTATTTTCCTCCCACATCTCTATAGGTCAGGAAGTACCATACTCCAGGTTCTACTGCCTGTACCTACCATCACTGAATTGCTGCACAGCTTCGAAGAGTAGATTCAAGAACATCCGTATTTCTTCTGGCAGTGAGCCGGCGAGAAATCGCAGAACGATCGACATGCGAGTGCCCGCTGAAGACTTGCCCTGTGTTTTGCTCCCTGTTTTGTTTCTCATTCTGCCATAGAGAATTCTTCAAGAGCCAAAAAGAAGTTGCATTAGCTTTCAGCATGGCATTCCCTTTCCCAGCCTCTTATTCTGCAGGGGAAACTTTAGAAATGTTCTCTAGTGAGAACAAGCTGAGTGGAAGTCCCCCCTTCAGGGTCTTCCCTGAATTACTACCACACATGGCCCAAAAAAGATCAGCTTCTGCTACTACCATGGAAGCTTTGCTGGAGACTTCAGGCACAAAACTAGTTATCTGCACAGTTACTTGCATCACCGTATCTTAATAAAAATCAAGTGGCAATACACAGTGAACTGAAATGCTCTCACAGTACTCTGCAAGCCTAAGCAGAAATAGCATTTCCCAAAATGCTGTTTTCAAAGAAAACACCATTTGCCTAACACATTACATAAATGTGTTAATGAGGGAACCATACAGAACATCACAAACTAAGTCGTCAAACTATACCATTAACCACAGGTTTATCTCAACTGTTTAAAATAAGCAGCAGCAGCATTACATTTCTGCTCATGGTATTTTGACATGAAACTTTTAAACCCACACTTCATGACACACCTCATAAGAACAGGGATGAGATCTGGTCGATGCTCCATTTTTACTACTGCGGTCTCCTCAGAAATACTGAAATGGACTATTTCTTCTTTAAAACTCTTGTCCTCCAGTAGCCTTTGCAAGTTCTCCCTGAGAGTAATAAACATTATTTGAGGGCAGGTAGGGGTTATAAAAATAAACAGACATACACACACATGCATCTGTATCTAATTACCTATCCGATCTATGCTTTATATAAAATATTGAAGTACTATGTTCCTACCTTATCATCAAAAAATATTTTGAAAGCCAGTAAGTTCAAGTTAATTATGTAGGAAAGCATGTACTGGACATTCTGAAGAGATTACTCAACCACAAACTACAGTTTTATGTTCTCCCTTTCTCTAGGTGGCTATAAATCATCAGTACAAAAGACCTCTTTGAAAATGATGCAACTACTAAGCACACACTGTTCTGGGACAGAATGAAAGCCTTTGACACTGTTCCCCACAGCATTCTCCTAAAAAAACCTGGATGCCTTAGGCCTGGATGGGCACACACTCTGCTGGATCACACACTGGCAGGATGGCCAGGCCCAGAGAGTGGTGGTGAAGGGAGTTAAATCCAGTTGGCAGCTTGGTCAAAAGTGGTGTTCCCCAGGGATCAGTGCTGAGGCCACTCCTGTTTAATATCTTTATCAACGAGCTGGATGAGGAGATTGAGAGCACCCTCAGTAAGTTTGCAGATGACACCAAGTTAGGTGGAAGTATTGATCTACATGAGGGTAGGAAGGCTCCTCAGAGGTACCCGGACAGGCTGCATTGATGGGCTGAGACCAATAATATGGGCTTCAACAAAGCCAAGTGTCAAGTCCTGCACTTGGGCCACAACCCCATGCAAACCTATAGACTTGGGGAGGAGTGGCTGGAAAGCTGCTTGGTAGAAAAGGACCTGGGGGTGTTGACTGACAGCTGGCTGAACATGAGCCAGCAGTGTGCCCAGGTATCCAAGAAGGTCAACTGCATCCTAGCTTGTATCAGGAACAGTGTAGCCAGCAGGAGTAGAGAAGTGATTGTCCCACTGTACTCAGCACTGGTTTGACCGCACCTTGAGTACTGTGTTCAGTTTTGGGTTCCACAGTATAAGAAGGACATAAAGGTGCTGGAGTAGGTCCAGAGAAGAACAAAGCTGGTGAAGGGTCTTGAGAACAAGTCTTATGAGGAGCAGCTGAGGGACCTGGGGTTGTTTGGTCTGAAGAAAAAGAGGCTGAGGGGAGACCATATCGCTCTCTACAACTACCTGAAAGGAGGTTGTAGGGAGGTGGGTGTTGGTCTCTTCTCACAAGTCACAACTGACAGGACAAGAGGAGATGGCATCAAGTTATGCCAGGAGAGGTATAGGTTAGACATTAGGAAAAATTTCTACACTTAAAGGGTTATCAAGACTGGAATCACCATCCCTGGATGTATTTAAAAGCCATCTGGATAGGGTGCTCAAGGATATGGTGTAGAAGTGGGCCTGGTAGAGATAAGTAATCATTGGACCTGATGATCTTAAAGGTCTTTTCCAACCATAGTGATTCTATGAAAGTGTTGGTACTTTCCTGTAAACAAAGGAGACACTGACCAACCTCAAGACCTTATTTCCTGTTTTAGATAGGAAATATTCAGCTGGCTATAATTAAAATTTATACATATGTACACAGTAGATTCTCTTTGCGGCAAATGACTCCAAGCAGGCTTCTGATACAGCAGGCTCATTCACTGATGGCAAAATAATACAAAAGCTTTTACCTGTACGGTAGTAGATGAGGATGCTTGTATGTCATTATACAGTCAAGAGCTATTCTCTGCACATTCTGGTCTTGATGGGATAGTAACTGCAAATGATCAAAGAAAGAAAATGAGTCCTTACCTAGAAGCCAGAAGTGCTTACGGAAAACAGTGAAACTACCCAAAGGCTCCAAGCTCAAACAGGTCTTGGACTAACTTAACAAAAACGGAAACAGGATGTATGTGTTGTCAGTATAAAGCCAGGATGCAAATATATAACTGTCACTCATAAAAAGTGGACATGGTTGTTCATAGATACGCCCCCTCAGTCTACATAAGTTATAATATTTGGATTTTCATAATTGTCTTTTGGACCACTGTCAGCTTGTGTTTTCAACCTCCAAAACCAGTTAGCAGTTGTCTATTTGTGAAGACTGGATTAAAAAGCAGACTACCCAAACTATCCCAACACACCTCTATCTCTTTCTCATAACAAACACAAAATACTCCTAAGTCTCAATATGCAAAGTCTCACTGAGATGTGCCCTTTCTCAAAGATGATGCCTCATAACCTAGGCACTAAGAAATACAGATCATTTCTCTAAGCAGCACCCTTATCAGTTCTTCAGTGTCCTACCAAATAGCATAGGCTAGAATCATCAAAGGTCACTTTGCCATGATGTCCCTATGCCATACGAATGCACCAGCCATGACAACAGATATGATAAGACAAAGAAATAGCAAACAGTAAGCAACAAAATAATCTCTTTTCTTATGTCAGGCTGTTCTTCACACACTCTTTTGACCTGTACACATCTGTTCACTATTTTCCTAAGAATACAGGAAAGTAAACACACAGATCAACTCTTTTCCTAAGCAAAACTCTGAGGTTGACTGAAACAGAGTGGATGTGGACAATTAAAGATTCCCAAATCTGGGGACTAACAAATGGACCTTCCAAATCCCACAACACATGCCAGGTGAAACCCAGGGAACTAACAGGTTCGTACTATTTAATACAGTACTTCAGACCACTGACTGCAGCCTCAGAGATCACAAATTTGGAACAATTAGAGCAAACCCCAATGATCTGAACAAATTCACAAATTAATAAAAATTAATAAAATACCCTTTTAAGGAGTGTAGGATAAAGACACAGAATCCCTCTTCAGAGTCATATTTTTGACAACTCCTTCAGGGAAATCCCTCAAAAAGGAATCTTATCAAACTGAATACTCTTCAAGAAGAAATTCTGTTTTCTTTTTTTGATGCAAAATGGTCTGTTGTTCACATTGACCACATTCTTTGAAGACAACACTGTAGGACAAGGACAAAGCTCTTTGAGTCTTCCCCAAGCTTTGGATTAAAAATCCTCTTCCAGATACCACTGCGCAAGAAGAACAGACTCCCTCTACAGCCACTCCTCCACCTTGCCAAGGACTAACACTTTTCTGCTGCTGGATCTGTTTGCATGAGCTGCTCCTGGCCAACTAAGCCAGTATCTCAAGCAGCTCTTTGCTAAAGGGGTTCATTTCAAGTGCAGCCTGCTAGGCTGTCCTCTCAAGGACAGTTCCTTTTTCAGCTGTCATGGCTAGGTTCAGAAAATGATAGGTTTCTGCAGTCTCAGACGCTGCATTCAGATAAGAACAAGTTCACTTACTAGCAGTAATTTTAAAAGCCAGCAAATAGTATCACCTGGGTATATAATGCATTCAACTTCTGCTCCAGATACAATGCACGAGGATTTGAGAATTTAGAGAAAACTTGTAAGTGGGCTATCAGTTGCCTGTAAAACAAAACAAACCAATTATTTTTTTAAATGATCAGAAGAGACAATCCTCCGTTATTTTTTACCTGTAGGAACTTTTACTAAAATGGATTAACAATGAAGAAAAGAACCCAACCCAACACAAGAGCATCCAAAGTCTACAGGCCTCTATTTCACAGGCACAGCAAGAGGTAACCTGTTCCCCATCCTGAGCAGCTCCTTCAGTTCATTTCCTCAGTAGCACTAGGTGGGCTCAGCTTTTGATGAGAAAGGAATACAGTTAGGATGCAGCTTACTTCTTTCTGCCAGCCCAGCCTGGAACACCAAACAGGTGAATTTACCTCTTTACTTACTCACTTGTCCTTAACTGGTGCCCATTTCACTCCTGCTAACATGAAGGGCTGCATTTAGCCATAGACTGTGCTGGACTTATGCTGGGCTGCAGGCTCAGATGGGAGTCAGTTCCTCTAGAAGAGGCTGTATCACCCCATATCTGCCCTACCTCCACATCTGCCTGATCTCCGCTTGGAGGGGAGAGAGGTGACCAGCATAAGCAGGGTGTGAGATCTCCTGTACCATATGCGCTGTGTCCTCATCCAGCTGCTCCCCCAGTAGTTTACACTGAATTCTCCAGATGCTTAGCTGGGCCACCATCCTCCATGGCTGGGTTCAGCCAATGGATAAGTACAATGCCTTCTGGCAATGCCATGCAGACCACGGGGTCAGTGGCAGTGGGTCCTCCTGCTGCGTCAGCCAGACCCTGTAGGCCCGTGAGGGCTCTCCTACCATGGCACAGGCCTGGGTGCATGAATTGTCCAGGGCAAATATGAAGGGAGGAAGGGAAGTCAGTCCAGAACTCATTAACAAGCCTCTGGTAAATCTTTTATGTCTTTGTTACTGCTACCAGGAACTAATGTTTCCTCTTAAGTACATGGACATTTTGAGATAGGTGTTGTAAAAAAAACAAACAAAAAACTAGCGACTGTCACTGTATTTTAACTGTTGCTGATTTGCAGATACAAACCAGAATCTGAGAACAAAATGAAACACCTATATGACAACTGGGATTAAATGACACTTCAGGTTACGTATCAAATACTCATCGTGTTCCAACACGTAAGGTGACATTTTGAATTATCTCTGTCATTACAAGGGCTGTACTTTCCAGAAAAAGTGGCAAAATACAAATCTTTGTGATGTATTTGTAACGGACATTTGACAGAGGTCATCAGGGTAAAAAGACTCTGACTAGAGAAATCGTGGAGAATTCACACACGAGTCGCTTTCTCCACATATTTAGCCCTGCAAACAATGACATTACAATGGCATGTAGCTTCAGTTTGAAACTCCACCAAATAAAAATCTTTGCCCCTAAGAAGAAGACTGAGACCAAGATTTGCAACAGGTAAGCAATCGCGGAATCCCAATATTAAAATACCTAACCAAATAGTCTATTTATTCAAAGTGTTTGGCAATGTCCATGGTTTTAAAAGATCAACAGATACACACAGAGAAGCCAGATGAGTGCAGGTACAATGGCCTCTGACAACTTCAGAACGGCTTCAGATTACCACATAATTTTTGCTTAAAGTAACACAAACCTCAGACTGCCTGCAGATGATGACATACTGATAAAGCCTGAGCAGGGCCTTTGGATATTTAGTATTGTGCAAGCAGAGTTTCTGACTCTAAAGTGCATATAAGCCACTGAAAACTTATGAAGTGCAAGCAAAAGAAGAAAAATGAATACATATAAAACCATAGCTTTTATCTTAACATGAGCCGCTGAATCTACCTTTAAGTGAAAACACTAGCAAGGGAAAACTAAAAATACTTACTTAGCAGCCGCTCTTCTTGTTTTCTTTTTTGGTAGTCCTACAGTAATCACTTCCCTGTCTTCCTTTTCTTCTTCCTCCTCCTCCTCCTCCTCTAAAGCAACATCATTTACTTCTTCACCAGGTATTTCTTTTGCTGCTACTGTACCACTAGTTTTCTTTCTAAGATCCTGAGATGGAGCCACTAATGAATCTGCCGGGTAGTACTCGTTTCTGCGTTTAAAAAAAGAACAAAAGGAAGGAATTAAGAAGCATAGCATTTTTCAGGCTTTCAGGGCAAGAGCAACTAAAAACTCCACAATCCACCACTCTCATTATTAGCGACACTGTGTCTTGGGACACTATATGGCTAAAAATTCCCAAAGAAGCATGTATAGCAGCAAGTATATGCTGCTTTGCCTCCAAGCTGCAGAGATACAAGGCAGTGACCAAATACGCTAAAGGAGACTGGAGGTTCCTGGTGGAGAGAAGAGAGACACGCATCACTGAATTACTAGAGGTCTGTAAAGAGGTTAAGTGGAGGGCACGGGGGTTGTGTATGCTGCAGAGGGCAGGTGAACAGTGAGTATGGCAGTGTGAGAACAAGTGAGGAAATTAACCTACTACAGTATGGTTCAATTTCTTCCAGAAGGCAAGCAAAACATTGGTTTTCTAGTTACAGAAAAGGAATATAAAAAACCTTCCCGTGCCATGAGATCACGTGTACCCCATGTGCATCATACTATCTGATACGTGCACACATGCAAGCACACCACTGCTCTCCTTCCAGGGATAGGAAATTGAAACGGCAAGTATTTTCTCCACCTTTCCCCATCTTAGGGGAATATATTTTGGTCTTCTGTGATTCCAAATTGAAATGTATTTTCATGTAAAAAAAAAAGAACTTTATTTGCACTGAAATCACTCCCTAATGGAGTAATGAGGCTGGAACAGTGACAATAAATGAGAGACTGAGAAGCAGAAACATACTGCCAGTTTCATTTCAGCCTGCCTCGTGTGATGTTTTAAACAGAATCCACACTTCAATCAAAAGGTTATCTTAACTGGAAACAGACATCTCATCAGCCATGCATTCAGGAAATAAAGTCTATGATGGGATAGCAATACATAGAAAGCCATGCGTCCTCTCAACTGAAAAGTAAATCTTACCTAATAAATCTCAAAAGAAGTGGAGAAAGTTCCCTCGACCTAGGCTCCACTCTGTCAGGAAACTTATCCAGTGCTTTCCACAGTAGAAAACGGAAGTTTGTGTGGTCCAGCCGCTCGCTGCAATCTGTTCTAACCCTCAGCTGCTCCAGGAAGACGGTCCCCACCCCTCCTTCTGGCATCTCCTCACTATCTGTTTCAGCAATGCTTTCTTCCTGTTCATCCAGTTCATTCTGCAGCTCCATTTCTATAGAATAAATGAAGAAAATCTATCCAGGTTACTTCATAATCGCCAGTAGCAAGGGATCAATCCCCCCTTACAGAAGTAATACTTCTGGTGCCATATACTTGTTTAGACAACTGTATTTAACACTGACCTGAAAGATCTGCATTGCTTAGAAAGTATTGCAGGGTGAGCCCTGAGGCATCTCAGTTAAGCTCAGTTCTCTTGAATAACAGAGAAGCCCACAAACAGCTGCATGCTCATGGCTCTGTCGTGAAATCACAGATGCCATACACCCATAGGTAAACCTCAAGAGCACACCCAAAAAACACAGTTTGCAGGAATTGCGCTGAATCTATGGAGCAGAAAGATGGTCAGCCCCATTATACCTTGTTTAGTCACTGCTCCTGATCAGTCTGGGCAGAGCCAGCCTTAAGCAGGGACGAAACTGCAGCATGGCTTCCCACAACCTGCAACTCCCTCCTGTAATGCAGGCGCCTTTTCTAACTACTTCTTGGTATTTAGGACAGAAGCAACACAGACTTCTCCTAAGCCTCTCCATTCCCGCCCAGGACATGACACTGGTAGTCAAGAGCCCTGGTTCTGAAATCCTCCATCACACATAAGTTTGGGGCACATAAAAACGCAGTCATGTCATTCACCATTAGATGGGTTACTGTCATAACAACATTTAGGAGCTGTGACTTACCAGCATAGGTAGCAGCCCTCTCCAAATGTTCATAGAAGACCTTCCAGAACTGTTTATTCTCCATTTCCTTTGCATGAGAACTAATAAAGCATGAGACAGCATGAAATTAAAGAAAATTTTAAAAGCCACGTGTCACTAGACAAGTTAACAACTAACACAATCAGAGGCTTTGATCACTGCTATAATGTGGGTGTCCCAAGACACGACATCTGCACGACACAGTTGTAGCTCTTTCTTGGATACCAAATGTCAGTTGTTACTAAAAAAATCTGGTATTTCATGACTTCAAATGAACTCAAATTGAGTAAAAATGTTCTTAAGCTTTCTCTGACTTCTGTACAGTATCATAATATAAAACCAAAGGAAGAATTAGCATAGACATATCTTTTGAAGAGCTAGTTTAATATTTTTTTATTAATTCATTAGTTTGAAGAGGAAAATCACATCCTTTTTTAAAATCACAGAACAGAGTGTAAAAAAAAAGAAGAGATAAAGTCATGCTGAAAAGCAGACACTGATTTCTGTATTCAGGTCAGCTGTCACCATGTTAAGCCTTCCCTACTCTTTAGGAGGATTTAGAGGTTTTCCAGTAAGGACAGAAAAGTCAGAGACAAGGAAACCGAGAGGAACTTCTTGCTCCTTTAAGCGTTTGTGAAACACTCATCACTAATCACTGCTACCTAACACTCTGATGTTATTTGACTATATTCTTTGCAAACTCCCTTTAATTGTAAGAAAAATCAGAAACTAAGTTAAAAAGTAAGAGTCTACACAGGTTAGGATTTAGTTCAAATTCATTTCAGAGGATTTCACATGAAGCTTGTCATGCACAGATCTCTCCATATCAGACATTTTTACATCAGCTTTTGTTCACAGAACAATGGAAGGAATGTTCTGTGAGACAACCACAGATTGTGAGAATGTTTTGCGAGACAACCACATCCAACTGCATTTACTCACGTTATGAGTTCAATTACAGGATCCCAGATAGGGCTGAAGTTAATATAAAGCATCCCCAGTAAATATCGAAGAGGCACCTAGAATGACAAATAATACCATCTTGTTGAAATGTAAAAAACAACAGTTAGAGACCAATGAACTTCTGCTAACCTTAATTCCTCTCAAAGAGGAAACTTGGATCAAAGAAGTTCTCAGAACTACAGCAATGAAGAAACACATGTTATCATTCCTTGTCTCATAGCTGCGTAAGGAAATCTAGAGCCCATTCACAGTAAGGTACACTGAGATCTAGTAACCATACCTATATACCATGAATGTGCAGAAAACAGTTCAGCACAGCAGATGATCTGGCTTGCCGGCCTCCCTCCCCCTCAAACTTCAGGGCTGTCATAGCAGCATTAGGGACTTCAGAAAGCGTAAAGTTTGCCCTGAGGAGTCTTCATTGCACTAAGTCTAGAAGCGTGTCCTCTAGACTTCTTTCTTGCTGACCTATATGCAGTAGCACAGACCTACAACCCTTCCTCACTGGAGCTTACAAGTCAAGGTTAAAAAAATTATACAGGTAGAACAACACTCAGAAAAATAATTTTAAAAGCCCCTCCCATCATGTCCACGGTCTCTTCTGGTTTTGGCTAGGATAGAGTTAAATTTTCTTCACAGTAGCTAGTATAGGACTATGTTTGGGACTTGTGCTGGAAACAAGTGTTGCTAACACAGGGATGTTTTAGTTACTGCTGAGCAGTGCTTAGAGTCAAGGCTTTTTCTGCTTCTCACACAACCCCACCAGTGAGGAGGCTGGGGCGCACAAGAAGCTGGGAGGGGACACAACTGAGGCAGCTGACCCCAACTGACCAAAGGGATATTCCACACCATATGATGTCATGCTCAGCATATAGAGCTGATGGAAGAAAAAGGAAGGGAGCCACGTTCAGAGCTAGGGTGTTTGTTTTCCCAAGTAACCATTATGTACGATGGAGCCCAGCTGTCCTGGAGATGGCTGAACACCTGCCTGCCAATGAGAAGCACTGAATGAATTCCTTGGTTTGGTTTGCTTGTGTGCACATCTTTTGCTTTACTTATTAAACTGTCTTTATCTCAGCCCACAAGTTTTCTCATTTTTACCCTTCCAATTCTTTCCTCCATTCCATCAGGGATGGAGGGAGCGAGTGTTTCTGTAGTGCTTAGTTGTCAGCTTGGGTTAAATCACAACAATCATTTAACTACTAAAATTGTTACCCTTCTAACATCTAGAAAGTAAGTTCCCCTTTAGCTCAGCAGCTGAGGAGATTCAACAGTCATAGGCATACGAGATTTTCACCATGCCACAAGATCCAGAAGCCAGGCTAACCAATGGCCAAAGGAGTTCTACCAACATTCAACGATGCTGAGGGTATGGCAAGGTCATGATTTTAAATTTGCCCAAGACTCACTTCTCCTGGGAATCATTTGCCTTCCTTTCCATGATACCAAAACTTGATTAATCTGATTGTGGGCTATTTACCTAGATACCACTAGATATTTCTACCGAATATCCAAAAGGACAATGGGATCTGTGATCCCTACTAACAAGTATGTTTTCTAAAACCTTATCTGGCAACTAACTGATTTTTTTATAAACTCTTATTAAACTCCGCAATCCATGTGATGGAACAAGAATGTTGCTTGGAATAAAGGAATGTGACAACTGCTTTTTGACAATAACTACTTACCTCTTGCAAAGATCCACTTGGTATTGCAGACTGCACTATATCATATCTTAGCTTCCTCAGATGGAGGAGTTTCTCTCTGTAATCATTCACTGTTGCTGGCACAAGTTCTGCTTGGAGCAATATGGCAAATACTGGCTGGAATTCCTCTGTGCCATCAGCCTGAACAAACAAGTGAAATGCATTTTGTTAAAAGTATCCTTTTCTCTTTGAAAGGTATTTCAACAGAAGTACACAGACTCCCAGCCATTTTGGACCAAAGAAAATCAAGGGACTTGCTCTGGTTTCCACCACTTAGGCATCAAACCTCATATATCCGAGAACATCAGGATGCAGGGAGATTGAGATAAAAGTGGAACATGGAAGCACAAAAGAAGAGGATAACCTCTATCAAACACATGCTTTGTTTCTGCCAAGTGGAAAACAGTTCACACACAACAGCAAACAAGACGTCTTTGAAATGTTACATGAAAAGTTTTAGTCCTACCTCAATCTGTGTAGAAGGTGGATTCTCAAAATGGTTCAGAATACGAACAGTCAACAGCCGGACCTATTCAAAGTGGAAATATGTGTCAGAAGCATGCAGGAGAACGCAGACTATGTAAGCAGACACATACACACCTACACAGAGGTTAATCTTTTGCACAGGAGGCTGATTTCACTAGGTTCCTCCTAGAGCTGAGAAACAGATGCGCTCCTGCAGTCTACCAAGCAAATCAAAATGAACACATTAGGCTCCTGCTCCAAGTCACCTCTAGGGAAGAGGCAGCCTCGCAGGGCTAGAAATTAACCTCTAAACTTATGACTCACAGCAGTCCCTTAGTCCTAAACAGATACTATGGAAATAATAGCTTTACACAGTCTCACGTTTCTCCTTTCAGCCTTTATCATTTAACTTTGTCATTTTACTTAGGTGACATTGTTAAAACACAAATAGTCTTGCACAGCCTCAAAAAAAACAGATTACCTTGGAAACACCAGTGGAAATATTAGGATGCAACTTCTCAAACAAGTCCATTAAGTTCCCTTGGGAAAGGGGTTCCTGGCAGCCACACAATGCCAACCTTGTGTAATAGAGATCAGCCAACAGCAACACAGAGGGGTCTGAAGGAAAAGTGCTAAAACAACAGAGTGTTTTATTAGCACACAGAGAGCACTGCAATTATAGAGGTATTTGAAAATAAGGTAGTAGTGACAGTAACAATATTAAGAGAAAATTCCACATGACTTCAGACTCTGCTGGCACCACACACACACACATGCACAGACAGAGCTGCAGAAGACAAATCTGCATAGGTCAGACAAGGGATGCTGCTATTACCCAGGTGTCCAGTCATTCACTTCAACAGAAAAGAAGCAATTTGGTCTTAGGTGAGACACGAGAAAACCTGCCTGCCAACAGGGAAAACTCCTTCTGCTACCTGACATCCCTTATACCAAATGAGTTTCGTACCCCCAGCCCAAAGCTGGCAGAAAAGCACTAGAACAAAGCTTGCTGCCAAGACTTCCTGCTTGATCTGGGCAAGCATTTCATCTCCATTGTGCCTCAGACATAGTCAGCATGATTTCCTAACCGAACAGGATGTTTTGAAGCTCAGGACACCAAAGACTTGGAGATGCTCCAGCCCAACAGTGATGGCAGATGATAAGTTCAGCAGGATTTGCTGGAGAAAGACCAGCGGTCTCCCTCAATCTCTCCAGCCACTCAGGTGTGCTAATGATAAGTAGAAGAGTTACAATAAATAAAACGGAGCATGCAAAACCTCTTGCCATTGTGGAGCAAGCACACACATGGGTATGTAAGGACATGGTAGAATCAGACAGACCAACAGACCGCAGAAATTCAGGCTTTTGACACAACTCAGAACGTGCTATTCCTGCCTCTGTTATCATTATAATCTAATACCGGTACCAAGCATAGTGCTCCTGGGCAAAACTAAAACCAACATGCTCGACATACTACCCTGCAGTTGTCAAAGAAAGCTTCAGTTTGCAGAGAAAATGTCACTGAACAGTCACTACATCTACCTGGTTCTCCAAACGGTGCCCACAACATTGCTACCTTACATAACCACAATACTGAAGAGACATGCTGGCCTAAAAGAATGGGCAACACAAAAGGAGACATTAACAAGTCCCTACATAAAGGCAAAGTCAACTCTATGCAGTACCAAGGAGAACCACAAAGGATCACAGAGATTACTTACGTCACCAAGCTCTTGACACGCTCCACAGGTAACAAATGGAGTATTTCAGAAGACTCCGCCAAACTAAGAAGAGTACTTACAGCTTGGCAGGCCACAAACAGGCTTCCTGGAGCAGAGAGAGAACAAGAACAGCCTGTATATTTACTCAGGTCTCAATGACTTGTGTTTGTAGCTTGAATGTGCTTGCCCATTCTGAAACGGCTGGAGTCACAACAATAGGGTAACATATGAACTGGCATGTGTATTTTCTAATCATTATCATAACCCATAAAGGAAGTGCTCCTCTAGCTATCAAAGTAAGTGCCTACTCCAGCGAGCCAGCATTGAAAGCTGTGAGCAGCTCCCAGTTTGCGTCTGTTTCCATCACACCAAAGAGCAGAGACCCAGAGCTAAGCACTGTTGCAGCAGTCTCAGACAGCTCTATGCTATAAATGGCACTCAGAAATGAAGAAATGCTGCCCAAATTGATGTGAAAGCAGCAAAACAGAAGGAGAAAAAATATATACTGATGCTACCACACAGGTGCCTATAAACTGTGGCAATGCACTACTGTATGAAATCTTCAAAGCTGTCTATGTACTTAAAGACTGATTTTTTGTTAGTGAATGGAAGGTGGGTTTGCTGAATTTTGCTATAGCAATTGCATCTCCTTCCTAAACCTCTCAGCCTCATTTAGGGATGTAGGGTTTCCCAGAAAAACAGGGGAGCCAAAGTCCTTCCAGGCAAGAATGGGGACACTCCTAAGTGAGCAAGTAGGTTGTTTTAAATAAATAAATAAATAAATAAATAGAATTCCCCTTTTCTTCATCTCTTCCCAAGCAGAAGGAACACTGTTCCTAAACCAGGCAAATTGAAGAAGGTTTTAAAAGGATATAATTTTCTTACATGCTGCCAGCTGCCATGGAAAAAAAGGGGAAGTGAGCATCCATTTCCTTCTTATTCCTTTGAAATTGTCCCTCTATTCCAAGTTGCTTAATTCCCCAGGTGTCTGCTGAATCCTGCTTACCATTAACCTCCGTAACAAGCTCCTCAAAGTGAGGAGAATAAACAGCCGGTAATGGCAGGATGAAGCTTTCTGCATGTATAGCGTAAGGACACAAAATTCCCAAACTGTAATCTCTGTACCACTTGCTACATCTGTGCTGGACGAAGATAGCAGCTTCCATCTCACTATGGACACACCTATATGATCAATAGGGTGAGCACTTCCACACAGGTTTCCACACCCCTGAACAGCTGCCAGAAGTAACGTGCAATGATTGCTCTGTCCCAGTTGGCAAGCCAGCTTCCCTGCACTCTACAGCAATTGTAGAAAAACACCCAGTTCTGAGACTTGCACTTTGCCTCAGAAGCCAGGCAGGTCAAATAGGAAGCACTGGGCTTGGGTGTGCCTTGCATAGGTAGTGAAAGAAGTCTGGAGTACTAGTACAAAGTGAAGGAAATGTAGAGATTGTGGAGCTGGAAAGAATACCGGAGGATGAAGAAGGTCCATTAACCCTACTTTGGGAGGAGGGTGAGAAAAATCAAACAGAGAAGTGTAGGATGCGACAACAGGAGACAGGGGTGTAGGACAGAGGTTGTATTTGCTCTCTTTTATGGTCAAAGGAAGAAGTAGCAACGTGCCTCTTGCACACACACAGAGCTGGTGCAGAGCTGCTACTACTGCCACCAAAGATGAAACCCAAAAAGAAAGTTTGGGTATTCCTTTCCTAGAATAAGTACATTGCCACTAAAATAATTATGACAGCATGCAAACCTTGCAAACAGGATAGAATAAAGGGCTAAAGCAAAAAGGACCATGCTTGACAAAGACTACAGAAGAAAAGCAAGAGAATCAGTTTATTACATTTAGGAATGTTAATAAAGGGATTACAAAGGGAAAAGGCCAGACCTCAGACAAGCCCTTTCAAACCAAGGAATGATGAACATTGAACCTGGGTATTCCAATACCTGCTCATACTTTGGCACAAGGCCAAATACTTGCAATCCCCTTGAGTAACAACTGCCCTGTTCAATGCAAGCTCAGTTAAACTACTTTTTTTTTCTGGCCAGAGAGGGAAGACAACCAGTGACCACCCATGCCTGGAGGAAAGATGCAGCATTTTAGAATTGGTATTGTCATTTAGGTCAGAGATGGTAATGTCCCAAACTTGGTGCTATAGGGTTGGAATAGTCTAATTGGAGCTTGTGAGTCAACAGTCTCTCCTTCACTTGACTACTTCAGCCTGGAACTGGTTTAGATTGATTTCCTTCCTCTTTTTTCTCACCTCTTTTCCTACCTGATTATCTCTGTCCTGCACTTTGCAGAACATCTGCCACCTCACTGTTATTATCAACAGCAAATGCACAATTGTTTCCTGGAGTGTGTTTTCTCCCAAGCTTTGCTTTTCTAATTTTATACTTGAGCTGGTCAATAAAATTTAGATACAATGCTACTGCTATTCATTTTCATGCTTTGTGTCATCAGGCAAACCACTTTATATTTTTAATTTTACATAACAACAAAAAGCAAATAAACAGGAAACAACCATAACTGACCTTTGCAGAGGTTTCCTTTTTCAATGGCTGTGAAGAGAGAGTCTGTAAAACTTGTTACACGGGGCAGAATTTTTTCTTTGTCCATTGGTCTGTCCAAAATAAATGGGAAGACTTTTATTTGTTACACCTATGCACATATGAACACTTCCTTTCACATATATCTTGTATTAAATTACAGATAGCTCATGCCAAGTTTGAAACCAGCAGCAAACCATTTTTGCTATTTCCAATTCAAAATCAAAGTTGTAGCATTCACTGCACTTTCTTTCCAACTATTTCTTCCATGCAAAAACATCATAATTATTGAAAAACACAAGTGTATAGAGAGAGGACAGAGCTTAATACACAGAAACTGAAACGTGTCAAGAACATCTCTATGTACTAGAGTACTAAATTTAGGGAGTAGGCAATCAAGAAACTGATACTCTATTCCTGACCTTACTATTGACCCACGGTGTTTCCACACAGCATTTTTTTGCCTTCTAACCCCAGTTTCCCCAAGCTGAGGTTAACAATTACTGTCCTTCCCTTAGTAAAATGATTTCTGACAGATAGTGAACTATCCAGTATTACAGAACTACGTGACAATAGTACCTTAGAACATCCCTTACCTAATATGTGGCAGTACAACCAAGGCGACCCAAGGCTGTGAAAGATCAGTGATGTCTTCCTTCTCTAGTAAATGGATTAAAGACAGTACATGATCCAACACTGGTACTTCTGCCTTTCCTCCTTGTCTTTTACTTGTTTGTTGCCTTGTATTAGAGCTAAAAATAAAACCAAACTATTTAGTAACCCATCATGACGTATCACAGATTGTTCCTTTTCCTCCTATGATATTCAAAATTTTCTACTTCTGGCAAATTTTTATTTTATTTTTATGTGCTACTTCTAGCAGAAAGGACTTGGACAACCCAAGGGATTTTTTTTTTTTCCTTTTTCATGTCCTCCACAGCACAAAACGTCACCTAGTCATGCTGAGGAGCATAAAACATAACCCACAAGAAATATGAGGTCTTTCTTTCACGTTCAAATAGTATTTCTAGAAGGTAAAACACTAGTTCTCAGTTGGACACCCCCACAATTAGGACATACAGACTCTAGGAGCACCTGAGAGTCATTTCTGTGACTACTGTTAATAAATCATGATCATGCTGACACAGACTAATGGATGACAGAAAACAACCAGTGAGGTAGAAGTCTGGGGACTTGAATTAGGCTTGTTGATTTGTGCTCAGCTTATCTGCATGTAGAAGGGGTTGATACCATACTGGAATGTATGAACAGGAGTACTTCACACCCCATGGACAACAATCCTTCCATTCCACCCAGTTCTTGCAAGACCACAGTTAGAAGGCTGAATAGGCTGCACCCTTCAAGAAATACAGAAGCTAACAAAGACAGCCTCAAGGATCGTTAGAGGTTTAAGAAACAAAATACATGAGATCAATCTCAAGGAATTAGGATTGTTGGTCCAGAGAAAGATTTCAGATGTTTCTGATGATCAAAGCTTGTTATTTGTAGAAGCTGGATGCAAAGAGTAAGAAATATTCATACATTGAGAACTGGGGAAAAGAAAAAAAACAAAACCAAAACAAACAAACAAAACCATACAAAACCACCAAATATTTGTGTAACCATAAAGACAGGAAAGTAGTCACATAGACTGCCAGAGACAGCTTGGGAATCTCAAGAATTGGAGTATTTATTAACAATTTGGTCAGACATCTTTCAGGACTGGTTCAGGACCTGCTAATTCCAGCCTAGGTGGGAAATGGGATATGCAACTCTTGAGATGTCTTCCAGCCCTAATTTCCAGCACTGACAATGCAGGAGTACAAAAAAGTCCCAAGTAGGACCAAGGTCCTCTCAGCTATGTACTCCACACCACTGAAAATCCAGAGATCAACAAAGAAAACAAGGGAAGAAAAACTAAATTTAATTGTTTTGACTCAAAAACTTCTGTTCCATAAAATCTAATACCTCCACCCTATTAACTAAAAATAGGAAAAACCCACAGAGTGGATTGCTGTTAGGCAAGATAAAACCTTATATAAAAGGCAATACAAGTTACCACTCTGCAGGTGAAAGTTTCAAATTATCTGAGCTAGAGTGATTCCAACAATTGTTATCAGTAGATTAGCAATAGTCATTCTGTGCTTGAAAGTGGTTACCCCAAATCTTTCCAAGGAGGCTCTAGGGGAGAAGCAATCACTTCATTGCAACAAAGCTAGCTTTGCAACTAGAAGTAGTCAAGCTGTGCCAGCACACTGCTGTATCTGGACTAATTACATGCCTTTTGGTAACCAGTGGTGCTCTACGGTAAGACTATAGTACTGCTGCCAAGAAAGCTCCTGGACAAGACGTACGCACACAGGGAAGAAAGATGGGGCACAGGCAGGTTAGTAACGATGAGAATCTGGACTGCAGCACTCACTACAAAGATTAAACTGCCCAAGGATGTAGCGTGCGTGTTGGTGTAACAAATGCCCATCACACATCTACTGCAAAACTCACTAGTTTTTTGTATCACTGGTAACCTTTCCAGAGCAGTAGCTCTTCTCAAATAATCTCAGAAAGAAACATGGGATCCTACCATATCACTTGGTTTGCAAGTCTGCCAGCAACACTGCCATAACTGCGGCACATACTGGTGGGCAACTTTTATATAGCTCTGCACTGTCTTCAGGCCTGCAGTCACATCCAGCGTTTGCTAACCTTGAGAAGTCTCACCTGATGGATGATTCAGTGAAAACCAGAGGATATTTCTCAAAAGCCATTGAACCAATGGTAGGAGGCTCTGCTTTCACCAGAATGAGTTTAGCCAGAATTGCCATTGCCTCATCCTTTGAGAGGACATCTGTGTCAGAGAAGCAATGTTCAATGTACTCTAGAAAGCATGGGAGAAAATGCTGAAGAACAAAAAAAAAGTGAAATAAATAAAGGATTGGTGAGTCCCTTTAACAATGATAAAGTCCACAAAAAACACAAGACACCAGGGGAACACAGGAGAATGCAAACAACCCAGCAAAGCACCAGCCTTATCAGTACTGGTGACCCAAGACAACCGCACACAGACATCCTCTTGCCCCAGCAGGGACAGTGATTTGATGTAAAAACTCAGTTTGACCCAAAATCTAGGGCATTCCAGATCCCCAACTTTACTTTCATCCCCCACTCCATTTAATTTGACTCCTCCCAGATCACCAGTTCCAGGCCTGACTTATCAGACATTCCTTATTCTTCATTACCATCTACCTTCTCCAGAACTCCTTCTCTTCATCCCATTAATAACAAGCCCACCCCTTTAATCCCCAACAGATAAGCTTCTTGTGAGTACAGATACCTGTCACCTTCTCCAGCCCTGAGCACCATTACCAGATGTTAACTCAGTGGCATAAGCAGCCTCTTTCATTCTTACCAGATGATGCCAGCAGTTTAAAAAAAGCATCATGTCAATACACAAAAACACTTCAGCATACAAGGCAGGTAAATACACCACGGATTTCCATGTTGTTCCCTTCGGCAACAAAAATAAAATGCACAAAAGCTTCCACTTACCCTCTCAAATTGCTTCATTGTGAACATCGCTTCGGAGAAGTCCAAAACGAAGCGCTGTTCAAATCCACTTGCGAATACCTGCAAGATGTAAATGAAAGGTTGATAGGAAACACATTAACAAGAGACATTTCACAGTCGAATCTCCATTACCCATGGGACATTTTTTCTGGTTTATGAATCAACCACGCTCTGAATTCTGAGACGCCCAGCCCAGCTCTGTTCATGGCTAGCAGGGCTTCTTAGTTCAGGCACTCACAGAAATTTCATTGCCAGTGACAATTCAGGTACAGAAAAGCGCAGTCCTTTTTAACAAACCCTGCTGGATCCAAGCTGGCACCTCATGGGCAGAGCCAACCTCTGTGCTTCTAAGGACTCAAGATAGGAACAGTCCTCCTTTGACATACCCCTGATCAGTGCTCCTTAACACTAGGATGTGCAACATAGAAATACACACCCAGATCTCCCTTTCCCTTCAGACTTCAGAAGACAAGGACAGCTTAAAGCCTCCTCCAGTTTAACACAAGCCCACACAAATATCTTCAAATATTTGAGGGAGCATATCTTCTGAGCAAAATAGGACTCATGCTACAGGCAGAGACAATCTTACTTCAACAAAAGCCAACATGGAAGGCCAGATGAAATTTGGCCTTTTCTAAACAATTGCAACAGCCTTATTCTCCATTGTAAATCACATGATATCTTTTCCTTCAAATATTTTTTTACATACACAGTACAACTACGGTTCACACTGTAAATTGCAAAATTATAAAGTACTGTCACAGGCGAACTGAAGAATCAGACTCCATAATAGCATCTCCTATTAGTCTTTGCAATGCTGCATTAGACAGGAATGTATGCAGCTAATGCTGTCAATGCTTCAGGAACAATGGCAGTACTAAAAACATGCCTACCCCTGTACTTTCTAAATCAAACTGCACTTGCCTGAACCCTGTCCACAAGGCTAAGCCACGCTTGCAAAATGCTTGGCAGCTTAGTGAAAAATGTACTTTTTCACTAAGTCCAACTCACTGACCTGCTTTACGATCCAAGACAGAACACGTCCACTCTCTGTCCCCTCTCCTATCTCTACAGAGGTTGTATGTGTTTGAATCAGAGCCTGGCTGATGTTGCTACACTGATAGTCTGTATGTACGACTGTCAAGGAGTTCCAGGACCTCAGCAGACTAAGGCATTGGGCAGCTTCTCCCTTATCTGTGCAAAAAGGCTAAAGTGAACCTTATAGTGTATTTCACAGCCTGAAGTGGAATATCGTGAAATCAGCCGCCCTAGGGAACTTGAACTCTGGGATTTCTGCTGTAAGCAGCAGTTCTTGTTACCTTCTCAATAGCTTCCTTGGTCAAAGAATCAGGCAAGAAAACATTCTCAGCTAGCAGGAATGCAGAAATGGTGTTCAGCAGGGTCTTGCAGCAAGATGATGAGAGATCTGGTGTTTGTAACATTTTTATTAAAATCTGAAATGAAAGACAGAGAACTTATATTAATCTATGAAGACAGTGATTGTCTGGTCTGAATGACCTGGACAGTCCCTGGAGCAGGAGGGCATGGTGTTCTAAGCTTCAGTTTACATAAATGAATCCTAATAGTCCTGTCAAAGTTTGAAGGCACTAAACCTACATTTGAACTGTATGTGAATCTGGTAGAACTGTTCTACCACTGTATGGGAGTCTAGGTGTCCTCCACAGTGGCAGAAACTGGTCTCTAGAAGCAGCAGCCCACTTCCCTCCTTGCTCATTTAAAGGAGGACTACAGCAGCATTACAGAACAGAGGTAAATTCTCATGAGATCAGAGAGGTAGCAATATTCAAATGTCACTATTTACTCAAATCCTAAAACCAATGATGCATCAGAAACATGCATGAGTGCTTCAGCTGACCACACTTCTTTCATATTCAATTAATACTTCTCAGGCATATCAGCCAAAGCGATGATCTGACCTACCTGACAGACATCTTCAGGCAGTGAGATTTTGGATCCATTTGCATGTTCCACTAGGATCAGATAAGCTTGCAGAACCCTTTCCATCTGCTCTGAAGCCAGACAGCAGTTGTCCTTAGTTATTTTCTTCTGCAAGACTAGGAGTGATTCCTGTTTAAATATAAAAGGAGAGCAAATTCAGAGAAATGATTAGACCCTGTTTCACTACTGCTATTTGAAAGGAATTCTAAAGAACCAACATCTCATCTGCCTGACAAACTGTGAATGACTCTCTCATTCATGTCCAACAAACTAAACCTTGCACAAACACTATGTGATTCCCGTTATGTAAAAACACACATCCCAAATTCCTTGAACAGAAACACAAATACCTCCCAAGATGAGGTCTCCTTGGAGGCCAACACAGGACATACAAAATAGAAAAGAGGAAGAGAAAGGAACGCTTGGCCCCAGACTAACAATGTATGGAGGTACCCAGCTTCCACTGGAATTATGATAACGTTAGCACTTTGACATTTTATGCATTGTTATGATAAAGTAGATGTTGAGAGGTTACTCCTATCATCTACATTACACAGATAATGGAGTTGCTCTGGATCACTCCCATTACTGTCCCTTTCTATCCAGAGCATATAAACCTCCACCCTTGATCCTATAAATTGAACCCCATTTAGAGAGCTAGCATAGACTTTGTGAATATTTCCCCCTAAGCAAGACACCTCCAGGCACCTACCAGTTCCCACAGTTAAAAAAACAAGCCTCATTAAAAATAAAGGGAATAATATCATCAATTTCCAAGATTTCATCTCAACTGCAGATGTTGATTGAATTAGATCCCAGGGTTATAAACCATCAAGTGCCAAACAATTCTGTAGCTAACGACAGTCAGGTGCAGTCAGGCAATAACTGCTATCATGCTCATTGGGGTAGGAGGAACAGGGTGGGATTTTCTAGGAAACTATGGATAGTCACAGGGAGGGAGTTCCCATAAGGAACGAACAGGATTATTTACCCATGCTGGAAGGACTACCCTAAAGTTCATGGGTACCATTTCCTCCAGTTAGTCATTTCGCTTCTAAATGTTGATCAGGTAAGTAAAAAAAAACAACTCACCAAGCCCTTGCATCACCATGAGCCGACGCAGCACAGCCCAGGGCACTCAGCTATGTTCCCTCAAACCTCAGAGTGTAATCCCCAAGCAGTAATACAGGAACATCCAAACTGAAAACACTGTGATTTTCAGTTGTGGCTCCAAGGCTTAAGTTTAGCTCTCCAGATTCAGCCTAGGTCTTTGCTGTAAAGAGAGCTGCAGGGCTAAAACCTTTCCCTTTACTATCATTAAGAGGTTTTGGAACTACCAATATACCTAGTTCACCAACATAAAACCCTAGAATTCCCACCCCAGCAAGGGGTCTGCAACGTCTGCAAAAGCAGATCCTACAAACCCTCCTTGCTCAGCCATGGGACTGAGCTCCAAGTCTCGCACACAGCAGTTACCTCCTCACTTACAGCACAGCCACCAGGTCACACTGAACTTGCAAAAGGTAGGATTTTTCCCATGCACATTACATTGTATTTAATGTTTCCAAACCAGAAAAAAACCCATAAACCAGTTCTGGTCCAATAAAGCACAAATACTTTTCTCGACAAGTGCAAATGTTTTTTTCAGTCTCTCAGGACTAAAAATAAACTAAAAAAAAGTACCTCCAGGCACTTGAAGACAATGTCAAAATGTTCCTTATGGATATGCACTGCAGCTGATCTGATCATCTGCTCAAAGGCTTCTCCTACAGTTACCCATGGTAGTTCAACTTCTTCTTCAGTAATAGGCCCCAGCTTTGACAGAATTAACTTCATAGCCTGCACAGGAAAAGAGCACATGATGTCCGATGTCCCTATACTTAGAAAATAAATCTAGCAAACCTAAAATTAGTTAGTGCAATATACTGCTAAAATATTCCAGTGATCTTGATTCTTTCTAGAACATCAACAGGGGGGGAAAAAAAAAATAAAGGTTATCACTTAAAATCTGAAATATCAGCAAATTGTACTATTTTAATATATAGGAATATTGCATACTAAAAAAAACCTTCCTATCTCAAAGGATATTCTTAGAAGAAGGCTTTCAGATCTTATTAAGTAGTGAACAGCATGCGTATCACCAAGGCAAACAAGACAATGCTCAACGGTTTCACTGAGTACTGCCTAAGGCTCCGTTACAGCAACACATAAACCAGCAATCTTTTCTTGTCTTTACCGTCTCTGTACAAGAGTGGAACATGTTTCGAACACCCTTGCACATCTCAAAAAGTAGCTGTCCTACACCTTCCACCTTCTCTGGGTGCTCTCCCAGGTCACGAAGCACTAAATTGAAGATTGCATTTTTATCAGAAACCTACAAAACATAAGAAGAATAAAAGTTATCTTCTATTCAGAGCTGTCAGATGGATAGAGGCAATTAAATGACTCCACAGCACCACATTACTCTCCTAGTCCTGCCTTCCAACAACAGTTCAAACTCATTATTTCTGCAACCACACAAGAAAATTGAAAGGAGAAAAATGATCAGCTATTCAGTCACTACAGGCCTAGCCTCCCCTGCAAGACAGACACAGGTCTACTGAGGTCACTGCAGCTGAAATATGGGGGTTTCATTATTATGATTTTAAACACATGCATAAATGCAACATTAAAATGGTCCCAGCTGAAACATAAAGGGTGCTGCATTGGTGTGGAAAGAGATGTGTATCAGCTGAACACAGAACCCAGTCATCTAAAGCTATAACCACAATTGGGAATACTGCAAAGGACTTCTGGCTCAAGATTTTAAAACTCTCCATTTCTGAGCATTTTGGCTTGAAGTTCAGCAATTTCTGAAAACAACCAAACAAATGTGCCTTACTAAGGTTTCTCAACTTGGGACAAAAATGAGGACACTGAAAATTTACTAGCCAGTCTCAGAAGCCCTGGCTTTTGTACGCTTTGAGTAAATAAAAAACAACAACTACTACTCCCTTTCCTTATTCCATGAAAGGCTGACCTTGATTGATTTGCCTAGGAACATTAGATACCCTGTTTTTCAGGAGTGTAAAAAGGTTGTTGAAAGGATTTCAGTTCTACAAAGACCTTAAAGCATTAGTGAAAAAGCCAGTGAGCAAATGTCCATTTACAAATAAAAGCCTCCCTTTTGCAAGACTACCTTACCATTTCTAGTCATTTTAGATAAACCAACCACAGATATTTGGTTTAACTGCTCTTAAAACAAGAGTGCCAAGGCCTCTATTTGCCACTGTTGATACGAAGCGCATTATGTTCTTAGTAAAACACTCACTAAAAATGACAACTGAGGACATGCTGAATGCCAGTTCAGGCCTTCTTAACCCTTCCTTGGAGGAAACCTAATACTACACATTGAATCCAAGGGCTACCACAGAATGGAGATCATGTCAAAATACAAACACCTCACTTACCTTTCTCATCAGGAAGACAAAACTTTCGGCAGCAAAGTTTCTGATGTGAAGTTTGTGGTGAGCCAGCAGGGTGCTGTACAGGCTACAAAGACACAAAATAATCCACTGTCTTAAAGGCAATGTGAAAGTTGCCATCAATTAGTTTCAAAACTTATGTTTTCAATTGCCACTTTTTACAAACACTAAGAATCAGTCCTCCTAGAGAGGGCAAATACATTCCTCAACTCAATTCCCTCCCACTCTCCCCCGATAAAGAACCGCATTTTGCAAAGAAGGTCCAATGACAATGCCAGGCAAATTAAGCTGCATTCAGAAATACCTCTAAAGTCTCTGGATCCACAGAGATTCAACTGCAGTATCAAGATTTTCAATATATATACACTCAGCAGCAGTAAGTAAAACCAAAGTTGATTTGATAAGCCAGATTTGTATTTCAGTTGAGCCAACAGGCTCTCCTGTGCACTTCAAAGTTCCTAAAAATACAATTTACAGGGATGATAACTATCTGCAATTTGCTGGTAAGTAACAGTTGCAGGTGGCTCAGCACATGTTCACTGCAGAGTGTTGTCTCAGATTCACAGCCAAGCAGCTGTTTTTTCAATATGCTCAACAGCTTTTGCTGGGTTGGGATGGAAATCTGTAACCCCTCTTTTGCTGCATCTGAAATTAGGAGGAAGCAACATGGACCCACTGGCTATATGACAAAAAGAAGAGCCCTGCTAGCACAGCAGTGTAAGACTGAACAAGCAGTCATACTGGGTCAGGTCACAAGTCCAGCCAGCCCAGTACTCAGTCTACAACAGCAGCCAGAAGCAGATGCCTGGGAAAGATTCAAAAACAGAGCAAGCACATACAAAATCAGCCTTCAGCCACCTGGGTTCAGCTCAGAGACTCCCCAAGCCAGAAGTGAATGCTACACATTTGGTAACTCCCTCCAACTCAGCCAGTTTCTCTTTGAAACTATGCCAATCTTCCACATCCATGGCATCCTGCCGCAAGGAGTTTCAAGGCATACAAAACTGTGCACACCTCATCTGTTCTTTCGCCGAACAGACAGGAAGAAGGGAAAAACAAAGCAAAAATACTGGGAAAGAAACAATTAAAGGCTCTGAGGAATACGTTCAAAGTTATAAATCTAGGTATCTGCAACTGGGAAAGACAGAAACGATATAACTACGACTGAGGTACCTGACAGATACACAAGAGACCTGTGCTGAATTTAGACTTCGTCACAGGTTTCCAAGATGATTCTGACAATCCAGTGCCTTTCTGAGCTTTGTTTACCCAGCTGAGGTGGACGCTTCCTTTCCTGTGCCCACAGGAGAAAAGTGGACTGAAGGCTCAAATCTGCAGCCCAGCCCACATCCCTGCTCCAATACAGTGGCCCATGAAAGTCAGTAGGATCTCAAAGGAGCTGCATATTATAACAAGGCTCAGAGTCCCTCAGATAGCAGTGTAAGCATGCCAACAAGTACATGCCATGTTTTTGTGTGACATTTACATTTCTATAGTACCTAGTAACTGCTGATCGAGACAGACATTTAACATGGCTTTTACCTGTATATGTTGTGTATGTCCTTCACCATCAATCTCCACAAGTATTTGTAGAGATAGGAAAGAGAGGTAAAAGCCCATTCCATCAGCTCTGTGTCCTGTGTATCCAGTAACTTGGTGATGGCCAGGAAAAAGTCATGAAAGTGAGGATAGAAATCAGTTTGAAGATCTCGAGCCAGCTGCACCACTAGACTGTATTTCAGAAAATATCACTGTCAGCGCATTTCAAAAACAAACCAATAAAAACCTAGTCAAACATTGCATAATTCAGCACAGTCTCTTTGGAAAGTAAGACAACATCACCCTTACTTCTCACTTTTACTTAAATATCACCCATTTGGCAGCTGTGCACAGCAAGACTATTAAGATCAAAAAAAAAAAAAAAATCAAGCAGATAACAGTAAACAAGAAGACATAAATGATTAATGTCTAACAAAACACAATATTGTGACACTCAGCACTCAGGCTAATTTGCTTGCCTTATCATAGTTTTTCTTGAAGACTTAGAACCATGAAGCTCTATCAGCGAAACACAACCACTTTGAGCCTTTCATTGCTATATTTTTCCCAGGTACAATTATACTCACAACAGAAATTATACTCACTTGGAATACCATCAAGACTTCTGACTACATTTCATCACCGTATACTCACTCTAATAGGGGTTGATAAGCAAGACTGCGTTCAACTTGCAAATGTGTCTTCAAGCTCTGCACAATGGCATTCTGGTAATAGACCAGCTGGTTGAAGGACTGGCATTTGTTGGCCACTTCACTGTAGAATTGCACTGTTTGAAGCACAAAAGAGAAACACTGACGTTTCAGTCCAGCTCCTGGTAAACATGTAGGATGTTAAAGAATAATTGCT
The DNA here is from genome assembly GCA_013400335.1 of Eurystomus gularis. Taxonomy (NCBI): domain Eukaryota; kingdom Metazoa; phylum Chordata; class Aves; order Coraciiformes; family Coraciidae; genus Eurystomus; species Eurystomus gularis. Next base: position 98,221 of record VZZY01005253.1, on the reverse strand, counting down.
CTCCAGAGCCCTAGTCAATAGAAAATCTCCCACTGGGCTCTGGATGCAGAAGAAACATATATTAACAATTTAAGCAAAGCAGAAAACATGAAAAAAAATGATGTACCAAAATGCTGAGTAAGGTTCAATTCCCTCCATTTCCGTAGCCCTTCGAAAAAGTAGGTTTCAACCTCCTGTCAAAGCAAAGATAAAATAATAGGTACCAGCCCTTATGAATGTAACCTGCAAAGATGAGAGGTTCAAATGAAGACAACTATCAAGTGCCTCAAATATTTTAAGAATATTTCAAGAAACCTTGATGATTTCATTTCAAAAAGTGCTATGGTATTTCTCTGAAAATAAGACTTTTCCTTCTATATTCAAAACACATTTGAAAACATTTTCTGGTGACAGGACTTGTTTATGTAATTGCTTTTTAGACCTCTGTTGGCTGGCCTTGATAATCTAAGATGCTGAGCCACAGCCCACCCAGCACAAATGCTTTGGGATTTCTTTTGGCATCCTCACAGCTATTGAGTGGAAAGTTCAGAAGAACAATCCATTGGGCCAGGAGGTAATAACCTGCAAAGCACTATGATCACAATGATGATCTACAGTACACGTATAAATGACCCTTCTGTATGATCTATAAAGACATATGCTCATGTTTTATACACATACTGCAAGTATTGCAACTACTCTGCACATTTAAGTCTTTGCAGGTCCAGAACTTGGACTGCTGACTGCCACAGCAGCATCTTCCATGCTCAGAAACACCCACTGACCCACCAGCCACATGGAAGCCATCAGGGTGGCACTGTCAAAGAGCCTCTATGGCAATACTGTGAAGCAGGTCAAAAACTAAAGGAAAATAAAGCATGTTTCGAAACATGGATCCAGGAAAAGCAACTCTTGCAGGAACTTCTTTCCAATTTCCTCCTGAATGAATTTCTTAAGTAAGTCTTTCACAGAGCGTATCTACTTGTGATGTGATTTCAGAAAATGACCACAACTGCTGTTCTCACCTCAGCGTAGCTTCCAGTTCTGTCAATCCGATGAATAATATCAATATTAACATTGCTTAAGCGCTCCGAAAAGGTAAGAAACTGTAAAACAAAAGGACATACGTGTTTCTTGCTCAATCCTGAGAACAGCCCTTCAACATCCTCTCAATAGCCCATGCACAGCAAACAGAAACCCCGCTTCCAAAGATGGGCTGCCAGATAGTTCTCGTCCATCTGTAAGCAGCCCTACCAAACTTTTAAGGGGAAAAAACCGCCGACATGCAGAACCGACCCTCTCCCTCCTTGCTCTGCACAACCAAGGCTCACACCCCACGTCTCCACAACAGGGTGAAAAAGATGCTGAGAAATCTACGTGGATTTCAACGGACTGCCCGGCTCTTGCCTTTCCCGAAGCAACGCCTAAGTTAATACCCTCACTGGATATTATTTTTACTTAAATTATGCCAGTTCTCTACCTTAAGGCTGCTGTGCGCCCGCTTCATGACTCGGCTCACGGAGGGGTCGCCGAGTGCCGGGGAAAGGGGGAGAAGCTCGGCCAGGACCCCCCGCAGGGCCGCGGAGCCCCGGGGCGGCCCTGTCCCCCGCCCGCC
>VZZY01005253.1:83193-96475 GCA_013400335.1 Eurystomus gularis | reverse complement strand
CGGCGGAAGGGGCGGGCGGCGGCTGCCGGGGTCGGGGCTGAGTAGCCGCTGCGGAGGGGCGTCCGCAGTCTAGGTCTGGGGGAGGTTGGGGTCGGTGGTTATTCCCCTCTTGCCTTGGCGGTGAGCGGCGTTTCCCAGAGGCTCTGGGCTGAGCAGCCCAATCCCGGCCTGGTCAGAATGCCAGGGGTTGGAAGGGACCTCTGAAGATCATCTAGTCCAGCCCCTCTGCCAAAGCAGGCTCACCTAGAGCAGGTTACACAGGAACGTGCCCAGGCGAGCCTCCAGAGGAGGAGACTCCACAACCTCTCTGGGCAGCCTGTTCCAGTGCTCCGTCACCCTCACAGGAAAAAAGTTTTTTCTCATGTTCAGATGGAACTTCCCGTGTTACAGTTTGTGTCCGTTGCGCCTCGTCCTATCACTTAGCACCACTGAAGACAGTGTGGTTCCATCCTCTTGACACCTGCCTTTCAGATATTTATAAGCATTGAACAGATCTCTTCTCAGTCTTCTCTAACCTCAGACCTCTCAGCCTTGCCTTGTAAGAGATGTTCCAGTCCTCTAATCATTGTGGCCTCTGTTGGACTCTCTCTGGTAGTTCCCTGTCTCTCTTGAACTGAGGAGCCCAGAATGGGACACAGAATTCCAGATGTGGCCTCACCAGGGCAGAGGGGGAGGGTGACCTCACTCCACCTTCTGGCCACATTGTTCTTAATGCACCCCATGATACCATTGGCTGCCTTGTCCACAAGAGCATACTGCTGGTTAACTTGTTTTCCACCAGGACTTTCAGATCCTTCTGCACTCAGGTGTATGGTGGAGGGCTGGGGCACCCCAGTAGTGAAGGGAGGCTCCAGCAGTGCCTGACAAAGAGAAATCGGTAGCAGAGAGAAAATGTTATGTGGGAGAGCGCAGCCCTCAGCACAGCATTGGTGGCTCAGCCCAAAATGGCCACTGTGCAGCTACTACAGCCCAAATTTTAGCACAGACTTTTGTACAGACCTAAAAATAAAGCTCATCCCAGACAAAGTACACACAAACTAAATCCTTGCACAAAAGCAAATTATTATGGACCTATCATCTCTCTGTGGCATTCGCAACGGTATCAGGGTCTGTGTGGAGCTTCTGCCTGTGGCTGCAATTGTGGGAAGTGGAGACAATGCACTGGGGAGATGGGAGGTGAATAGAAGCTGGATGAAGCTTTGGTTTGGGCAGGTGCAATGCAAGCAGCCCAGAACCACATAACTGGGGTTTTGGGCTGCAGCTTACAAAGCTTGGGAGTTTGTCCCTACCTAGCCTGCCTGTCCTGCCTGTTAGAGGCAGCTCAGGGCCACTCTCAGAAACCTGGCTGTCAGGTCATTCAGGCAGCAAGACACAAGGTTGGATTTGAGCATGGCCGAAGTTCACTATTAGGAGCATATATGGACCCACAACTTTGAACAGACCCAACAGGTTAAATACTGCCAGGTGCATCCAGAAAAGCTGCCCACAGGTGGGCAATAAGCCATTAACAGGATAGCTGTCTGGACAGGCAGGGGAGTGTGCTTGCTCCAGCAGCTGTGGATTCAGAGAACTACAGAGACAGCTGTTAGCTTTAAAGCTTGCTCTTCTGCTGCTGGAATAGAAAGGACTTCTAGCATTTGCCTTAAGTGGGAAAAGAATGCCTGAGTTAGGCACTTCAGTTCAAAAAGGTTGGCTTAAGTGTTTTCAAGCCCAAATATCTCCATGAGAAAGTGCAGCTAAAAGCATGTGGAGAGGTCTAGATCCACAAAAGAGCTTAGGCATCAATATGCAGCTGTAAGAGCACAAATACTTCTCCAGATGTGGTTAGTAAATTCACCTAATATGACTCCTACATACTGTGAACTTGTGAAAAGTCCATGAGATCTTTTCTTTCATTATAAATGGTATCTTGTAGAGTTGCAGAACTTCCTGGGATGGATGCACTCCAAAATCATCCAAGTGAATGAATGATATCTAACATTCATGGAAAGCAACAGGAAGAAGAGCTCAGGTGTGCTCTGCCTGTTGCAGAAGAGGAGTCACCAGCAAAAGTACAAGACATTAGAGGAAGTTTTAAAAATTTTAAAAATACTTCTTTATGTTTGTGAACTGGCAACTTCTCAGAAGAGCGAGACAGGCTAGACCTGCTGCTGCTGATGTTCATGAGAGCTTCAGCCCACAAGAACTGCTGATGGACTGAATTTCAGCCAGCACTGAATACAGCACTTGGAGATACATTTGAGTGAGACTCAGGGTAGTAACTCAGGGTATCAGTACCAGTATAGCCATGACAGTAGGTCTGGCACTTCAGCTGGGAAGGTTCAGTGACCCAGAAGGTCCCTTCCTCAGTTCTGTATGAGTTACAGCTATGTTAACAATATCCTTCTTACATCTATTCCTCCCTGACTGCCGTGCCTCAAGCCTCAGGCCTTTTTCTTTTACTTTTCCAGGAAGAGATGCAACTCTCCCATCTCTGGGCAGTCCCCAGCTCCAGCACCCTGTGATTATCTGGTGCGCTCAGCTGTCAGCAAGTCTCCTTCAGAAATGCATGCTAATGGCAAGCAGGTGACCTTCTGAAGAGTGTTGGCTTAATAGTAGCAATACCTGTAGAGGCACGTAGAAGAAATAATAGTAAAACAACACATGCACATCTATCAAAGTAGTCATCTATGCAGATCTCGCTGTGGGCTACAACCACCAGTCTCTGACAGTAATCCATCTGTACTTCTGGGGCAGGTCTAACATTCCTATGTCTTCTCCATGCCTGGGCTTTTTAGTCATGCTGTCCAAAATCTATTTGCTGGACTCAGCAAGAACCAGAGCTACTCTGTGTAGAAGCAAAGCAGGCTTGTCCTCTGGAAACATGTCTTACCTTGAGTTAGTGTTATACTTTCCAGTTGGGGTTTTATTTGGTTTTTTTTGTTTGTTTGTTTGTTTTGGGTTTTTTTTGTTGTTGTTTGTTTTTTTTTTAGACGAGCACTGTCGATTTTAGAGTTGCCCTACTTCTGTCATATTTTTATGCATGTTAACCACAAGCACAACACATATTTCTGAAACCTCTATGACACTGAGTTTCTAACCTAAAGGACATGCTGTGTGGTACAAGCCAATGAGCAGCCAGGACAGCCCATTTTTAACCTGAGGATATTGTAAATTGCATAGTTACACAGGTATAAGATAAAATCTTCGGTTTTCTACCATATTCATATGGGCATGGTGGAGATATGCCAGGAAAGGAGTTCGCATAGGGAATTTCAGTGTGAGAAGATCTTGCTTTTCAAAATTAAATATAACAGGCAAATAGATTAACTTAAACATCCGTGAATTTAGCCAAGCAACTTCCAAGATTGAATGCCCAAAGGTAGGTTCCTCAATCAGTATTAAAGACAATACATAACTGGAGTCTTGAAGTGATGGAAGATACCTGTCTTGGTTTTGAACCCAGAAGCCCTTCTCTTTACCTGTCTTGAGTCACCCCACAGAACAACTTCTGGTGCATGGGCCAAATGCACGTGACTGGAACCCCCTGCATCACAGGAGCTTTCTGAAATCCCCCTCGTGGGGGAAGCCAGAATATGTTTGAAGGCAGGTTATACAAGTGCATGATGTCTTTGGTGTACTCTTTCAACTGGAGGAAAGAAATATTTTTTTATTTTTAATTCCTCTGGAAAGTAAGAAGAGCCCTTTGAAACACAATGACATATTTTCACTGCCAGTTTCCTCCTCAGCTTCTAGCTGGCATTTTGCCTTGCCTTGTGGGAGAAAACCCCACAAGATTATGTAGGATGTTGTTGAGAGTACTTGCATTTGCAAAAAGAAAGCAGACAAGATACTGGAATCTTGTTTTGCAAACTGGCAGAACTGTTTGGCCACATTTTTTCTAAAATGCCTGAAGCATAGATTCTGCAAATAATGCAACTCCAGGTCAATGCTAGCTGAGCCCTGGGGAGAATTTCGCCTACCCTTAGGTTTGGAGATCAGAGAGGGTTTTGGACAGGGAGCTCGGGTATAGATCCCAGATTTCTGCAGCTACCTGGGGGCAGGGGGGTGAGCATTCATGCCTGAAATATCCTGAATTTAGGGACTTCCCTCACAGAAAGGGTCAGTGACAACCTGATTCAGCCCCTTGTGGCATCTAGGCTGGTGGCTCCTCTACTGCAAGTCAGGGTCCTGCTGCAGAGCTGGAACAGGTGGGCTCTACTAGCTCCATCTCTAGAAGTAAATTACATGGTGCCAGAGCACAGGGATCATCTACACCAATTAATCATCAACACAATTCCTGGCACAATTTTGATTCATGCCAGCTAGTACTATTCCAGGGTTTCTGCCCAGTAGAAAGCCACACCTTGGGCTTTTTGAGGTGGGGAAGAAAGTTTTAGAGTTTAATTTGTGTTGGAATGAAAAAGAGTTTGATTTCTCCACAGATAGCATTTCTGCACATTGCCCTGGGACAGGAAGGGTTTGCAGTTGTGGCAGCTGCTGCTGTTCTTCATCCCACTGCTCTGCCACAGTGGCAGCAGCAGAATAAGCTTCAGCCCTGTTGAAAGCAACAGGGGCAGCAGGAGGAGGACCCACGGAGGAATCAGGGAGTGTGAAAAGGAAAATGATCAGGGAAGATGTAGTCTCGTCCCCCCAAAAGTATGTGAATTCTCTCCTGCCTTTTGCCCTCACCACTAGAACGCGGGGTATCTGGATTTGACAGAGACTACCTGGATTTCAGACTGTCAGTCAGCTGTCTGGGACTACTAAACATCTGATTACGGAGTAACAGATTTCTGACAGTCGTCCCAAAACTTGGCTGTTTTGCACATCCAGGAAGAAAACATAAAGCCTTTAGTAGTGAAACTGAAGGTATGCTCCCAAATCTCTCATTCCACCCCACACCAAATCTCTCTTGTTTGTTTGGAAGCTTGAAATGACAGTGTAAGATGAAGAGTTGGGGCTGAAGGTTCAAAACTGTAAATTTTAGTAAAATTAAAGTTTCCAAAAAAAAAGGAAGATGGAAAATGGTAAAAATCTCTTAGAAACAGGTGCACACAAGGGAATGCTTCCCTAAAAATCCTTGCCATCTCCCATATACAATTTTCTTTCTCTCTTTTGTCCTCTTTGTCTTTATTAGTCCTTTTATCTGTAAAAGGCCACTGAGGAAATACTACATCAATAATCCAAGACAGCAATTTCTCACAATGATGTTGAGAAGCTAATTGTGAGTAGAAAACACTAAATCATAGAAAGATGGGGTCAAGGATATTTCCTTTCACAAATAGTGTCTGTCTTCATGCTTGCAAATTCAGTTGTGCATGACATTCAGGGGTAAATAAGGCCAGGCTCAGCATTTTGTTGCTGAACAGAATAGGATATTCCTGCAATTGAATAGAAGGTAACATACAAAGCAATTGATACTGTTCTTCATGCTTCTGCGTCCATCTTATTCATACAAGATAGATCCAAAATTTAGGCACTTAGATTTGAGGTTTTGGCTAATTAATTTGCCCCCTTTTTTTTTTCTTTCTTTCTTATTTGAAGGTTGAGCTGTCCTAATATTCATGCAGCTCTGACTTTGCTCTTAGGTTCCAACAGAGACAATACCTCAGTTAACCATTCCTGGCCTTATAGATCCTAGAGGCTTGGTGTACAAAAGCTGAGACTCTCAAGAACCGTCTAATAATCTCAGCACTGCAGAGAGAAAAATAATTTAAACTGCTATATACCCTTAGGCTGAGACTGTTATGAAGCAGTCTAATTTTGGTGTGTAGGGCTTGATGAACTATCTGTGGATAGCTTAGAAAAATGGAAGAACTTATACAACATCAAGAGACAAAGCAGCCCTTCTTGCCACTTCCACTGTGGCATCAGCTGTTGGTACTGGCTGATAAATCATAGATGCTCATGAGAAAATTCCAGCACTGGTCTATATAAACCAGAAAAAAACCCCATGACTAGATTCTTTGGTTGGTTTCCAAAACTCTGTGTTACTGGAAGAAGAAGGATTTGCCACCAGAATCCTGTTCCACTTCCAGGCAATGTTCCTAGTCATACTGCAGTAGAACTTTTAGGGACACCTCAGGTGTGTGTTCTTAACTCCTAGCACTCCAGGTTTCTGCTAGTCAATGAGTCCTTGTCTGTGATGAAAACCTTATGAGGAGATACAACTGTACTTTGCTTGGAAAACAATTATCTCTGGAGGAAGAAATGCAAAATTTTATTGGTACTCTGACTGTAGAGATGTTGATAATGCTAAGGAAAGAAACAAGGCTGCCCCTTCTTTCCACAAAAATTAAGTAAGCTTTTTGAACTTGCTGCTGCTTCTTATACTGACTTGTGGGTCTAAATTATGATCAGATCCTAGGAATTATTAAAACAACTGATACAACAAACATACTAAAATAATAGATCCCCTTGCAAAAGATGTCTAGGTGGAGACTGACACTTCAGAAACAGAGAAGATAGAAATGGGCATCAACCTCCAAGTGAGGCAAAAAAAAGACACTGAAGCAGGTGAAGTGCTCCTTGCTTGTACTGGGCAGACACACAGGGTGCAGTTCATCTCTCTGACTACAGGAGGGCTATATTTGAGCTGGCATCCATAGCCAGCAGGAGAAGATGAGTACTTAAAAGGTGTCACATAGAGTTAAGCAGGTGTTCCACCAGTGCCTGTCTTGAGGTGAAGTGAAATGAGCTCCCTTAAAATGGTGATCAGCTAATGCTACTGTACAGATATAGAGCATCTGCCGTGCCAAGAGAGCCATAAGTGTGCAGTCCAAGAGTCTACAAGAACTATTATGTGTCCCAGCAGCATACTGGGAGAGACTAAGGGTGCTGGCAATGTTTCCACTCTCTGCTGTTTGAGATGTCCAGATAACATCAGAAATAGGTGCAATGAGTCACATGTTATAGAGAAAAACAGAATAAATAAATCAAACCAAAGCCAGCAGCTGCAGAGAGTTGGACCTGAGGGAGAACCTTCTGCCTTATCTACATTTGATGATGAATGTCACTTTGAAGATGTCTGACAAGCAAACTAGGTAAACACACAGAGCTGGTGCAAATATGCATAACTGCCTTCAAACATTTCCAAGGAATTTATAGGTCTGTGTGATCTCCAGTGTGGGCAGCCTCGACAGAGAGCAGAAGAGGAATTGAAGAGGATCAAAAGTGGGTTTAAAAGAGAGGCAAATGAGTCAATTCATAGAGACGATTGAAAAATGGAAGAATGAACTGAATAGTAAACAATTTCAGGGGAAATGCCTCTTGGGATGGGGGGTCCAAAAAAGAAGGGATTCTGGCAGAAGAAATGTTAGAGGGAGGAGAAAATTTCCTAGTACGAGGAGATGGGGGAATGAAAGGAGTGAGGGACCACAAGAGATTTAGCAGTAGGAATTACAAAGAAGAATGAGAGGCAGATAACAAGGGAGAGGTCACAACTGCTGATAGACACTCTACAGTATGAATGGAAGAATAAATCAAACTAATAAAAAAGAAGAGCTAGTTAGGGCACTGGGGCAGTGACAAGGAGTATTTTTCAGAGTATTCTTAAGTGCCAAAGTTAGCAGGCTCATTTCCAGAGGCATCCTTTGTGGAAAATAGAGACAGGCTCCTCCAGGGAGCATATCAAAGCAGCAAAGTTTCTTTCTGAAGAGCTTGTCTATCTCCTTCAGTCAGAGAGGAAATGTAGGGAGCCAAGCTGCATAACTGAAGTACCTACACTGTATACCTAAGACAAGCACGTCTCAAAATAACACCAACTAGAACATGTCTTCCGAGATAGTTTGGATAGCAGGTGTTGGAAAAAAGGAAAACAACAGAAATAAAATAAGGAAATTCAGGAAAGATCTACTTAGAAAAAAATATTTCATTGATCATTCTGGTGAACATTTGACAGCCTTTTCTCATACATTAACTGCAAGTAAGCAAACTAGTTGAATTGTAATTCTGTTGATGCAAAATTGAACACCTTAAATAAACAAAAGATCTCAAAGCTATGAGAATAAAGTTCAAGCATGTAACTTATTTATCCATTTGAGTTAAGGAAGTAAAATCTGTACCGCAATTTTATTCCCATACTAATGATTCCCTTGAGCAAATAATTATGCATGCCACATCTCACTGTGTGGACAGTCCGTAAATAAATTTTGAAATTTGTTCTTCTAAATATGAAAGAGCAGAATTCTCCAGCAAATACGTTATAGGCTCCAAATCACTCCAATTTAAATGCTTAGTATTCAAGGCTCATTTAAGTAATTCTTTCAACCCTGAGGCACTGACTATTGATTTTAAAAGGTGTGTTGCTATAAGGGGGTTACACAATCTGAAGGTTTGTTCTCAAGACCATTAAGCACTCATGTTTAAATTATTTTGCTTGCAAATTGCATTTGTTCAAATTTCTGTGGAATGCAAAAATAGAAAAAACAATCAACCAAGAAGGTTTCCTTCAAAATGTTAATGTAAACATGATTTATTTCTGGGACTTTTACACTTCTCTCTGGCTCTTTTCCCACTATTGATGTCTGTCTTTGAAGTCACTCCTTCTTTCTTTGTGTCCCAAACAAGCTAAGCATGAGAGGACAAGCACTTCAAGGAAACAAGTTATTACCCTGAAAGACTTCCTATGATTAGGTTCTGAAGCAAAGACCTTTTGCAATTCTATGCTTCTTAAAATTTAAGGTTTAGACAGGATGAGGACTGGAAATGCTACAGGCGTAGAATTTGGGAACTATGCTTCTTGAAATATTTAACTTGTTATGTTTATGGTGGTGTTTTAAGGTGTAAGACACTTGCAAATTGCATCGCATTCTTGCTATTGCCCACAAACAGCACACAGTCTGTGCATGAAGGACTTCTAAACATACCATTCTGTGCTTTGGGCACTTCAAATCCAACTAGCTGGAAAGAAGTTTCCAAAAATATACTTGGAAATGTACTCTAGTGCCTGTAAATAAAGAGGTGACAATTGCAGGACATGTCTGTACAAGAAAATTCAGGTGCTTAAAATACAGGTGCCACGTGACTATTTCTAAAGAAATTATCTAAATTTCTTGAGGAATATTGATGATGATACTGCTCTTCTGAATACTCTTGCATGGTCCTTCCGTCATGTCCAAACAGCATTAACAGAAGAACTGACCAAAAAAAAAATAAAAAATTAAACAAACAGCTAAAAATATCACTAAATAACATTGTGGAAGATTTCTCTAAGGTAGCATTAAACCAGGAGGAAGCAAAGTCAGTGATGATGGTAGTGAGGTAATTAGATATACTAAGCCCAGCAATTCAGAACAGCAGTGTGTGGACAAGCACAGCAAGCAGGAGAGAGTAGGGTGGAGCCAAACACTTCAGAGACACATTCAGAAATATAAAATGCCATCAGCAATGAACTTCCTTTACACCAAAATCCAATCAGGATTTTCAAGGTGAGAAGTGATGCAGCTTTCCAGTATCTGAAGGGAGCCTACAAGAAGGCTGGGGAGGGACTTTTTACAAAGGCCTGTAGTGATAGGACAAGGGGTAATTGGTTTGAAACTGGAAAAGGGTAGATTTAGATTGGAAATTAGGAGGAAATTCTTCACTCTGAGGGTGGTGAGACACTAGAACAGATTGCCCAGGGGGGTTGTGGATGCTCCATCCCTGGAGGTGTTCAAGGCCAGGTTGGATGGGGCCTTGAGCAGCCTGTTCTAGTGGGAGGTGTCCCTGCCATGGCAGGAGGATTGAAACTAGATGATCTTTGAGGTCCCTTCCAACTCAAATCATTCTATGATACTGTGCAGGAAGCGGTTATGGGTTTATTTATTTTGCTCATATCAGAAGTCTTTCAGAAGTAACAGAAGTGCATTTTGACTTGAAACATTGCAATGTGAGAAAAATCACACTGACTAACTAGGATTCAATTATTAATTTTTATATATTATTCCTAATAATAACTATGAGCAAAAGGAAATTTCACAGGTAGCTCCATGAACAAAGGAGTAAATGGAACCTGGATCCCCATAGCTCTGTGTCTTAGTATGGGTTGGCTTGTGTATTTAAGAAGAAAAGAAGCTACATCTGCAAGGCTGGGGGTTTTTTAAGGTCTTTCTCTCATATAGTTTCACTGTTTTCTAATACAGATTCGGCTCCTGCTGCAGTCTTCCTTTCAACAAGAACATTTACGGGATCCCTCTTGTTTTGCCCGTCTACTTTCATAAAACTGGTAGTGTCTTAATATCTCTAAGGCCTCTACCTTTCTGTAAATTTGGTCGCAGCATTCAATGGTTAGGGCAAACACCTTCCACTTGCGTACATGTGTGTATACAAACACAGCATTATCCCATGCCTCTGATTTCCTAAGCAGATAAAAAACCAACAGAATTTTTAGAAATGACAGATCATAACACTGTTCCCAGAAAGGGCCAAACTGAGTACAAAAAAAAGGCCAAAAATTATTTTTTGTTGATCTTGTTTGGAAATTATTTTGCTTGTTTGTTTATTTTTGAAAATGGCCATCTATTCTCTAGTATGGTTTCCAAACCTTTCCCTGTGTTAAGCAGAAAAGAACAGAGCTCAGACTTCCCTGGCTGCTAGAGCAAATTGCAAAGGGTCTTGCAGCACTGCCAAGCCGTGTTCATCGAGCCTCCAGTGCACTCCTACCTCACTTCCACTTGGTTCTGCCCATGCCTACATTTGCCTACAAGCAGGAGAACCCCCTCAGAGTGTATTGCCACAAGGTATTCAGAGAGGTGGGCAGCACCTCTCCAACTGCAGGACTTGATATATTTGTCTTTTACCTACAGAGGGAAACCCCTACCACTGATCTCCCAATTCGGTGGCCCGTTCACATGAGAATGAGCAGGGAGGGACTGTGCTTCCAAGCAATACGGACACTGCCTGTAACACCTCACAGAGGTGTCTAGTAAAGGAAATGAGCCCAATACCAGCACATGGAAGGAACCGTTTGGACCCTGTAGGGCATTCCAGGGTTTGTTTAGGCAGAATAATGGCCTTTTTAACTTGAGGGTGCCAGAGAGATATGAATCTCACACTTCATGCTATTAAGCACCAAATCCCACTGATACCAGTGGATCTCACAAGAATAGAGTTACAGAACCAGTGAGGTAAGTGACCACGTAACTCATGATGGAGATGGTACAAGGTGCTCCAAGCAAACACTGAAATATGCTCTCTGAGTTTGGAAGACATTTAAATATATACTGTAGCAATGAGAAAAAAGAAACAGCTGTAGTTCTGTCTCTGTTACACAACACAAGCCCACTGTGTTCCATGGAACTAATTTAACTTTGTGTGTGAAAAATCCAGAAGAAAAACATTTAGCCTTGTTCTCCAGGTTCACTTACTGCAATTTAGAACACGGACATTGTACAGATTTGCTGCTGGTTCCTAAGTCAGAAGCATCCGAATGGGAGGATCCAGCCCTTCTTGTCATATTGGTTGTGATGACATTTGAAAGATGGTTTGCTTAACAGTCCAGTAAAAGGAGTCACAGAAGCCAGATGCCATGTGAAACCAGAATGACATGCATTTCCTCGTAGCTGTTTGCGTTTCAGCTGAGAAAGATGATTTGTTTTTCAGCACATTATCATTTGCTGTGTTTACATTATGTAAAAAGTGATAAAGAAGCAGAATCAAAACTGTATTAATCCTGTGTAGTTAATACTTTAAATGTATGATATCATTTGAATGGTTTGAGCAACATAATACCTGAAAGACAGCAAACAAGTGGCACCGAGCAGGAAGCTTTGAGCAGCAAAAGCTGTGGGTCTGGGCAGGAGGATGCTTATGTCCTTCCTGTGACAAAGTGGCTCGTATCTTTTGGCAACACGTATTTTTACTGTACAATGCCGGTTCATTGCACTGTGTGGGAAGGTGCTGACTGAAGCTTTGCTGGGAGGCTTTCTCAGCTTTCATGTGGTCAAAAGCCAATAGCAAATTAGGGCAACTTAGATAATCAATAGCCTAATTGGTAGGGGTACAGAATAAGTTTCTTGCTCTTCCTCAACAGGACATCTGGAAGCTGTTACTCATTGTAGAAGTAATTAGTGAGTAATTGCGCCAGAGAGACTGACACCCTAACCTGCTGTGGTGAGATTAGGACATGCTGCTTGCACCACAGTGTCCAGCTTCTGTCTGTTTAGGGACACTTATACTCCCAGATGTGCATCTAGAGGCCAGGCATGATTTCACAGCTCAACTTAGTAACATTGCCAGACAGGACTTCCACCTGTACCCCCTTCCCCTTCCAACGTGCACTCAGAAATACCTCCAAGTGACCTGCTAAATTCAGAGGTCTCATGGAGATAGAAGTGCTCTGTGAGGTGGGTGTGGCTGTCGGGTGTCTGGTCAATCATTTCTGTCTAAGATATGACAGGCTGCCGAAAACCACGTCTCAAGTTGGTCAGATGCAGGCAGGTCAGAGAGCCTAGTGCTGATTCAAGAGCACTTTCAGCAAAGGCCACTTCCAGCAAATCCAGCTGTGGATAAGAGCCAGGAGAAGCTGGGCCAGAAAGACTTACCTACCTGCCATGAAGGAAATCTGAGGGACTTTTAATCCTCAAGCTGGTGATGACTTATACTAGGAAATCACCTCCAGCATTGCACTTTGCCAATGCGCAGTTCAAGCCGGAAAGCCACCATGCCAAGCTACTGAGCCCTGCTGCAAGGTGTGCTATGCACAGAGGTGTGGCTGTCAGGCCCACTTTAGTCAGCTTTGGCTTCCTTACATCTTAACCCCTCATCTGGGGTTGCTAACATATGGCAAAGTGGCCAAATGTAGTATTTGCTGTGTTAGTCCTGTATGCTCTGCTAGATGTAGAAACAGGTACAACCCCATCACTTGACATCCATGGCCTTGAAATCCCATAGGTGTTTCTGAGGGGTTTCCCTGCAGATAAGATGTGCGAAGCTCCATCTGTGACATTCCTGTGCACTTTGACTCTTGAACCTGCGATTAGTTGAAGAGCGTGAGCAAAACTTCCGTGAGCACAGTGCAGGTAGTGGGGTTTCCCTGTCACTTAACTACAGTATTCAGCAACTTACCTTGGCAAATCTCCTGGTTTCTGATTTGGTGACTTTGTCTTCCAGATTGCTCAACCCACAGGAACGTATATATTGAACCATATTTTCACCTGCTTCATCTGGGGAGATGGTGACATATGCTAGTGAAGAAGGAAGGGTAGGAAACACCATCCCGGGGAACTGTCGGGTGAATTGCCTCACCTCCAAAAACCCTGGACCGTGACCCAAGTCGGCGGCGTTGCACCCGTCCAGGCGGGGCTCAGCGCTGGGGCCCTCC
>VZZY01005253.1:66669-83126 GCA_013400335.1 Eurystomus gularis | reverse complement strand
CTCCGCTCCGCTCCGCACCGCACCTGCCCCGGCGAGGCGCGCCGTACCGCGCAGTACCGCGCCACCCCCGCGGGGTCCCATCTCCATCCCCTTCCTCCTGCGCCGGCCCTGCGGGAGCAGCGGCTGCCCCTCTGATTTTGGGGCAGATCCTTGGCTCCAAAGCGGAGCCTCTCCGATAGCATGGGGCGCTTCACTGTCTGGGACTATGTGGTCTTTGCGGCGATGCTGCTGGTCTCGGCCGTCATCGGGGTCTACTACGCCTTCGTGGGAGGTGGGCAAAAGACATCTAAGGACTTCCTCATGGGGGGCCGCAGCATGAACGCTGTCCCAGTCGCGCTCTCCCTCACTGCCAGCTTCATGTCAGCTGTCACCGTGCTGGGCACCCCTGCCGAGATCTACCGGTATGGTGCCATTTTCTGCATCTTTGCCATCACCTATGGTCTGGTGGTGCTGTGCAGTGCCGAGATCTTCCTGCCTGTCTTCTACAAGCTGGGCATTACCAGCACCTACGAGGTAAGGTGGAGTGGAAGGAGCCTTTCCGCAGCCTTCAGGGAGCAGGGGGTTTCTCATGCCTGCTTTATACATGTGTCCCCTCAGCCTGTTCTCCCAAATCCCCCTGTACCCTGTGCTTCCCCATTATCTCCACAATCCCAAGAGCAGGCTGCAACCTGCTCTGTCTCCAAGTCTGCCCACACTGCCTCCTGAGAGAGGAGATGCTCAACCCTGCTGTCTTTTCTCAGGAGCTGTGCATCATGTCAGATTTGTTTCCTCACTCCAGATACTCAGTTCAGCAGGCAGATCCTTGTGCAGCTTGGATAGTGACATTGGGTTAACAATGTGTAATTAATATAACAAGGACAGAACACAAGAGCATCTAACATAGGAACTGGAATTCTCACATCACATCGTGCTTCTTCTACATAGGTTTCTAAGCTTAGGTGCAGCCACGAAAGTCTGCTTCTGGCAGAGTATATGGTTGTGCTGTTCCTAGAGATTTTCAGGAGACATCCTTTTCACTTGAGGCTGTTCACACTGGTGGATGTCTTCTCCATCATACTTATACAGGGAGGTCAGCAAGTGCTCTGTGTCTGTGAGAGTCTTCTTACTTCCAACAAAATATGGCTGAGCTGGTCTTCACCTCTGTGTGTAAGTTAAAGATGTAGCTAGCAGTGCAAAGACATCTGGGGTAGTTGGACAATCACAGGTTGAGTCTGACTGTTTTCTGGTGAGGAAGCATCTGGTTAGAATATTCTTCTGATTTAGGAGGTCTGTGCAACCTGTTTATATTCCTGCATGAAGGTAGTTCCTAGCTGTAGATTTGGAGGCAAATTGCTCTTTTCACAGAGGACGTTGGGAAAGGGACATCCGTGCAGGTGAAAGTTCTTGGTTAGCTACTTTGGTCTTTAGCATTTTATTACACTGAGCAGGGGTGTTGCAGCACTGGAGGCTGAAAACAAGGTTTCTGTTGGTAGATTTAGATAAGAATTCACCAACAGAAATCTCTGGTGGCTTCCAGTGTGTTTTAAACTACTAATCTTTGGACTGTCAGTTATGATGATTCTTAAAATAAGGTCTTTTAAACACTTATGACTGGAAACCCACTGATAATCTTGGGGTTAAATGAGAGTAATGCACCTATAAAAGATATATCTTCTATCTGTGGACAGAGTTCAGAGATCAAACAACTTCTTGTGTCTGTCCAGGGGTTCAGCACTGCTTCCTTGTGTGGACATGCCCACAGGTCAGGTTTTAAATGCTCAATTCACAAGTAAGCACTCTGAGATACTTCAGTGCTTGTCTGTGTTGATTGAAAAGATTGGCAGGCAAAGGAGATCTCTTTAGTACCACCACATACCCTAGAGGCTTTTTAGGACAAACGGTGGGAAGACCTACAGCATGGCAAGCTCATTCAGAGATTGTGCTGTCCCAGGCTAGATGAAGAAGTGAGGGTTGCTGTTTTGCAAAAGGCTAGATTTCCACTTACTGGTAGAATACGGTGAGCTGCTTTGGGTGGTGCAGAAGATGAGGTTACCATGAGAGGCAGGCACTGACCACTGAAAACCTTTTGCTGTCTCCCACAGCAGTTCAGATGGACATGTATAATGCTAGTTTCCAAATCGACTAAGGCTTAGGAATAGCCATAATGTTTTCTTTTTCTCTCTGATTTCACAACACAAGTGGGTTCTGTTGTTTGCTGGTATGTCATTGTGAACTTTTAGTTTGTCCTGTGTGGAGTCAAAAGTTGGACTCAGTGATCCTGGTGGTTCCCTTCCAACTCAGGATATTCAATGATTCTGTGATAATATGTGCTGGTCTTTGCCAGGTCAGGGTGCATAGCTCCTTGTCTGTTGAGTGCCTTGAGACAGCTGGGTAGCACCACTTTCCGTTCTGCAGACTCCATTGTATGCTGACTAGCTTATATCTGCTTCACTTGCTTGTGTGTTATTACCCGGTGGGGTGGTCTGTAATGAAATATCAAGTCAAATTGGAAGATATATCAATCAACATGGCTCTAGGAGTTTTGGCCATTCAAGAAAATGTGACAATACTATGCCCTTTCTGTATTCCTCATTGCTTCATTCTAGTCCTATCAATAGTGACAAGTTTTGATATAAATATTTGGTTTTTTCTTTTCTTTTACAGTATTTAGAGCTTCGATTTAATAAATACCTCCGCCTCTGTGGAACGGTCCTCTTCATTATACAAACGGCAAGTAAACCTCAAAGCTTTTCAGTGGTCCTCATAGCCACCAGGATTCTTCAGCTTAGTGTAACTGGTTGTGTTCTCTGAATGGTTGATGAGGTTACCACTATGCATGGGTGGCTGGGAGTGGGAGATACAAAGCTCTTTCTGCTCCTAAGCAATGAGGTGGCGAGTGGATGCTGGGCTACCTGCCTCTTGGGTCTCTGTGTGCATTGTTGAGCACCCAGAGCAGTCACTTGGTATCAGTGCCATGCCAAGAGATGAGCGACCCTTCACTGCAGGGTAGCAGTGGTTTGCTTGCCTGCTGGAGAAACTCACAATGGGTTCAAAATGTAAACATGCCCCAATTATCCACGGCGGCAGCTTTTATCCTCTGGTGCATGGCTTCTGTGAGTCTGACTAATTCTCAAGGGTCTGTGAAAGGTGACAAAACAAGCTGTCAAGACATGTCATTTACTGCATGAGGGTTTGCAGTGAGCATGTGCCAAATGCACCAGAAACAAAAATGTCTTATTTTCACAGTTTTGAAGTGTACTTTTTGGGGAATTCAAAGCAAGAATGGATATACAATCAGGAAGCTTTTCAAGTTACATGCTTGCTTTTTGCCTATTTCTGTGTATTTAACCAGGAGTTACAGGGCAATCACACTTGCCTTAATAAGATGGTGGTCAATGCAATGCTAATTACTTATTTGAACAGTGCTGCTTAGCTGGCATTTATAGATATGCAAGCCCATAGGGAAAGTGGAGTGCTAGCACGTGTGAATCCTGGCACTGTTTCACCAGCAAACATGAAGGTTATCACAGTTGCATAAGTTGAAGGAAGCCAAGCATAATCTTTGCTTGCAGAGAGCAGAAAAGTAATTCTATACAACTTAAATATGTGCTCAAGGAAATCAGCTAAAGATCTTTAGGTGTCTTTCTGTGCCAAGCACTAAAAACAACCTGAATAATGAAAAGAATAGTGAGGAAACTCCCCCAAGATTTAAGTGGTGTAATTTTAACTGTTCTGTGAATATTGGCATGTGTTTAAAAGAACAAGGAGAAAAAAAGGATATGTAGTAATAGAACCTGAAAAACCACTGAAGAAGTAAAAAGATTGTATCATCAGTCCTTTCAATTTATGCAAAAAATGTGATCATATTTGTGACAAATTTTAATATCTGATGGTTTAAATCTTGGGACACTTGTTTGCTGCATTAGAGAAAGCCACTTTCTCATGCTGAATCTCTGAATTAGCAGACTTGGAGAGGTGTGGGTTTGACTAATGGACTATTAGACGGATAAGGAATTGATTGGATGGTTGTATCCAAAGAGTTGCAGTCAGCAGCTAAGTGTCCTGATGGAAACCAGTAATGAGTGGTATTATTCAAGGGTCTGTACTGGGGCCAATACTATTTAATACCTTCATTAATGACATAGATAGTGAGAATGAGTTTACCGTCAGCAAGTCTGTGGATGACACCAAGCTGTGTGGTGCAGCTGATTCACTAGAGGGAAGGGATGGCATCCAGAGGTACTTCTACAGGCTTTAGGAGTGGGCCCATGAGAATCTCATGCAGTTCAGCAAGGCCAAGTGTGAAGTCCTGCACCTAGGTTAGTACAATCCCCAACAGCAGTACAGACTAGGGGATGAACTGATTACAAGAAGCCCTAGAGGGAAGTACTTGGGGATACTGGTGGATGAAAAATTGGACATAAGTCAGCAATGTGCACTTGCAGCCCAGAAAGCCAGTCCTATCCTGTGATGCATCAAAAGAGGTGTGGCCAGCAGGCCGAGGGAGGCGATTCTCCCCTTCTACTCTGCTCTTGTGAGACCCCATCTGGAGTGGTTAGCCATCCTGCTCTTGTTTACCAGCTGTGCCTAGGGTGGATTTCACACTTGTGGGAAGGGCAAAGGCTTCCTGAATGCTGGGTGACATCTTATTCTGCCGGTTTTCCAGGCCCAAGTCCCATCCCTGTAAATGAGGGAGCCAGAGTTCAGCCATGGAAAGCTGACACAAATCAGCTCAGGACCTGACTGTGTTTTAGATTCTTTGAGTTGAGGCCACTGACCTTCGTAGAAGTCGTCTGCACATTGCAAGCTGTCTTCCCCTGAACATGTCACAGCTGAACTTGTCCTAATAGTACAAGGTGGCAATAACAGCGGTGAAAAACCAAACAGGATTTAAAAATATACACAATGACATGACAGAGGATATCAGTGTATGAATCCCTTTGTGCCCACAAAAGTGGATGGAGTAGCTCCTTGATTTGTCTGTATCTTTACTGTATTGGGTGAAAATACAAATCTACCGATCATCGTGCATCGCTTCATCTTATAGGAGTGTAATTCTTTATAATGCTGTCCATACTGACTAACTAATGCTGTATTTTTTTGTTCTTACTCACGTACTTTATAGTTGCATACTGAAAGGCATATTGATCCCAAGACTAGGAAAATAAATTGTAATAGATTCCTTGGTAAACCTTATCAAGTTCCTTTTGCTCTTGTTTCTAGTACATGACTGCCATTTTAAAGCAATAAAATAAGTTAATTATAAAAGTCAGGAGGCTTAAGCTGAAGAGGGATTTGGTATTTTAGAATTCCTGGTATTTGTCCTAAGAACATGAGGCTGTGGGACTGCAGTGCTGGTTAGTCTTAGACATTAATCTTCTAACAATTGGAACTATTTCTCAACAGTTATGAATTTAGGAAATACAGATTGCCTAAATGCTTGAAAAGAAATAAACTCAGAAAGCTATCACCTTCACAGGAATTACGTTTATTTTGATCTTGTATCTTTTTTCCCCTTCTAGACTTTATACACTGGTATTGTCATTTATGCTCCAGCTTTGGCACTAAATCAAGGTAAGATGAGTATACGGCAGCCGTTCTTCTACTGTTATAATTTTTTCTGCATGTAGTACTGGTATGCTTTTTTTTTGTTAATGCACACCTAAAAATAGAGCTCAAGGCTTAACTGTGAAGTCTTACAAGATTTCTGTTGATCCTGATGGAAAATCTGATAGAAGGATTCCCATTTGCAATGCTGGTCCCTGTAAGGAATTATAGAAGAGGCTCAAGGGGGAAACCTGCTCTCATTTACCTCTCATGCAATATCCTTAGATAACAACTACATTCAGAAAGGTTAAGAAGACTTAAGTAAATTTTTAAGGCAACGCAGGGACTAAACACACATTTAATTCCCCTGGTTAAGTGCTCTTCTTCAAGAGGGGAGTGAGGGAAAATTTCTGTAAATATGGTTTTGGGCTACCTGGAACTGTTTAACTTGGCCTGTCATTTTTGCCAGGAAAAACAAATAAACAGCAAAGTGATCTTCAACTTAAGATGTTTGTTGTGATATTTACAAGATGAACTATTTCAATTTTCTACTTCAAAATGACCCTTTGCTTTGAAAATGAGCCACATTTACTTTTAAAGAGGAAAAAAGCTTTTATGAGGAGCTGAGTGAAACTTTTAATCTGGCACAATTAATTTGTCCATTTGGCAGGAAAAGGCAATAACAAGATGCAAATAAAAATTGAATCATCTTAGCTAGAATAAAAATCACAATTGTTCTGTTCATTGGGATTTCTTTGTGGCTTATTAAACAAAAAGGAAGAAAAAACCCAACACTGTGTACATTGGTGTCCTCCAGTGTATAAATCCTACAGAATTTAGGTCCTTGATGTTCGTATTTTCCCTGCAAATACATGCTAAACCAAGATATAGACCTAACTGGCTCCCAACTAGAAGCCATGTTTTTCGTGAGTTTTGTTGCAGTGTTTCTCATTAGCCTGAGCTATCTGTTGGGGAGCCCCCAAGTGCCCTGCCTGGAAGCATGTGAGCGTGCCAAGCTGAGGCAGTGACAGCCTGTATGCCAACTAGAGCGCAGTGTTGTCTGGCCTAGACATACTGTCATGTTTCTCTAAAAGAAATAATAAAATAAAGGCTTTTAGTCTGACATATTGCTTCCAGACCACGCTTGAGCCACCTTGCCTCCATGCAGCATCCCAATACTGTTTACTTGCTTAAATCTCTGCCTAAGGACCTTGTGGGACTGACCACCCAGGTGCTTCAAGGAAGGACTCTTCTGCTAATTCTCCTCTTCATCCTGCTGACTATGCCTATTTTGTCATGCTGGTTAAGCCATCATCATGTTATGCTGCCATCGGTTGCCTAATCACACAGGCCAATGCTGAACTCAGCAACATCCCCTCGGAAGTCTTCTTTCAAACAATCCTGCCATAGGTTCCTGTGTCCCCAGCTCCTCCGCTGCCCACTGTAATGCCAGCATTGCCTGCTGGACACGACAGAGATGGCTCCCCCAGTGGCCCTTCACATGGGAGGACACCACCCAGAGAGCTCAGCAAGATGCAACCAGCCCCAACAAAAACCATGCACAAACTGATCGGCTTCTGGTTAATATAGCCCAGGCTTTAGCCACCACCCCAACCACGACCACCTGGGAGAGGGCAGGGCCACAAAGGCACAGGGGGGCCAGGTTCTGCCTCTGCAACCTGAAGCCAGTGCGGGAAACAAAACATACTGTTAGGCTGCAATTTATCCATAGGTCAACTTTCAGCACTTCAAGGGTACTAAACTAAAACCTTCCTGAGTCGGGCCTACAAACGTGCTGGATGTGTTGTTTGGAAACATTCACACTGAAGACAAATACCTTCTTAGATCCTGAAATATATCTGAATTTTTAGCAGTTTTCAATCCTGTAACAACTGTTTCATTTCTAGAATTGGTTAGGGTGAATCCGCTGGTTTAGACACACTAATGTTTTCATTGCCATATTTATCACCTAGTTTTGCATTTAACTTATTTCTAGTTTTTTCAATGACCAGATTGGGGGTGAAAAATAGACCTTCATTTTTTTGCCCCCAATGCCTCATTCACATTGGTGCCATTTCCCTCTTTTTCAGTCACTGGCTTCGACTTGTGGGGTGCAGTGGTGGCGACCGGCGTGGTCTGCACTTTCTACTGCACGCTGGTATGTGGGCCTTTTGGCTGAGAAAAATCTCCGTTCCTTTCAACATACACATCAAACGTGGAATTTATAGAAAAGTAGCCTAATAAGCAGGTTAGCCCATGGGAGTACATTTCACAGGGTGAGTGCAGCCACAGGACCATATTCACCCAGGGACTTCTCTGGATGCAAAGATAGCCACTATTTCACAGAATCATAGAATCATTTAGGTTGGAAAAGACCTCTAGGATCATCTAGTCCAACCTTTGTCCAACATCTCTGTAACCCCTAGACCATGTCTTGAAGTGCCACATCTACCTGTTTTTTTAACACCTCCAGGGATGGTGACTCCACCACTTCCCTGGACAGCCTGTTCCAATGGCTAATCACTCTTTCAGTAAAGAACTTCTTCCTGATATCCCATCTAAACTTCCCATGGGTTTGACATAAACCTTTTCTGTTTTGATACATTCAAACTTCTGTTGTTGCTGAAAGAACAGCAAAATATAGTTTTTCCTTCCTAAAAATCCTTCTGTGATTTTTCTTCTAAAATAGTGGGGTTTAGCTGTGTAATTTGTCAAAAATCTGCTTACTGCATCTATAATATTCCTGTCTGTTATTGAATAGAGCCACTGAAAATAGCAAGTGCCGCATGAACAAATTGGTCTTTAGATTAAGTGTTAATTGACCAAGTGTCTAGAAATTACTAAATGGAAGCTCAGTGACAAATTTATTTAAATATGTTGAATTCAATCATGTTTAATTTTGTTCATATGAGTGGTATGCCTTCTGGAGTTAGTAGTACTGTATATATGTAAGATGAGCACTTTTTGCTAATTTATCTTTTGATACAAACTGCTGAATCATCTTATGTGATGAAGGAAATACTGGATTAAGCTATGTGTATGGCCAGAGTAAATTCTAGTGCACTTCATAAAAGGATCAGGATGTCCTGAATAGGTTCTACAATGCAATTCCTAAACACTCCAATACAGAATTGTTTCTATTAAAGAAGAAAATGAAATTAATATATTATGCATAAGATAGATAGTAACATTTCTTGTAGCTGACGTGAGCACAAAGCCAGAGTGCTGCCGTGCTGTTGTACCTGATATGTGCTGTTCCACTTGCAGGGTGGTCTGAAGGCAGTGGTGTGGACAGATGTTTTCCAGGTTGGAATCATGGTCGCTGGATTTTCAGCTGTGATTATACGAGCTGTGGTGGTTCAGGAGGGAATTGGACGCATTGTAAATGATTCCTACTATGGCGGAAGATTAAACTTCTGGGAGTGAGTTTGTACTTGCAGATGATGTATTCCTACAAATAGAGCCCATGTGACTTAACTGTGAAATTAAATTGCTACTGAAGGAGGAGGAAGTGAGGAGTTGTGACCCAATTTTTATGTATTTTTAAACAAGCTTCCCTAGTTTGAGTGGTATTTTTTAGGTTTTACACCATGCAGAACCCTGTAAAGAGAAGAACCTTCTTACTTTGTCAAGTTGGTGTTTTAAGGATACATTCTGGATTTTGCTGAGTGAATGGTAAATAGGAGAGGACAACTGTGTTTATACTTATGATTTGCGAACAGCTGATTTGGCATTCCAAATACTGAACCAAAACAACTGGGAAAATAATAGTTTTTCCCTAATCTGTAAAAGGGAAATGTTTTTCTCTTCCGTGAAAGAAAAATTAAAAGTAGTTTAAATAGTATTTCATCATCCATTATTGTAACTAATCATAGCCTAAAAATATTTTGCAAGGTCAAGAGTATCTGTTTTGACAGTGTTGAGTCAAAGCCCACTTTAGATTAAAAAACCGGTTACTGTACTTCTGATGAATAGGTGATTCCTCTGAGAAACTTCACCCAGTGTGATTAGTGAAAGGTTATTGCAACAAGTGTTACCTTTTGTCCTTTTGTCTATCAGTTCATAGTATTAATCAGGTTGTTCTGTAAATTTCTTCACCAAGTTCTTCAGTAAATAATTCAGCTGTGGATTTTTTTTTTCTTTGATTGAACAGTCAATTTTTCGATCTGGCTGATTTGCAGTGGTTATACTGCAGTGCTTCTTCCAACAGTCATAAAGTTCACAGGTGGAAAAAGAAAATGAATAAAGGCATGTAACAGGTGAAATAATATTACACTGTTCACCAAGATAAGCATCAGGTATTGCTATATTAAAGTGTGTAAATATATTTTTAAAAAATATATTTATGGACATCTAAAATCTGTTATTCACTTAGAGCTAAACCAGCAAAATATTTTACAGAGGCTTTGTCCACAAGGGCTGGGCATGAAAACACACCTTTATATCAGTGTTAGGCTGATGTCCCTCTAGATAAGCAGGCATAGTAAACTTTTTATTGGAACATCATTTCATCACAACAGTTACAGGCAGCATACAGCTTTAATTAAGACTGTAGTTTATAGGCAATTAAATCAGTTAGACTTCACCTTTGGACAGATCAGAGTTTCACTGGATCAGAATTTCAGCTCTGAGTTTTAAAATTTGCTTTCCGTGATTTCACGTAAAGTTGGAGTATCTGAATGTTCAAAATCTGGCCAAATAAAGAGAGTTTGTATTAGAACAACTACAGGGAAATTTTTACTCTTAGGAATTAAGGTCTTCTCACAGTGAGAAGATTTTAATATTCTGAATTTGTTTTCTCTTTTCCCTCTTATTGTAGCTTTAATCCCAATCCTTTGCAAAGGCACACCTTCTGGACGATTGTTATAGGTGGGACTTTCACATGGAGTGGCATATATGGGGTCAACCAGTCTCAAGTACAGCGATACATTGCATGCAAAAGCAGGTTCCATGCAAAAATGTAAGTCTGCCTGCAGTAACTCAGCATCTGAATTTAGCAGTGACCATTTTTTATAAGGGAGATTTGTTTTTTAAGGAATGTCTTTTATCTATATAAAACCAATCTGTAAAGGGCAACAACTTTTGCCTTCTGTTTGGTGGAACAAGTAGAAGACAAATTGACACAAAAAATGCTGGCATTTGAATTACATATAATTGCTCTAACATTTAATTTTGTGCCAGAATGTTTCACTGTGCCAGTATTCTTGCATAAAAATAGATGCATTAAGTTTATATGCAACCTAAAGACCAAATAATGTAGTGCTTGTGCTGGAGCCATAGCAAGACAACACCTTGAATTGCTAGTCTACTAAAACTAAATCATTGTGTGGGAATTTTGCCTAAGTAAAGACTAAAAATTTTTTTCATACTGATGAGTATGGGCATGAAAAAATGCAGAAATGTTTTATTCAGTGATAAAATTGATGATGAATCATATATTTT
Source organism: Eurystomus gularis (assembly GCA_013400335.1). Lineage (NCBI taxonomy): Eukaryota > Metazoa > Chordata > Aves > Coraciiformes > Coraciidae > Eurystomus > Eurystomus gularis. Next base: position 72,158 of record VZZY01005253.1, on the reverse strand, counting down.
GTTTTCATAATAATCATGACTTTTTTTGTAGGAATTCACTATGGAAAATGGCAGAGTTCTGTTTTTCTTGAATTTAAACCTTTCTGATCAGCTCCATAAAAGAGTATATTTACTAGCTCTATTATCTTGCCTTTATCTTTAATATCATTCCAGTAGTTTACAACTCAGGATTTAAGAATTATTAGCAAGCTCATAAAGTCCATTTATAGGAGAAATATATAAATGCATATCGTAACTATATTACAGCGATATACAGAGGAGTTTTGTGAAGGACTTCACTTCATAAAGTTAGCCAAATGCTCACAAAATCATTCCCAGTTTAGAACTGAAATATTTTGGTTATGACAATAAGGAAAATCTACTCTTTAGCCATTTATGCTGCAGACAGAAATGAGCTGAGGCTTGTCATCAGCCACACCTTCAGCGTATGGTGCCACATCTCCAATGCACCATGTGGCTTCTCCACAATCTCTGGCACATGTCTGAGTTCCAGATTCTTGGCACTGCAGAGGCAGGAGGTGCACTCCATATCTGTAATGCTGCCTGGCATGATTGTGTATAGGAAAACAGCTGCATACATTTTGCCAGATTTGTGTGTCAGTGAGACTGTTCTTCTCAAGTACCTACTCCGCTTAGGTCTGTGCATCCGCCCCACCCTCTTTGTAAGGAGGGACACCTCCAGGGCAGCCCAAAAGCAGAAGGTAGCCGAGGGAAATCTGGCACCATGGCAACACTGGGCAGATTTTCTGAGCTATTGCAGCAGCTTTGACCAAGGCTGGAGGCTATCTATCTGGCTCCAGAGGGGTTTGGATAGGCTTTATAGCTTGTACCATATTACCAGTGGCACAGCCTTAATCAGTAGAGTCTTCTCCTGCTGGTGTGGGTGGACTCCATGGCATCTTGCTTTTTCCTTGCTTATGCAGGGTATTTCCCCTGTATGGAGAAACAATATTGTATAATGGTTGCAGCTTGTCACAAGTATAAACACTGCCATTCTGTGGTGACTATGTAGTTCATTTGTAAATGTAATTAGACATATCTGGCGTAACAGTGGCACAAGAACAGGAATTTTCTCAGGCTTTGGGAAAGGATTTCACCCCATTCTTGAAACACACCAGCAGGCAGGAGCACCTGCTGTCATCCTGAAACAGTAACTAGGCAAATTGAACATAATGCTCATATATGAAGGACAACAGGCACTCAGAACAGGAAAGCTACATTTTCAGAAAAATTTGAGCTTCTGACACATTCTTCTCTGCTTTCCTTTCAAGGTCACCATCTGACATGCTTCAGTGCATCTTAGGGCCAGCCTGAAACAAACAACTGAAAATAAGCCTTGTGCACTCATAGTGCCTACTTCACCCAAACTCCACCCCATGTTACTCACCCACATTTAATGGGCACACCTTCCTCCAATAGTACTACAATTATTATACTCCAGTGCTTAGTCAGAGGGTGTACCATGAGCTGGGATGTAAATTAGAAGAAAAAAAAAAACAGCTTTCTTTTCACTGTCAAACACTGACACAGTTTAAAAACAAGAATTGCCAGATGCAGACAATTTCTTTTGCTTCTGTGTGTTTCTCTGACTTTCTCATCTTTCCTACAGGCTATAGTGCTATTACATCTGTTCAAAAGAGTTGGCTAGATTTAACTCATTGCTAATTTTTGTGCATGCTGTTTCTGTGAGTGTCGGCGCAGATCCCTCTGCCTTAACCTGGTGGGCCTCCAAGCTTTTGAGTGCCTTACATCAAGATAGGTTATGCCAATGTGTGAAATCGACATAAATCCAGCTAAATGGATGCAAGACATCTATCCAATATGTAAACATCTGTAAGAAGAGGATTACTCCATTTTTGTATAATCAGTCTAGAGAGAAATTTAAAGTGCTGCTGATCCTGTGTTTAGATCACTCCTAATTGCAAATACAAAGCACAAATGCAGAGTTTCCCTTACTATGTGTAAATCAGCTTTTATTTATGTAGGTCTTTTTTGAGAGTTTACATTGTGCTTGCCAATAATTTTTCTACTCTATAAAACTGATAGTTCAACTAGTTAATCTATGCTATGCCTTTCTGAAAATGTCTGTGTCAATGCCTAACAAGGCCTATAAAGTTAGATTTACTTCTTCATTCATCCTGATGGTCCTCCAGAGCAGTGCAAAGGTTAGTGCCCCTTACTTTCTTGGAAAGGGAAAGCACTAAAAGGCCTCCTGAAGCATTGCAAGCATGAATATATTTGCACAGAAACCAAAGGTCCTCCCAGTGGAGGTCTTAGCAGTTGGCACAGGTCCAGGGTATGTGATCTGTCAGACAATTAAATCACTATGGGTGGATGGTACACAGATAACCTGGAGGCAATTGCTGGAAGGGAACACTGTTTTTCAAGGCCAAGTTACCAGTGGATGTGTTTGCTTGAACTGACCACCCTAGGTGAGAAGAACTTTGTGACCCAGGAGTCATCAAGAACTGAGAAACATTTGAGAAGAACTTTGTGACCCAGGAGTCATCAAGAACTGAGAAACATTTGAGAAGATTGGCTACTTAGATGGAAGGGAAAAGTCCGCACTGAATCAGGAGAACAATTTGTTTTTCACTGCCAGTAGAGGCTGCCTGTTGCATGTGGCAAAAGTACCATTAATGCCTCATGAAAATGCATTTCTGCTCTTAGTGTTAGCTGAAGCTCCCATAGGGATGTGGGAGGTGATGGAGTTACCAGACCATGCTGGGCTCCAAGTTCTTTAGTTATTAAAGAGGAAGCCCTGGGATCCATGGCAACATCCTGCTCTCTGGACGTGGCAGCTGTAGGTGGCTCTAGACCAGGTTCCAGGTCTTAGTGCCTCCTTGCTGCCTCCCACAGAAATTGTCCTGGGAGGAAATGGGCGATTTGTTGCTTTACAAGAACAACTCCAGTGTTGTGTAAGCACAGCACTGCAGGTCCAGACGCAAAGGAGTGCTGGTGCTGACTAAAAGGTACCCCACACTTTGGTCTGGGGCACCCCACCTTACAAGTCTGTCTAGGGTTTGTCTTTACCAAGGGGTGTGACAAAGTGTGAAGAGAGGCTTCTTGCCAGCTGCCTTCGATATAAAACTCACACACATGATGAAATGTGGGGATTGCTGTAGTGCTCCCATTATCTCCCAAACAGACTTTGTCAAGGGATGGGCACTTAGACCATACCACCAAAACCAGAAGTGTAATTTGTGTATTTAAAAATTTGGTCTCACACCAGGTGAAATGTGGGGAGCCATATCATGACTCCCTTTCTGGCAGGCAGCCTCCAACCAGGAGGTCTTGGTGCTGGCACAAGCATTTGCTCACTTGGCCCCAGCAGGGTCTTGCAGGATGTCAAGCTCTAACATGGTGTTTCTATGCTTGTTGGTGCAGGTCTCTCTACATCAACCTTGTGGGCCTCTGGGCAATACTGGCCTGTGCGACACTGTGTGGCCTGGCCCTCTACTCCATCTACAAGGACTGTGACCCATGGACAGCAAAGCAGGTGTCAGCAGTCGACCAGGTAGGGCCCCACATTTCAGGGGAAGGTGGTGAGGGGGTGTGGTGGTTCAGTAAAGCTGCAGTGGTTCAGTCCCTGCCAGCAGCCGAGCCACGTAGCTGCTGCTGCTGCCGCCCCCCACCATGGACAAAAAGGTTTTAAAATGCCTTTTGGAGTTGAGATAAGGAGAGTTTAATACAGTGACACATAAGAAACAATTGCAGTAACAACAGCAAGAAAAGCAATGTACAAAAATAAGCAATACCGTGTAGACAAAAAAAAGGTGCAGAGCGGACTGGTTGTGTGCGTGCGAGTCGAACCCCACAGAAACAGAACTGGCCCCGGGGCATGATGTCAGCATGGTATGGAATAGCCTAGCTGCACCAAATTAACCCTGTCCTGGCCAAACCAGGACAGGGGGCACCCTTCCTCTGCAGCCATAATAACCAGATGAGAGGGGGTCAAGAGCCACAGGGTTAGGAATAACGACATGCCTGAGTCCCGTGTCAGTGAGTCTGTAATACTGAGGGATTAAGCTGAGATCATGGTGGGAGGGAATACTCTGGAGAAGGCAGTAGATCTGTCCTCGGCATTGCTCAGTCCCAGCATCTCCCAGCTGTCCAGAACTGGAGGTCTCTCAGTGCCAGGTAAGGAGGGCAGCAAGAGCAGCTATGTGGACAGCACTCATTCCATCCACCTCTGCAGGTATTTGGGTTTTTCATCCAAAGCTGCCCTGGGAGTATCAGCAATGCACTACAGAAACAGTGCTTCAGAGAGAAGTAAGGGGAAGAGGCTGCTGCTAGCAATGGCTGGAGCAGCGGTGCCTGCATGGGTGACTGCAGACCCTAGTGAGCTGCTTTTTATCACCTGACCTCTGTGCCAAGGGAGGCAAAAGCTTTTCCAGATTCGGAACATAATCATGACCAAAGCATACACCTGGAAGAAGGCCACCAGCAGGCAGTTCTCCTCTAGTGATGGTGCATCCTTGTTTGGAGGAGAGCTGGACAGTTAAACCATGTTGTACCATACTGTGGAGAAACCACCTTGTAACTGACAGCTGCCTCTCCCTAAATAGGCCCTGAGCAGCAGGTTTACCTGAGGAACAAGAGCTCTGTGAGCCCATAGACTGACCAGAGTTAGGGCCCAAGGAAATCATACAAGACTTTTTTTTGTAAGTTTGTGCCTGGGATAGTCATAGGCTCTGGGTAATGCCCCACAGACGACAGCTAGAAAGCCCAGAGAAGAGCACAAAAAATGGAGTACCTAAGGCAGGACCACCTGGTCTTTAAGGGTAGAATAAAACCTCTGCTAAATGAGGTGGCAGCCCTGGTAACTGAGGATGCAGAGAAGGCAGAGTTGCTGAATATCTTCTTTGCTTCGGTCTTTAATCCTAAAACCAGCCCTTGTAAACTCCAGACCCTGGATGTAGGAGAGAAAGCCTGGAGGAGGGAAGACTCTCCACTAGTCAGTGGAGACTGGGTAAGGGATCAGTTACAAAAATTGAATACAAACAAGTCCATGGGCCCTGATGAGATGCACCCAAGAGTGTTGAGAGAACTGGCTGATGTTGTCGCTCTACCACTCTCCATCATTTTCACAAGATCATGGCAAACGGGAGAGGTGCCTGAGGACTGGAGGAAAGCCAATGTCACTCCAGTCTTCAAAAAGGGCAAGAAGGAAGATCCAGCAAACTACAGACCAGTCAGCCTCACCTCCATCCCTGGAAAAATGATGGAGCGGCTCATTCTGGAGGTCATCTCTAAGCACATGGAAGACAAGAAGGTTATCAGGAGTAGTCAGCATGGATTTACCAAGGGGAAATCATGCTTGACTAATCTGATAGCATTCTACGATGCCGTGAATGAATGGGTAGATGCAGGGAGACCAGTGGATGTAATCTACCTTGGACCTTAGCAAGGCGTTTGACACAGTTTCCCATAACATCCTTGTGAGCAAGCTTGGGAAGTGTGAGGTAGAAGAACAGACAGTGAGATGG
>VZZY01005253.1:0-66429 GCA_013400335.1 Eurystomus gularis | reverse complement strand
TCCATGGGACAGCAATGTGCCCTTGTGGCCAAGAAAGCCAATAGTATCCTGGGTACATTAAGAAGAGTGTGTCCAGCAGGTCGAGGGAGGTCCTCCTCCCCCTCTACTCTGCCCTAGTGAGACCTCACCTGGAGTACTGTGTTCAGTTCTGGTCTCACCAGTTCAAGAGGGACAGGGATCTACTTGAGAGAGTCCAACAGAGGGCTACGAGGATGATTAGGGGACTGGGAAACCTGCCTTATGAGGAAAGGTTGAGACGCCTGGGGCTTTTTATTCTGGAGAAGAGAAGACTGAGAGGGGATCTAATTAATGTGTCTAAATATATGAGGGCTGGGTGTCAAGAAGAAAGGGGCAACCTCTTTTCACTTGTGCCCTGCGATAGGACAAGGGGCAGTGGATGCAAGCTAGAGCACAGGAAGTTCCACCTCAACATGAGGAGGAACTCCTTTACTGTTGAGGGTTACAGAGCACTGGAACGGGCTCCCCAGGGAGGTTGCGGAGTCTCCTTCTCTGGAGGCTTCCAAGACCCATCTGGATGCATTCCTGTGTAACCTGCTCTAGATTCTATGGTCCTGCTCTGGCAGGGGAGTTGGACTTGATGATCTCCAGAGGTCCCTTCCAACCCCTAACATTCTATGATTCTATGAAAAATGAGATACAGAAAGCCAAGGTGGAAACCTGAAGGAAATTAAGTTGTTCCTGTCAGTCAAATTCTTTTGGCAGAAACTGGAAGCAAGACACAAAAGGACCAATTTATCTGTGAAAAAAATATTTCACAGCAAGAAAATCTTAATATTACTCTCTCTTTCCAGCATTCAGAGCTTGCAAAGGTCAACAAATGACACATGCTTTCCAATCAGGAAATTGTTCTCAAGTGCCCTGAGGTTATTGGACTGTATCTAAAAATCTTTTTGTGGAGTCAACAACAGACATAAGTTCCTATAGCATTGTCACTGGAACCCAAGCCTGACGGCACAGCTATATGCTCACTTCTGCTAGGTGGTCTAAACAGACTTTGCTGTATCTCGAGTGGATGTTTTAGGATGGATTGTCTCTGTAGAAAACAGTAAATAATACAAGGTTGGACTTTCAAAATTACAACAGCTGGGCAGAATGCCAGTGAGAAGGCTGTAACAAAAATGTTGCAGTGACAAAAACAAAAATTTGGGCAAGATACTGATATTTCTTACTCTCTGAATTTTTCAGCTAATGCCATACCTGGTGCTGGATATTCTCCATGATTTTCCAGGAGTGCCAGGGCTTTTTGTAGCTAGTGCCTACAGTGGGACATTAAGGTAATTAACTAATTTGGAACCTAGTGTTTGTTTCTCTTTTTCTTTTTTTTTTTTTTTTGTTAAAACCTAAAGTTGCATTTATACTAAAACTTCATTTCTTTCTCTAGCTAATTTTTGTTCTTTAAAAAAAGTGCTCTAAGGTCTTTGCTGATACAGCTTAAAAATCCATAGTTTCCAACAGTGGTGCTCTGAGGTCCTGCTATGCAAAACTGTTTGGAGTTCCCTACTAGCACTGTGAGGAAACAGCTAGCCACACATGATAGCACTAACAAATCCTCCTCTCTGTGCTTTTAAAGGTCTTCTGCTATAGGAAAGTTTAAGTTTTATAAAGGAGTGGTTACACAAAGTAGCTACGGTTTGGGGAAATATCCTACTGCTCATCTTTAATTTTCCAGTTTCGAACCTGCATTAACTTTAGAGCCATCTCCCTTTCCTTGTCTCTGATCTTTAGAGACTTGTTTACAAAAGAATTCCTGGAGTTCTACTTGTCTTGAATGAACCCCATGAAAACAATGACTATATATTTTTACTGAAGGTGACAAATCAATCCCCTTCTATCGCATAGTGGCAGTATTTTGTTCAGCTTTCCTAAGCAGCATCTTTTAGGAAACAAAACCTCTCTTGAAGAAGGCTCTGAGCAATAGTAAGCAGATAAAAATGAGGAAACCTAAGAATGTGACACCAGAATAATTTTTTTGTTCTGAGTACTTGTAGCTACATAAAGAGGGGGAACAGCCAGGATATTTGTTTTTCACACGCTGAGGAAAAGCTGATGGCTTGCAAGATTAAGGTTCACAAAGACACAAGATGTCCTGCCAGGCTTTGTGCCTTAGGAGTGGTGGTTTCTCTGACCCCATAGAGAGGCTGGAATAGTTCAGTTTAGACTACATGCCTAATTTTTAGACAACTATAGTAAGATTATCTGAATCCTCCTCTGAGAGTGCATTCAACGTAATCAGTGACCTGCATATAAGAATTTTGCCTACCCAGTTATATACTGTGTAGATAATTTGTGAAGGTATCACATGTACCAGTAGTGTTTACAGCTTAGCCACATGTAATAGATATTTTCATTGACTTCTCCAGACCCAACTTTTCATCAAGATTTGCCTTATCTTCACTAAGAGCAATTATTTTAAACAATTTTTGTAAGTTATTAACTGCATAATCTAGAATAATAAGTTATTTCAAAAAAACCAGCAGTTACATTAGTTTTCTGACACTGTTGTAGGCAGTGGCAGTTTCTCTCTGCTAGTAACCACTTTGTTATCTATGATTTCAGCTTCTAAGATTAAAAAAAATTGTATAAATCTTGCCTTCTGTAGTACAGTGTCCTCCAGCATCAATGCTCTGGCTGCCGTGACAGTTGAAGACCTTATTAGGCCATACTTCAGATCCCTCTCTGAAAAGAAGCTGTCCTGGATTTCCATGGGGATGAGTATGTCTGGAAAATATCTTTTCCACTTTTGCTTTATAATCAGAGGGCTTGATTCAGATCTCACTTATGGCAGTGCAAGTCAGGAGTGAGTGCATTCAGACCAACAGGACTACATTGGTGCATTTCATGGGGGAGACGAGATCAGCTGGGTAGGTTTTGCACAGAATGAAGGACAAGCTATTTCAAGTGAGCACAAGGAAAAAAAGAGGCCAGCTTGTTTGATCTCTAAGCAAGAAAGATACACTGCATCTGTATGCAATACTGATTTGCAATACTACAAAACCAAATGTCTCAGAGTGAAACACCTGTGATTTTTCTTTCATCTGTCAAAAATAAGAAGCATAGGAAACGATTTTGTAGCAAACCTTTTGAACTGAGGGATATGCAAGCAATAACATTGTGTCCCAATAACATTCCAGAGAACAAGAAACTTCACCTCCTCTCTGATACACTCTCCTGTGTTTAATGTAGCTCAAAGAAGAGGGTTAAACTACATGAGCAGATGGTTTAAATCTCTGAAGTGCAATTGCTGTCTCTGCTAGTTATACTGTCTGTGACCAGCCACAGCTCTAGCCCAAGACAGTACAGTAAGTGTGGAAAAACCACAGTCCCAACATGGTGTCACAACCCACACCAGTGAGCACAGCAAACTGGTAGTAGGTGATGAGTATTAAATATTTTTACCTGAGAGCAGTTTCTTAAACATTATTGAAAACAATGTTTATGCCAAAATTGTTTCTCATACCATGAGTTGCTTGACATACCACGTTAGAGTGAGATTAACCTATTGCTCATGCGGTGAAACTCAACAAACAGGGGTAGAGGTGGGAAAAAAAAAAAAAAAGCCAATGTTATGGGTCCTGGGAAGAGATGTAACATCCTGGTGACCCGGGATGTTCTTTGCCATGGCTCCAGTTCCTGGTAAATGCCAGCATTTTCTTTCTTGCTCCAAAGACTTCACTGAGGAGCAAAAATAATTCCCTCCAAATAAGGACTATAACATGGGGGATTAGCTGAGAAATATAAACAGTAGGTGTGGTATTGCCACCGTGGCTAATCCGTGTGGCTGCCATTTAGTAGCTAATCTTTAGTAATATACAGGAAGAGGATTTTGTCAAATTTGCATGATCTTCTCTTAATGTAAACAGAAATCTGACCTTTTGGCCAATTCAAGCTGTCGTAGAAAAAACACAGATGCTAGTAGGTTGGTTTCGGAGATGTCAGGGGCCATGCTGGGTTAGACAGAAACATTTCCATTAGCGATTTTCAAACTTCAGCAGACTGACGCGTTGTTCTGCCTTTCCCACACAGGCCTGTTTTATGGTGGAGTCTGCATCGCTATGGCTGCACTGGCATCACTCCTGGGAGCCTTGTTGCAGGTTGGTATCAGACTGTTTTCTCATAGCCATGTTAAATGACCCAGAATGAATTATGTAAGAAAATAATTGCTGGATACCGTTATGACATTAGTTTCTATTCTTTTTTGAGTACTGGCCTTAAGCAACCCACGGCTTAAGGGTCTGCTTTAAGCACTCATGTAACTACACCATGTCCTGCCAACAGAGTATGCACAACTTAAAAAAAGGCTCATAATTTCCTTCTCAATATCTTCCCTTCTTGCCATGTTGGAGGCTTTAACTTTGTTGCACAGCACCTGATGGCAGACTCTCTTCCTTCCTTAGGCAGCTCTCAGCATTTTTGGCATGGTTGGTGGCCCCCTTTTAGGACTGTTTGCCTTGGGAATCCTCTGCTCCTTTGCAAATGGAATTGTAAGTAGAAGTTTAAAGTCCTACTCACCTAAAATTAATTTATAATTTTGGGCATCTCCTTTCACCTCTCTCCTCATTAATTTTATGTTGGGCAGTGTGGGAGATGTCTTTGCTTCTTTCCATGAGGACATTTCCCTTTGCTCCTTATCCCAAGGAAATGATGAACAGGGCTGTATAGAAACTTGAATTTCCATCCCATGAAGATATTTACATGATCAGAGGGGAAAAAAAAAGTCTGAATAGAAATGAAACTTGGGCAAGGATTTCTGGAAAACACAGTTTTGGAAGCTGGGAGCAATGTGTTTTGAAATGCAGCTGAACAACTAGTAGACTGAGAGGATGCTGGCCTGCCTGAGCAAAAGAAGGTCAGGCTGGGAAAATGAGGCCCAACCATTTGCAGACTGAATTGAGGTGTTCTCAGAATGCTTCAGTATTGTAAAATTATAATTTCCAGAGGAAAAAGCTATTCCATCAAAAAATGAATTGGACAAAATTTGGGACTATGGTCCATGGGTTAGTCTGACAGTATTGCTGTTTAGCAAAGTTTGCTAACCACTTTTACCTCTTTGCAGTTGCAAATTTTATGTATATACTAAAATAATAATTAAAAAAAATAAATCACTAGCTGTCAGCCAAGAAAAAACCCACCCTAAAGTAGAAGAGACTGGCAAAAACAGATCACCTGAGAAAAAGGAAAAATTGCTTCTGTATTTGTTCAAGGAGGGCCTCAAATAAAGCAGTATTTTCCCATATACCATGCAGCCCAAAGCTTTCCTTTGATTGTAAAGGCATAGTGGCAAAATAAAAAGAGGTATGCTCAGGAGCTGTGAGTAAGCACTTTATTTTCCAGAAGGGGAAGAAGTAAACTCCCCAGCTCTTCCCAACTGTATATTTGATTTTTCCTATGGAGCCTACAGTTTAGATTATCTTGACTGTTTCTTACTCATCTAGACACTGTTTTTTTTTTAAATAGATTTTTGCTTTCATGCAAATCCAAATTTTATTTTATGTTTTGCAGGGTGCATTTGTGGGTCTTGTCACTGGCTTTGTTATTTCACTTTGGGTTGGAATTGGATCTCAGATTTATCCTCCACTCCCAGAGAGGACCAAGCCACTATATCTCTCCATTGCAGGCTGTAATATATCCTCAGGAAATTTGACATCAACAGAAAATCCGTTAACAACAGTCTTCAACATACCAACTGCAGAGAGGTATAGAGGTTCATCATGTGCAATCAACAATGAATGTTTTTGTTTTAAAGCATCATGAACATCTGCCTAGCATTTGGGTTACTATAAGTATCCCTGCCTGATTCACCTTCCAGGCTGTTTAAGATGAAGCACTTTTTCTCTGATTTTTTGTTGTTGTTGTTCCCTGTTAGAGTGAAGTTTGTCTGAGTTATCCCAGAACAGAAGTCAAAGTAAATCTTCCTTCTTTATCTGAAAAGCTTCAGTTCAATATTTGAGTCTAAAGGCTTGGATATGCCTTTACCAGGAACCATGGTGTTAAAGAAAGCATAACATTTATAGTTATTGGGTTAACTTCCACGGTCTGTCATGAGAATTAAAGTCATAGGCAGTCAGAGGCAATTTGCCAGTTTAACAGCTCCACCTACAACAGCTTGTCTGTGCAGAAATAGTTCCATTCATGAAATTGAGAAGAGGTCATAACCCATATAATGGGCAAAATATAAGGGATTTTCTTCCCTCTGCAATTGCCACATGTCTTACTTTGGTCAGTCACAATTAAGCGTAACAGTTATGAATGACAACATAGGAAACAGCAGGAACAGAAAGAAGCTGAGCAAGCACATTTGTAGAGATTCCCAATCCTTACATCTTAAAGCATTGCACAACCAACAGATACCATGGTACACACGTGGGTGCCCAACACCCGGTTTCATATACTGCACCTCTCACAGGAGGCCTCCAACATTGCTCATAGCTTCGAGGAAGCAACTGATGCAACAGAGCATGTTGTCAGGAAGAACAAAATAAGGTGTAACCTGAGGTGTGACAGTTGCCCTGTTGTTTCTGGCTGTTTAAAGCTGCATATGGCTGATTACCTACTTTTTGTTTAAAAGAGGGGACACACGAAAAATGCCCTCCCTTCTAAAGAAGTTATACATCTGGATAGCTGGAGTACTCAACTCTGCACTAGATCCCGGGCTGTCCTGTAAAACTGTCCTGTAAAACTGTCCTGTTTTACCTGCTCTGTCCCATGCGTTGCCCCACCGTACTGACCAGTCTCCTCCCATAAGAAGGAACTTGTCCTGCAAAAATTAGAATAGATTTTCAGTGCACATTTTATTGTATAGAGGTAGTTCAAGACTACCAGGTCACTTGGTTCAAAAATAAATTTATTTATCTTCTGTCTGGAAACAGACTACACTTTCAAGTTGCTTGGAATAGGAAAGCAGAGATTAACACTCCTTCTGTTCTTTTTCAGGCCTGCCCTGGCAGACAACTGGTATTCTTTGTCTTATCTCTACTTCAGCACACTTGGGACACTTATCACAGTAGTTGTGGGAATAATTATCAGCCTCCTAACAGGTACTAGTTCCAGAGCTGTGTCTGAGTATGTCTTAAATCTCTTTCAAACTTAGGTGACCAAAGGGCCGTCATTGCCACAGGAAGTGGTGACCCTATTGCAAATGCTGTGTGAAGTTAAGCATCCTAAATCTCATTTGCTCCTGTCAGCCCTTCTGCATCCTACTCGCCTCTGCTCACAGCAGTAGTTACTTCAGGTTTCTAAAGGAAAAAGAAGTTTCAGCAGGTTTTTAACCTGAGGGGGGGAAAAAAAAAAAAAAAAGACATCTGTCTTTCCTGTTTCATTAGATACCAGCAGGGACTGGATTTTTAAGGGTTGTCCCTGAACATGCAACAACTCCAAGCAAGGAGATACAGCTGTGCTTCTAGAGGACAAAAGTTGTACTTTGAGTGAGTTCAGAGTGCTCAAGGGTTATTGTCTGCTCGTGTACAGTGCATGCTTTCCCCACATTCCTCAAGCATGTATCCAAGAGCTGCAGACCCTCTGCATGGCCGTGTTAGCTTCTTTCTCAGTTTTCCTTGTACTATTAGTGCAAGGGGCAAAAGACAGCACCCCACAGCTAAGAGGAGCAGTGACTTCAGTTCCAGCCCACGGCCTCACTACTTTTGCATCTAGGTGAGACACAAAGTGCACCTGTCACCCGCCTCATGCATGGCAGAAATAGCACAAAAGCAGCTGCGCTCACAGCTTTGCCCAGTATGTGCAGACAGATTCCCATGACAGCTCTCACCTTTAAGGCTGTTAGATTTCAGACCTGTTAGTCTGACCCACAACTACTCCAGGACTATGAAACTCCAAACTCAACAAACCCACTTTCACTAGTTTCCCTGTACCTTGCACCTAATAAACACAAGTTACACTTCTACCATTTTCTTTTCCTTGTGAATTTCCAGAAGATTTGCTCCCCCTTTTCTTCCCATCATAGGTCCTTCCCATGCTCTAGCAATGCATGTAGACAAATTTTGCTTCTTACCAGGTTGGGATCAGGTCACCCACAGGCTGTGAAACAAAGCATAAAAACTGGGCAACTCAGTAAATCCAGATAAGAAATCTGCAGCCCAAGAAACAGAATACCAAAACAACTAACTCAACCACAGTGTTACTCTGCTTTTTGTGGAGCAAGATTCCATTTAAACCTAAGGTGTCAATCATAGCTAATTCTCAGCACCTGCACCTCCTTCCTTTCCCAAACAAGAATAGTTAACCTTCCGTGTCTTGGAAATGCCAAAACATCCCATTAACCCCCCACCTTGGGGCTGCCCTTAAATAATTCACTAGCAAAATTGCTGATGCCTCTGGAGACAGGAGTCTTGCTGACAGGGCGCTGAGGACTGAGGCTCAGGCTTCCAGCTGGTACCACAGCTCCCAATCTAGCAGGGTGGTCCCAGATATCATTGTCTGGAATTCATCCTTTTCTGATTATAGTCTCAGTCTTTTTACACAATAAGAAATCTGAGGAGGATCTAGGAAACTCTGGGAAATGGCTAAGGCATTTCAAATAGACCTCGAAGGATCATTTTGTATTTCGAGAGGTGCAGGGTATATGTATCATTGTAAAGAAACGATCCTGAAGGCCTGTGATTGCTTGATGGCTTTTGCTGCATGAGTCTGTCCTGCTCACCTGGCCTGGTGCCTATAGCTGGGCTCTGACATATCATTTGCATGTGGAAACCCACCTGATTGAAACCTGCCTGTTTTGCAGGAGGACTAAAGCAGAACACAGATCGTAAATTCCTGCTGACCGAGGAAGATTTCCTGTCCAACTTCTCATGGTCTAAATCTGAGACAGTAAGTGTAATTATGCTTCTCTGATTTAAATCAATCTTTCCTCCTGGGGACAAAGGCAAACAGTCCCTGGCTTATTTTTTTCCCACCAGGATGAGTAGCACTTGATGCTGCCTGATATGACCGTCTGCTTTAAGGCAGTAGCAGAGCACAAGGCAGGTAGGAGTAAAGCAGCTGGCATAGGCAGGGAGGCTCTGTTTGGCCACAACTTGACTTCAGTGAACAACAGAACTGCACCTGAGACAAGGGAAAGTTATTCTCTGTGTTTCTGCCAAAATACTCCCTGACGAGTTTCTCGGAAGCTGGCCCAAGTCACACTTTGAACTCAGCAAATCTTCCTTCGTTTGTAAATGCATGTTCTCTAAAGGCTGAATTTTTTTGCAACTTTGGCTGTTTGAGAAAAAGCATTTCTAGTCAGTGTATCTGATTCCTAGCTCACTCCCTAAGATATGTGAAAAGGGGAGACATTCTTGGGTAATACCATCTCTTAGAAGGGAGAATGTAGGGGAATATTTTTATTCAATTTTTTTTTTTTTTTAGAATAAACTATAGATCACTTTTCAATGAATATCATCAGGATGCTGAACATTCAAGCTCAGCTTTGTTCAGTGCTTTTCGAGTGCTGCCATACAGGCAGTGATCCTGTCTTTGAAACAGTCTAGTTTGCAAAATGTTTTTCTGCCATGGTGATGACTCCTTTTAGTGTAATCTCATGTATTTTAGTTTCTGGATATGAACACCATAGAGAGAAACGGATGCTGTTTGCCCATGTCAGGACTGGATGCCAGCTATCTGGTTATAGCTATTCACTGTCTTTAATGGGCCAACATCTGTTTTCCTTATCCAGGAATTTAATACCTGAAGTCTTTTGAAAAAAAAAACAAAGCACCTACATGAGAAGCTAATGTCCACAGCCATACTATTTTATGCCTGGTATCAGAAAAAAAGTGCCTGCCTGGTCATACTTCTAGGAGCTAGATAACAAGTGGTTGACATCACAAATAATGCAGAAAGATGTTGAGCCAAAAAAGCAGGGGGAACTGAGCAACTTTTTGCACATGAAGAGCTCAACATCTCATTACGTTTAATAGAGATGGGACATGAAAGTAATGATGCATGTTAATATACTCTTCACGTCAAAGATGGGGTAAGGACCAAGGGCTGGGAATCAATAGCTCAAGGACCTGGTGGTGGCAGATCACTAGACATGAAAACAGAAATTAGAACTTTGCAGACCCAGGAATACTCTAGACACATTGTCGGACAAGAACATTTTATGTGACAAGAACATTTTACATGGCTATTTCCTTACGCAATAAGAAACTTTCCATGCCCCTAGAAAAATAGCAGCTACTGCAATGAATAACTATGTATGCTCTGTCAGCAACCAACATGTGTTTTCCTGCAAGGCATCCTGTGTGTCGGGCCTGACTCTACGTGCATGCAGGTCAAAGAGAGGAAGACCGTTTCTTCCACCTCACAGAGTAGCTTTTTGTCTTTTGTTTTTCAGCCTGAGAAAGTGAAAGTGTTGAACAGGGAGCCATTTACCACGGCAGCTGAAGGAACAGACAACCTTGCTTTCAGCAACATTGAAATGGATGAAGCGAGCAATAAGGACAAAGTCAATGGCCATTATATATGACATGGGGCCACTTCAGCCCACAAGGACCGTTTTGTTCATGTAAAGCACTGTTGGCATTCCTGTGTCTGGTCAGTTACCAGACCTGCTGGGGTCATGGGCAGCAGTCTGCTGAGCTTCATGATGCTGTCACCCTTACACGACCTTTATATTAGTTAAGAAAGGAATTGGGTCTTTCTTGCACTTCCTCATTTTCTCTCTCACTCTGGATCTTGGTGACAGGGTTTAAGGCAATATTTCTATGTGAAATATTTGCCTGATATTCTTGAGCCTCCTGGAAAATATCTGCAGTTAATCACAGTTCACTCTCAGAGTAAATTTTTTATTTGGTAAGAGCACTGTTCCCCCAGACATGGCTGTTTTTCTGGTTTTTGTTCATTTGTTTGTTTTGGTTTGGTGTTTTTTTTTGTTTTTCAGTCATTGAAAGTATGAAGAGATTAGGGCTGCTGGACCTTATCAGAGTGCAAGAAAGAGTGAGTCCTTTTTAGTACAGGAGGTGTATTTAGTGCCATCTGGTTCCTTTGGAGAGCTGATCCTGAAAGGGTATTTATTTTGATTTTTTTATTGTATATGCTTGTTTTTAAGCCACTTGTTCACTGCATCTCCTCCTCTGTACTCACTGCTGGAAGCTACCAGAGTGTCTTTGGTGATGGATAGAGGCAAGAGTCAGTAATATCCCTGCCTTTGTGCCCTGTCATGCCCTTACGGAGCTGGTCCTTATGAAAGAAATGAGCTATTTGGGCTTTTTAATTCAATGCTGTATAGGAGAACCACGGTGGTCTTCTACTTCATGCCCAGCGTGCTGGCCTAGGGCCAGTCTTGCACTGGGCTGGACATAGTGTGGCAGAGATGTTAATGCAAGAAGAGGGCCCTCTTTGCTGTGCTGGACAAGGGGGAAGGCTGCATCTGCAGTTGCCACTGCTGCTATCTCTGGAGCTGTGAGTTGAAACCTCATGTAGCCATTTGTGTTCATGCAGTCCCTGTTGTCACCCTGGGGATTCATATTCAACATTGGCCCAGGTCAGGCAAGAGCACATTGTGTGTTTTGGCAGGCAGGTGGAGTCCGCTGCACAATCCCCCAGAACAGAGAAGGGACTGCAGAGGATGTCATTTAGTGAAGGCTTCTGCAGAGCTGCAGGGCATGGGATGGTTCATCCTCTGGCTGGGCTGTCAAGAGAAGCTGAACGGCACATCCACTCCAGACCATGCATTGCACTGGTGGTTTGGGAGAGGGGAAACCCCTATGGCTTCCTTCTGCTGTGTGGTTTCTGGTACAGCAGGGAACAGACTCTGACCCACTGTGTTGTTTTTATACTGCAGACTTTTTGCTATGGCTATACATGGGTGTTAAACTCCTCTAAAGCAGCGTAAAAGCAGCAAGATAATTCTTGGCATGTCTGTCACATTCCTATAGGTAAAAGCTCACCTGACAAAGAAATGCAGGATGCTCAAAACTGATTAATTCCATGGGAGTGGATGCACTCCACACTGTCCAAATTATATGCAGCATCTGGCAGGGCCAAAAGAGAAAACAAGTAGGAACATTAAAAAAAAAAAAGAACTAAAACCACAATAGGAACAATATTTGACTATTTGAGTACACAAAGGATCCATAGTGAGAAAGTAATGACAGATTTTGGCCCTTTTTGGTCTGCTTTTAAATTTGGTTCCACCTGACTGGTCTGTTTGCTTGCTGAACAAATAAAGTAAACAGAAAAGAACTCATGAATGCCCAATAGCAAATATTTAATATGCATAATTTATTTTAAAGTTTATTGCATCACACTATACAAGCATTAAACATGGCTTTATGTTGATGATTTTTTTTTAGTGTGAAAACTTGACATTCTTCTCCATAGGATTTTTCTATTTACAAATAAACAATCTCTCTATATACTTTATATATATTATATATATATGGTAAATAACATAACTCCCCTCAGAAAGATTTAAAATAAAAAAGAACTGATTTGTAAACACGGTTTCTGTTGTAGCATTTGGTGGCTTGAATGCAGATGATGTTCTATACCTAGGATTTTTCTTTTGTCAAAGTATCCAGGTTGTTCATTTACATTTTTTATTCTAAGATTTGTGAAACCACCATGGGACAGAATGCAAAAAACGTAGCAAACAGGCTGAAAAACAGTCCCCATATACAATTATTTTCCTTGGTTTTAAAAACTGGTCTGTAACTGCTCATGAAGTACATGCTTGCTGTCAAGAGTGGTCTATGGAGATAATCCTATGCTGATTGCAAGATGATTTCACAGTAAATCCTTTGATGTGTGCTGTCCTGCTTGCTAAAATGTTTGTGGCATGCACTGAGGTTGCATTTTTTTCTCATTCCCTTGAAGATAGTGCTCTTGTGGAGCTGGCATAAGTAAACAACATATAGGACGGTCACCTGGAGGTTTAAACAAAACCCATCATCAGATCAGAAAGAAGGGAATGGCATAAACTTGCTATCTGGAGAGCATTAAAATTCCATCTGTTATTATTAGCCTATTAATTGTATTGCATTTTTCTAATTAATAAAATAAATGAAAGGGGGTTATCTTTCCTGAGTGTTCTGCTGTATAGCTCTGGAGGACTCAAGCAAAATCTATTCAGCAGACCAGCAGCACAGAAACCTCGGTGGGCTGACTGGTCAACATGAAGTGACAGAAATGCACTCAGGATGTGCCCGGCAGGTCAGAGCCCCTTTCAGCGTCACACTCGGGGCAAGCTTGGTAAGCAGCCAGCTTGTGTTCTCATTTAGGGCAGAACAGGACACCACTTCTAGCAATGTATTGTCATGAAAATTCATCATAATGTAGCTATGTTGAAAACTAGTCTCAAAAGCCATTATTATATATTGTATTTCTGCTGTACCTCATTTGTTTTGGCACATTATATTGCGGTGTTCCTCAGGAGTGGAAGTCTGTTTATATTCTACTAGGTTTCAGTTGTCATCAGAAGTTACTGAGGTCTACAGTGACAAAGCTGTATCTTACTGCAGGAGTTTGCAAAGGTTCATGCTCATATGAGTAACACTGATTTTATGCATGACTCATGTCTCACTTTACTACGTAGGAAACAGTTTCTAAGGTCTTGTGATCTGTTGTTTTAGACATTAAGCAGAGGGCGTGCAAACTAATCCATTTGCTCGTGTGAACTTGGTCTGAATGTGATTTTGCACAGCGATCCTGCCTGAGAGCCCCCAGACTGCAAGCACACCACTGTAGGTGGTGGATGGTAAATGCTAACCCATCTGGCATGTTTGTATTGGAGGAGGACGTTGCCTAATCCCCACTCCCTATTTACAGAGACGGAAATACCCATATTTCTCCACTGCCCACATGGGATGTGTCCACAGCCACTGTAAGCTGAAGCAAAGATGAACAAGTTCACTTCCTCCTTAGGCAAGAATACACCCCACAACCACTAGTTGTGCTCCCCACTCAGTTTGGCACCAAGTCAACAGAGAACACATTAATCCTGAAATTCCTTTGATGCTTAGGATGCCTCATGGGACCTTCAGGCTTGGTCCAGGAACACCTGATAAATGGGAGCTGCTGTGCCATTTATCCTCTTCAATGTAGAATGGTGGGTCACTACTGGAGGAGGTTCCTTGCTGTGAGGAAGCCACATGCAGGCAAGCAGTGGCTACAGAGATGAGAATGCATACATTTTCTTCCACCCCTCAAGCCATATTACCTTTCATTAAAACCTTCCCCGTGTATGGTAAGAGCACAGTTCTCTGTTGCAGTGGAAAGAAGTTAATAGATGTAGCTTGGCAATATGGGGTCTTGGTGCAAGTGGTCCCGATGTCTTGTGGAGCTTGAAGCATCCATCCATATGGTCTTACATGGAGTGGTCTCCCAGAAGAGCAAATTCCTGACCTTCTATCAATTGATTTCCAGGAGAACTTGTAGAAACATCTTGCTGCCCTCTTAAATTTCAGACAAGGTCAAAATTCCTTAAGATTTCTGAGAAAACTATGATTTTTATAGAGCTCCAGTTATTTGGAAAGGGGCTAAGGATATAGAGCAGCTCCAGTATTTTGTATCTCTCTGTATCCCCACCAGGACACAGGCTGCTTCCACTTGGCTTCTTACAGTCTTGGCTTTTGCACTTCCTTCTTCATATTGTGACTGATTATACCACTGCATGTTCTGCAAGAATTGCAGTGTTATCACTTTGAGGCAAAAAAGGTGGCGGAGATTTCACAATACTCGGCATTTTAGTTCATGTTGCTCCATCCTACACTTTTGCACTCTTCAGACCTACAAGTCCACTATTTTGGGTTAATGATTTGGGAAAATTTTAATTTCTTAATACTAAATAATTTGCAAAAGGATATAGACAGTGGACCATTTAGGCCAAATCTAATTTTTCAGCCTGTGTAGAATTGCTCTACATGAAGGATCTCAAGCTATTTCATGCTGCATCTGTTGTTTTATTATTACCCTCTACCACTTCATAGATAATGGAAGGATGAATAAAGAAAATTTTACAAGCATAGGGATTCTGGATGACTGTGTTCTTTTGCTTTGCTGACCTTGTTCATCTGTTGGTTTTTTTTGTTTTGCTTATGCAGATAGGTATTTAAGACATAGTCTGTCTCCTGCTATGTACATCCCACACTGTAATTTCTAATGAGGCCTCAATGTGATCTTGCAACACAAAGACACGTGCAGTTCTGGGCATGATGCCCTAGCCTGATTTGTTTCCTTGAGAGACCAGACAGTCCTACAGCTGAAAAGGCACTGTTCAAATCTTTAAAACCTATTACCAGCTTCTCACATAATGACCAAATAAATGACCCTACAGTTAGATACCTCTGGCCACATTTAGATGCTTATCTGTCTGTCAGCACTTCTGTACGCCTAAATTTTTTAGCATTGTTAGACCAGTTGATTAGACTCATGATCAAGCATCTACTCCTAAAAAATACTTCAATATTTTTTGAGTAATGGGAATGGTGCACATATGTGACCTTAACTTGTGGTAGATGCAAGCTAACACAGCTTAGTCCACTGTGGAAGAAGGCAACGTTGCCATGCATGTGCTACAGGTGGTGGCCGCACACATGGACAAGTACTGCCATGTTGCCAACACGCAGTCACTGGTTATGAAGCAGCAACCTGGTCATAAGAATGAGCCATGAGATCACTGAGTTCTGTAAAGCACTGTAAGATATTTAACTGCTTTGAAGTTCAGGGTCTTGAATTTAAGCCAGGGCCTGGGAGCTTCCTGGAAAGAGTGCAGAGACTTAAGCATTGGTCTGATCTGCTCATGCTGTCATTAGCTTTGGAGAAGGCTAAGCCTTGCAAGGCCTCTGAATTCAAAAGGCCTATGACAATATGCACCTTATTAAACATGGGTGCACATGTGCTAAGTGCAAACAACATTGACTGACTATTCCTTTGAGTGCACTCTCCACTGTAGAAAACCAGGAAATTTTCATAAACAGCATTCCTATCTTCTTTTAAGTAGTTTCTTCCTCACCCCATCATGGCCACTCATTGTGATAAGATTTTCCATTCTTCTTCCTTTCCTTCCGCTCTTTCTGCAGACGTTCTAGTTCAGCTTCATACATCATTTCCTGAATCAGGTACTTTTCTCTCCTCATCCGATCTCTCAAATCCTTTGGGAGATCTGGGATTAAGTAGGAAATCAGGTGCTTTATGCAAAAGACAAGGTGCTGTAAAAACAGAAAAGGGGATGAAAAATTAAAATCTTAGGAAGAAAACAAATATTTTGCATATCTTCTGAAAACTATCTCATTCCAAGTCACAAGAAGATGCTGTATTAGAACTAAAACCATTTCTAAATTTGAAGAAACCAAACCATGAAGTTTTTTCCCCACAAAAACTCCAACCAAAGTTGGTAGAGTATGGATTGCAGCAAAGGTTATAAACAGCTGGCTTCAAATAGAGCCTCAAAACTGTTCTATGACCTGCGTGTTCCAACGCCTGAGCTCATGATTTGCTGTAAGGTTGTTTGGGCAGGGTCTGGTATTAGTGGATAGGTCTGAAAGAAGAGGAGGATCAAAAGATGTAAGACTTTCCTCTTGCTAGAAAACCCTTGCATCAGTATTGGAACCAATGAATTACCTATGCAAAACAAAACATTTTTTCTTAAACTGTGTCTTTCATCCAAAGACATATTCCCATTTACTAAACATCACAATTAAATACAAGGTAACTGATCCTTCATCCCTCACATTTTAGGCGCGCCACCGCGTGCCTGAGTGTGATGGGGGAAGATAGCTTGAGTGTCTCTTTTTGTTTGATCAAAGATACTACTTGGAGGTTTACTCCACTTGAGAGGAGGAATAAAGAAACAGAAGAATCTTCCATCTCAGAAGGGACACTCATTCTAAACTGTGTATAAATAAATGTATTTCTTTTTCTTCAAGTAGAACCTTTCCTTTGAAAGCCACTGAAAAGAGAATGTAACATGTTTTCCCATGTATTCTTCCCTCATAAGAAATAAACCTGCAATATTTTAATTGCTGGGGTTTTCTTTCCAAACCTAAAAAAGGAAAAAAGCTTCTTCTGTCAGTTCAGCCTGGACAAAGAATTCCTTTTGCAGTGAGAGGAAATACCTTTGTTTGGTTTTGAGCCAGTCTATGGCTTCAGTTAGGGCAAAGCAAAGTCAAATCTCTTGTGCAGGTATTGGGCAGACACAAAAAGATATTCCACAGCAGGTTACAAAATTGGCTGGGCACAGAGACTTGAGCAGGGCTGATTTCTCTTG
The DNA here is from genome assembly GCA_013400335.1 of Eurystomus gularis. Taxonomy (NCBI): domain Eukaryota; kingdom Metazoa; phylum Chordata; class Aves; order Coraciiformes; family Coraciidae; genus Eurystomus; species Eurystomus gularis. Next base: position 49,208 of record VZZY01005253.1, on the reverse strand, counting down.
CCTCAGTTATCTTTGCTCTTATGCTGTGCTGCCTTTGTGCTAAGTGTGTATAAAGAAGCCAGGCTCTCAATCTTAAAACTGCTTAGGCTGACCTGCCAAGGCCATTTGGAGATAGGTACCCTGAATCTCAGTACTAACAGCTCAAGAAGCAAAGAAGAGAACAAGCCCAGCAGGCCTCTGTCAAAACTTTCTTTCCCTTAATGGTTCCCCGAGCGTGGCAGAGGTGATGGAAGAGCTGACCTGCTTAGGACTAACCTCTCAAGATTTAGCTCAGAGTAGAGGAAGGAGAGAGACCAACCTGCAGTGCCATATTCTCCCTTCATCTGGGAAAGGCTGAAAATGCCAGTCAGAGGGAATTCACTGTGGACCTCAGGCTTCTGCTGAGCCACCAATACATCCTTACATAAGAAATAATTTAGAAAATGTTTTCCCTTCACCCGTCCTCTAATTCAAATCCTTCTGTTCTGTGATCCAAAGAGGTGCTTCAAAAGCTCAGTTCAGAATGAATTTACACAATACCATGTGTCAGTATGTGCTCATGAACATTATGCCAATAATTCACAGTGATTACAGCTTCCATATGTGTGTCGGATGCCCTGTTGCTATGATTTCAGAGCGAAGGATTGAGTAAAGAGTTATTAAAAATGATTTGTTCCCTGTTTGGCTTCTTCACAGTGTAAAAGACATTTTAAACTACTTGTGCTGGAGAGATGCTGAGCCTCTGGTACCTGGCAGGGGCATTCAGGCATCTGAAATTCAGGCCTTAAGAGCTGCATTATGTTATGTATCTATCTACCCTCCCGTCTCTCTTTTTCACAATCAGCATGTGATTACCAGTTGTGGGAAGTTAGTATTATCTTCTCTGGTTTGTCTTAAAGATTTCTGCGATAAAGAAACCTGAAGAAATATGTACTTATTTCTGACAGTAAGTACTAACATTAGGAACATTGGCAAAAAGTCCATTTCATTGTCACCTTCTTTGTGATGCTAATCATTCTGGGGAAATGAATAGTATTAAAAAAAATAGAGAAAAAAAATGGATGCATAAATACTGTAACTTAAACTATCTTCATTTTTCAGTTGTTCAGATTTAATCTTTTCTTCTCATGTTCCTTTGCCCCTTCCTCACACACTAGTCAGCATCTGGCTTTGCAGCCTAGACAGGTTATGAATGTCAGACCTCAGAAAGTAAAGAAAAGCTTCATTTATTTCCCCGCTGTGCAAGTCACTGTAACAGTTTTTAAAGTGCTGCATTCCCCTTTTTGTTAGAACCTAAATACCTGTGACTGTTCAGAATACAAAGCACAATATAAATAGTAGAAACAAAACACAGCTGCCGTCACAGGTCAGCCCAATGAAAAAGCTTCAAAAGGAGCTTAGTTTCATTTTGTGGTTCTTGTTTTGTCGCTTGAATGGTCACTGACCTCAAATACAATAATGAAAGCCAATCGTGCTGCTAAGACATGCCAGAACTGCAGCGTGTAACCGTAGGGCACTGGGGAGTGAGGAGAGTCTCGGTAGTCCCTATACCTGAAAGACAAGGAGAGTACAGTAGTTAGTGAGCTCCTGCCCTGCTGCCTGGAAGGAAGACAAAACCAAAACCCAGCTGCTCATGATCATTGCATTTTCTGCACCAAAATGATCTCTGTTCTGACTGTACCAATTACCACAACACTGACTGGTCCTTATGCTGGGCCTACACTAGTCTCTTATTTCAGATCAGGTGCGTGCTTTTGAAGCAAGTGTCCTGATCACCTCCACTTGCCATGCTTTGGTTCACCCAAAAGGGTTTAATTTCAGATGAACCATGAAACGGTAAGATGCACTCCAGGAGTGCACTACGCACTCCAGCTGCTAATGGAAATTCAGTGCAAAGGGCCAGGCCAGTGCCTGTATGAAGTGAAACTGCTGAAGCAAATACAGAGGCTGTTGGGTGCTCAGCACCAGCAGTTTGACCCTACAGCACTTCTCTTGGCTGTGTAACATGTGTCTTGCAGGCACCTCCTCAGAACATGGAACAGGGTGGGATGCTCTGCTATTTTGATCATCACTTTCCTCCCACTACAAGTTCATTTTAAAACCATAAATGTCCCAATTTTGTCAGTCTGACAGCCCTCTGAAAATTCATACAAAACTGCCTCAAGGGTTCCATCTAGCCCTTGGTCAGCTAGATGGCCATCCCTGGTGTAAATTCTAATGACTCATCGTGACTTTAGTAGAGCCAGAACGGCACCTCTTGGTGTACCAAGAGGGCAAAGGCCGTGTAAGAAAGAGATCTAGTGTCTTGTCTCACAGAATGTTTCTTTAAAGACTTTAAGTCTCAATAATGTAAATAGAGATATCTATTGGGAAAGCTGGATCCCTGAAGACTTCAAAATTACATTAACAAATCATGAATCTGTTTAAGTCACACATTCTGGCGTTCATTTCTACTAGTAGTATGTTAATTCCAAGATACTATTGCAGAAACTGAATTTAAAAGTAGTGTAAAAATTGTTTTCTCCTTAATCTGTTTCCTAGATGGGACAGAAAACCCGTTGTAAAAAAATATCAAAAAGACCACAGTAAATAATACACTTAAGCTTGATCTTTAAGTTAGTTTTAAGAAAACAAGAGAAAACTCATATGAGCAAAAGAAATAAACAGTTATTTAATCTCTATGTTCTTCTGTATTTCTCCCTGCGGGTTTTCACCTTCTTGGATTGCAGAGGATGTTACACAGAATGAAATAAACTGTGTCTTAACATCTTTATCAGCAACAAACCTCTCTTATATTGCAGTATCTCTAGTACAAGTTCTTAAAACTGAGATGATCTTCCATTCTGCAAGCAGCATTCTGACTTCATAGTTTAGGATGTTTTACAATATCCTAAGCATCCTGAAAACAGAAGTCTCTGGACCAAGTCGGTAGAGTATGTCTCCTTTTTTGTACTGGCTAGGAACCAAGCAGTATGCATGAAGAAATGGGGTAACTTTTTATAAACAACCAGAATAGCATGGTACTATCTGGGTTCCAGATGAACAGAAGCTAACTGGATATGGCCACTGTTTTTTGTTCAGACAGACTGTCTTCCTGGAAAAATGCCTACACTGTTGCACAGTAGAATGTAGTATTTCCTTACCTCACTATCAATATCTGGCTTGAAATGCAATTAAAATGACTGATGCTTTAGCAGAATTCAGGTGGGTTAAGTAGGTGATAAACTCAGCTAAAGAAAATAAGATATTCATTTTTCTTCAAGGGGAGATATGCATAACAATTCAGTGTCCCCCAAAAGAACAGATTTATCTTCTGGAGATTTATGGCACTGATTTAAATAGTGTTCTGTTTATAGAGGGGACAACTGTTTTTATTGATGGGATTTCCACTGCCTTTAAGTAGCAGCAATCTTATGCTTGAAGCTGGGGAATAAAGGAATTAAAGAGGGGGAAGAGAATGACCAGAATTACAAACCATTATTAAACAGTGCTATGGCAAACAATGTAGAATGGAGTATTCTCATAGTGGTTCTGGTCCACAGAAAATGTTATCTATGGATTCAGCTTTGGGATGTTCTTCCTGCCAAATAAATTGCAACCATTTTAAATATCACTTAGTTAAATGAAAGCTACCCCCTCCCAGTTCATTATCCTATATCACTCAAACTTCTTATTTTTAATAAATATGCCACAATATCAGAAAGTATCACTGACTTTTGCGGTGCCACCGAATACCTTTTGTTCTTTAGGCACTCATGAAAGGGTATTTTAGTTCTTCACGGTGAAAAATATTGGGACTACATGTATCTGTAGCTACCAGGACTCATGCTTGTCAATCAATGTTGCAATTAAAAAATGGTAGCTGTATTTGTCGTTTGGTATTTTTGGTTGGGACCCCATTTAAGACTTTTATGTAGATCTTTGATTCTTTGGACCATTAAAATCAGTCAGGTGCAAATCTGACATTACAGACTAGTCTCAGACTGGTATTTCTCTAATCTGTTGGCCACGGACAAAAACATACAGATAATTAGCTGCTCATTTAATTTTGATTCAAACCACTAGTATATGATAATTACTAATAACTACACTTGTAAGCAATGACATAAACATATTAACCATTCAAGAACTAGGAAGTGCTGGATTTGAGATTTTGTAAAGGTAGCTTAGGACAGACCTTGTTTATGCCTGGTGGACCTGTGAAATAAGTTGGTGTGGTCACTTATGTGCAACCTTGACTTCCCTGGGCATGTGCAATAATAAAACCTGATTACTGTTTCAGCTCACTGGTACTAAGTAATCAGCCACCTATTATTTGCCCTTTGATACCATATTTCTCCATGATGGTTGTATCTGATTCATGCCATGACACCATAGAAATCCTGCATAAGGAACACCTGCCAGATACCCACTTTTTGGTTTCTCCTATACCTAAGGAAGGAATCATGCAGGTACCAGCCAAGCAGTACCATGAGCATGTCTCTGAATGGCACAGTTAATTCTTTCCATTACTGTTTTTTAAGCCCTGAAATTTAGTTCCAATGACAGATTTATCATGATGCTTCTCCATTGCAATGTCTTAAAGCAGAGAGATATTTTGATCAGATACTTACCTGCAATATTTTAATGGTGAACCAGAGAATTCACTTCCATTTGATGTTGGCTCTGAACGGTTTTCAAAGTCAGACACCAGAAATACTGATAAACTGGCATTAACATAGCCAACCATACACCTAGAGGGGAAAAAATCCTGTTGTCAGGACACAGCAAGGTTTTTCCATTAACTGTTGTACCCAGGAGGGCATTCTCTGGGTTTCATGAAACCCACAGTATAGCTGTGATACTTATTAATACTTGAAAGGGTTGTTGAGGCAATATAAAAGAAATGTTCAAGTAGTCAGATGGACAATAAAAATGAAGCAATGGTAAATTCCTATGGGAGAAGAAATGATGACGACTTGGACTAGTTACTTTCAAAAATAAAAGTCACCTAAAAGGTGACACAATAGAGGTAGAGAAAATAATTAGTAGCACTAGGAAGGTAATCAGAATATTCACACTGTTACCCTCATGGTACTAGCACAAAGGAACCTTAAATCAGATGGAAAGGCAATACACTTAAAACTGCTTTTTACAAAATGTTCAGTTAATCAGAGGGATTCAGTACTGAAAGTTCCCAGTGAGGCTGAGCACTGGGAAAGTCAGGCAGAGTTTGGAGAATACTGAGTAGGAGAATGCAGATCAGTTGAGGAAGAGCTGCGGGAGTCACTAGAAGGCTCACCTTTGCTGTTAATAAAGCTAAGGAGAGATATAGCTAATGTATTCACTCTGCACTGCCCAAGCACGGGTGAGTCTGTACTCTGCACTGCTCAGCTTGGTGCAGAAGATAACACACAGTCCAGGGTTGGGTTGTTTTGGTTTTTTTAAACTATGGATTTTACAGTCTATGACAAATTACATTTAAACACCATTTGGCTTTGTCTCAAAATCTCGATACTGATTGGATTTGGAACTTAATTTAATTACAGTATCACTGGGTGTCATGTGGATCTAATACCTACAGATGTTCTTTGGAAGAAAGTAGCACCTCTCATTTAAGTTATTCAATAGTACATGCTCTTCACTCCTTAATTTGAGAAAATTCAATATTCCTGTGGATTTTTGAACAGCTTCCTGCTTTTGTAACAGTACTTATCAATAATAAAATCCAGAATGCTGACATAAATAGTATTTATCCAAGGTGGCTCCTTCAAAAGATTGCTATCTGATGGTTTAATCTAGAAATTCACTCAGGAAAGCAGCAGAAATGCGAAAACACTTTACAAGAGGTTTGTGGAAAGACAAGTGTTTCCTCTGTGAGCCAAGCAACTTCCTCTATGCAGAACGAGTTTCAAAGCCAGTGAGTCATATCTGAGTCTTCTTAAAAATAAAATTTCTAAAGGTGGTATTTTTTCATGCATGGTGTTCCTCAAAAAATCAGCAGCAAGGAAAGTTGCTGACAGTACCTCAATGTCCTATGGATCTTCATAATGGCACAAGCAGAGGGACATGCTCAGGAACAACTGGCACCAGACCAAACACTTTACCCGTGAAGGTACTTTATCTCTTCATGAAAATAAATGGAACATTTCCCCTGGCACTGACTAAACTGCCAAGCTCCTTGCAGGACAGCAAGTTAGCAGCACGGCTAATCAGGAGCTGCTGCACTAGCTTCGCTTCTTCCCTCGGTATGATTGAACAGTATTGACAACCAAAAGACAGCAAAAAAGCAGCAACAGAAGAACTTGCATCCTGTAGCAGGGAATAAAAATCAATCTGCCATATGTCCAATAGCAGGATGCAAGCTCTCTGTCACTGTCAACTGTTTAGCTTGCGTTTCTTTGAACAGTAGGGTCCTTGCTAATGGAGCTTCTAGGAGATCATTTGCAAACTGTGTCTATTTGTGTTCAGCTGGATTCAATGACCTTCTCCGAGTCCAACAGCCTGAATTTTATAAGTTGCCATGCAGCAGCTATACTTGTACTTGCTGGCAGTGCGCACACACTAATATAATCTTCAGCAACACGGAAAGAAAATCCACTTAGGCAGCAGGGATTCAGCTCACAAATATCTCCTGAAAGATTTAATCTAAGGACTCTAGTTTTAGAAAAAAAACAAATTACTTTGCTCTCTGTAAGTGTATCTTGATTTATTAGGTGGGAATTGCTTCCTTTTGTTAGACACTGCTTTTTTGAGCACTACATGCTGAATGCTATGTCAGGAAAAAAAGGCCTAGTGAAAAAGTTTAAAATGCTCATTAAATCTGTAACTGCTAAATATCAGCATTGCTTCAGAATGAAAAGAGCGTTATTTCCATGTATGCCAGTTGGGAAGTGTAGTTTGTGCAGCGTACTGTTACACACACCAGATCTCTATAACAGCTCTGCCATGTTTCCCTTGCATTAACATCATAAATTACAGTCACTCAGCAACTCATTCTGTGAACATGCAAAGCATCAATATCTATGGCCAGTACCTGTTACATAAACAATAAATTTGGGTTATTGGAATCAAAACATACACAGACAGTACTGCTATTCAAGCAGTAAGTGATTTTCATGTGCATCTGTTTTCTCAAAGGAAAGCTTACTTTTGTCCAGCTTCTCCTTGGCCAGCACAAGGTCCGTATTTGTAAGCATAAACAAGGCGAGGGATGAAATCTGATGTCACAGCTATAACAAATGCATTTGTGATAACAGAAAGAATTCCAATGCCTTCCAGGATCCCGTACCAGATTCCTGTTCAACAAGAAGAATATGTTAACTCCAGGAAAAACAAGAACCAAAGTGCTCAAGATACTGCATGCTCTGAAGCAGTTGCCCCAATACCCAACGTCTTTTTTAATGTACTTTCTATCTGAAACTCACTGAGTAAAAATATTTTTTCTCACTAAAAAGCAGGACCAGGTTTCTGTTACCACTGGGTGAGAATTTTCATCATCCTGAAAATAATCTCAAGGAAGTTACAAACATGCTCATGTAGGCCTTGGATCTACCACAGCACATAACGATGTGGGCAGTTTTAAGAAATGCTGTAAGCCTCTGTGGTTATGATGATGGCTACCCAGCCTTTGAGGAGGGTCTGCCAGGGTCATCTGCCTGTTGCAGGGGCCTTGTGTGTAACTCATGTACAGCTAGTCAGCATGTACCTGTCAGCATCAAAATCTTCATGGCATGCTAATGTAATACAATGGCACACAGCCCCTTGACATCACCTGGGCTTTTTGGCCCGTCCTCAGCCCTCTGACAGATCTTATGACACACGCACACAGCAACTCTGGTCATGAGAACCACCACTGAGAACCACACCAAAGACATTTTAGACATACACATTGATTTTAATGAGGCATCAAGCTGTCCATGAAACTCTGCTGAATAAGAAGCAAATGCAACTTAATTTGAGAAATCACACCTGAACTAACCTGAAAAAAATATAATTTTTTCTGTGCTTTTATTACTTACATTATATAACTGTTTTTTCAGGAACTATGTCTGCAGTGTATATGGTATACTGGCTGGCATCCAGGCTTGTACCTAAACTCATAGACCCACACTATTCACATACAAAGCTGTACTCAGACACTGACTTTAGGTACAGGGTAGACCATTCTGAGAGCACAAAGCCTGGGCTTCTTCTATTTCATGGTGTGGGCTACGGGTTCTTACAATGCAGATGGTCAGTGAGGTCCAAAGACATCAGGGATTCAGTATTGGGTAGATGACTTTGTTTTACAGAGCCCTTCCTAAAGGTGCTCTGCTTTTACACACTGCAAGGACAGAAGAGATTTATAGTCAAAATATGTTCAGAGAGCCCTTGCAGTAGTGTGTGGCTGGGTGACCTCGAAGTTACATGAACCACATGTTTAGCAACGTAGGTGTACCTCATTTGAGAGCAAGTAATCTCTTGGGATCTAGGTCCACCCTGTCTGACCCACAAGGAACCTAGTGGACATAGCCTCTGAGTCACAGGGGAGCATGTTTTTGGCCAGGTAAATATAAACTACATGGGTTCCTTACAGGAAGGTCGCCGCTTTAACTTGACTTTCATGAGTCAGGTGCTCTGTGTGGTTCTTACATTCAAACTGAGCAGCAGCATGTGTTCACACAGTATTTTGCCACAAGGAAAAACCTGCAGAGAACACTGATCACTTCATTAAACCTTCTTGACTGTTAGGTCAAGAAAATCATTACAAGACATTTTCCAATACAGACTATTAATTGCATAAGTAGATTGGCATCAGATTGAAGTTTTTGGAACAATCAAATTGTATGTTGTTAACAGGGAAGGTAACTGAAAAGATCTCAGTCTGCTCTTACTTGAAGTGGTCAATTCTGCCTTAAAAATAACACACACATAACAAACCCACATACAAAGGACTCACCTATATCTTTGGCTCTTGAAGCTAAAGGTCTTCTCCACTGGGTTACAAATTTGTATGCATCAAGTCGAATTTCAATAATATTGTTAAGTAAGGCCAGAAGTGGCGCCAGTGGAAAAGCAGCCACAAAAATGGTTGTGAACCCAAACTGAAGAACTAGGAAAAAAAGGAAGGATCACAGTTTAACTATGAAGATCTAATCCCAAGGTCTAAGGTACCAAATGATATATGCATACAAACATTATGCATAAATATACAAATATTTTTTACTATGCTGTACCATACTATAGTCTGGTGACACTTGTACAGCAATTCCTTGTCAAAAGTTCAGAGCAAGGATGACAACAACAAATGCATATCTATCTCTGGGGTAGATAGCAACATCTAGATTTTGTTACTAAAGGGACATGTTTACTCCAGCATCAACTAGGATCCCTCAATACCTGCAAAGATTAGGGCTGAATACATTCCTTTTTATAGTACAGATGGGCAGCAGTTTGAAACTTTGTGTAAGTTTGTAGAGGCAGGCTTTCAGACTGCTGAATTTCCCATTAATTTGAAAACAATTGTGTGAGGGAGAAAAGAAAAAAAAAAAAAGACATACGCAGTTCAATCACATAGGGCAAACGTTCTTATGCTTTGACATGTCTTTGAGCAGTTATCCTCTTCTCTCCTCTGGACAGAGCAATGCCTTTTGGCAGCAAGCTACTTTGTAAATGTGAGGCAGTAAATGATGGTGAATTTTAAATATAAACAAGCATGTAGGTCTGCACCATGCAGTTTAAAAGTGAAATGGAACTTCCTTTAATAAATAACAGCGAAGGTCTTCAGAAATGTATGCAGGTGAAGAGATGGGCTTTGGTTTGGAAGATGACCTTCCCCACACAAAGCCAGAATAAGAAATGTTTCATAGATAAGAAGTTAGCAAACCAGCAGCAGTGTGGTTAGCTACTTTGGTTTGGTTCTTAGAAACTCACTCCCATTCCTCACCTGACCTGTGAGAATGAAAACCATTTTGCAGTCTCTTTAGCTTCATACAACAATAATTAAAAGAATACACGAGCCCACATCAACAAAAAAGTAATAACACAAAAATCTAGTGAAAGAGAGGGAACAAAGGTCAGTGCCATACTCATTTCTAGGTATTCATCAAAGAGTCCATAAGCATTCATAGGCTGCAGATTGTAGTCCTTTTCCCACTGTGGGAAGCTTGTTTTTCTCTGTGTCCCATACTCTTGTCGCAGTTTTCTCCTGGTCCACCAGTTTTGAATTAGCCTACATTTTCAAATAAATTAAAGAAACAAGGCAAATAATATTGGTGACTATTTATCACAAAATTGGAAGAGGCTAAGTGTGGACAACACACCTTGCAAAATTAGTTTCCCAGTGCGCAGGAAAATAGAGTGTTAGTAACACGTGTAGCTGATGACACCACAGAGTAGATATGAAAACAGATATGGCTGATGGGCTGTAATCCAGGCCTAGATGTCAAAATGGTTGAGGGATTTTGACATATTTTAATTATTAATTTATTTTCTTTTTCTCTACACAGAATGGGAAATCCTTTCAAGGTGTGGCAGGATGCGATGCTGTGTGAAGACAGTTGAGTGCTAATTGAGAAATGCATAAAGACACTGCTAACGCTGCTTGATCTCCATCTCAAGAAATGGGGAAGCTGTAATGGGCTTCAGGGGGAAGATACTGTTCCTGAAGAAAGGCACATGTAGAGGCACTATGGGAGACACTGAACCAGAAGAGCAATGAGTGCTCACATCTGAAATAAACACCTTTGCCTGTCCAGGTTGGGGAGTTGCACTGGTACTGCCCATAAAGGACACAAGTTAGTATATTGAGAAAAAAAACCAAACATGACAGGGCTTTTCTCCAAAGTTATGGTTGGCCCCTTCATCTCAGCAAGATAGAAGGTGATGGTTCACCCAGATACTTGAATACTTTCCCTGACTGTGCTTCACTTTGTGCCTTCACAGTGGCCTGGTCTGGTCTGTGAATGGTAGGCAAATGGCCATTGGATTTGGATAAGGGTTTGGCCAATTACTTGTTTTCTTAAAGCTTAGAGATTATTTTTCCATTTGGGCCATTTAGCAGAGAGGTTATAGCTTTTCCTGTCTCCCTTAAAGAAGTGTATGTGTGATTGATTGTAGGGCATTAAAATCTAGAGTTTAGATTTGCAAGAAAAAATTTATAAGTACAAGCATGGACTTGAAGCCAAAATTGGGAAGTACAAGAAATTATTAAAATACTTGGTTTTAGCAGCTTGCAGACAGTTACTAGGGTGTAAAAGGCCTAAAAAAGCCTTTCCTGTGAATGACCATGGTTGTGATTAATGAACTGTGGGACAGTTAAGGTCACATCTTTGCAGTCCGCAGCACTTTTTGGGACTTTGCCTCATGTCTTGCCCATGAGAAAGTGAGAGGGCTGAGAACCGAATTCCTGCAAAGGCAGCAAATTGAGGAGTCAGGTGGGTGAGAGACCAATATGCTGAGACAGATTCCAGTTAACTACCTCCTTTTGAGAGGGGAAACCCATCACCAGTGTTACTAATTACCTAAGACTCCTAGTAAAATTCAAAGAGATGTCATTTTTCTGATTTATATGTGAACAATATGTGAGCAATGTGATGTAATGTGGTTTTAATACGGATATATGTTCTTTCAAGAAAAATATCAACCTGAAATTGCAGTTTTACACCTCCAAATGAAGCAATAATTTATACTTTGTTTCTTAGTTATTGCAAATTATCTATGCAGGAGAGGAGAACTGCTGCAGGCTTTCAGAGGTTTTGAGGTGGTGTTTGTATGAAGGCAGAAGCACCACTGTGACATGCCAGTATTTGTACTGAAAATGTCACCACTAAACAATCAATGTTCCACCTCACACCCTAGGGCCTCTCTCATATCTTTGAAACCTACTTTTCAAATCTTAGGCAGAAATTTCAAAAGATAATTCAATGCCACATGTATCAGTGAGAAATGTGACAGTAGGTGATGCCACCAGTTCCTGCCACCAACAAACACTCGGTGGCATTTCTGACTTGCCCTGCATTTCTCTGAGGTCCCTGTGGGAGCACGTGCCTGCACCAGAGCTGGGCTGCCACCCTGAAAAGCTGCAAAAAACCTACTTCAAAGCAGGCTGCTGGTGCTTCTTTCCTAGGGCTGTCTGATGGGGAAATACTCTCTGCTATCAGCTTTGTCACTACACAGTGCTGGCTCTGCCTGAGTCTCAGCAGGCAGTAGCCAGCACACAGGTGCAAGTGTGGTGATGTTCTACTACAGACTATAGGACTGCCTCCAAATCTTCTGGGCACCCATGTGTTGTTGGCTCTGATTGTGCTCATAGCAGAAGTGATCATGTTTTTTTGACACGAAAAGGAAATGCACTTGCCTGCAGCATTTCAGGGCTAGAAGGTGGAATGGAAGGTCTGGAGAGCAAATGCATCTCTCATCAGAATAAATTGAAGCATCTCACATTGCTGTGACTTCATGTTTTGTGCTGTGATTTTCATTGTGACTCTAAAGGGAAGAGACTGACTTCACCTGACACAGTTTATTCCCATTAAACTACTTGTTCTTAAACAATCTGCTCTTATCTCCTTCAGTCACCTTCTTTAATCCCCTCCAGTGCTCTATATTAGGTTTCAAAATCCCTATTAATAGGTAGCGGAAAGTTCTAATGAAAGCTGACAAAAGAGGCAGTGAGTGGAAAGAGAAGAATCAATACTGCTGCCATTCCCTCCTCCCCACCCCAGCTAATTCCTCCCGCCCTAACAACTGCAAAATCCTGGCAAGCGGCACTAGGTGCAAACCTGGGGAGGCATAGAGATAGAGAGCTTTGAGTAGCTTGTTTGCCAGTTACTCTGTGCATTTAAATCATTTACTCCGTTCTCATTACAGCCAGAAGCGATCAGTACTGATGCTGCCTGAAATCACTTCTGCAACATATTTCTGCAGTTCAGGGACCAAACTCTGCACTAGCTCTGCTGGGGATCCTGCAGCAAAGCAAATCCCTCTGAACTTGGCAAGGGCAAACTTTCTGACAATGTCAGCTCTCTCTTATATGCTCACACTTGCTGATTTCCCTTGATGACCTGCCACGCTGTCTCTAGCATCAACTGTCTATATTAATCATATTAAACATGCTCATTAAATACTAATCAATAAGAAATGAACCAATAGGAAATGAATAGTCATCAACCTTTTTAGCTAGGGTATAGCTCCGTAATACCCTGAAGATCACCAGGGAACTTGTCTATATACCAGTGAGTCGTTTTTTCTATCTCTGAGTGTGTATAAGCCATCAGTGCATTTTTTCCAGCTCACACCTGCCCTTTCAGGCATATTTTATCCCCCAGTGTCCTGGTTCAGCCAGGACGGGGTTTATTTTGGTGCAGCCAGGCTATTCTATACCATGCTGACGTCATGCCCTGGGGCCAGTTCCCATGGGGGGCAGTTCCAGGTTTGGTGGTTCGGCACGCACGTGTGTGTTCGGCTCGTCCCTTTGTCCCGGGTATTGCCTTTTTCTGTGTATTGCTTCTTTTTCACTGTTGTTACTGCTTTTGTCACTGCAATTGCTTATTACGTGTTTCTGTATTAAAACTTCCTTATCTCAACTCAAAAAGTCATTTTAAAACTTTTTTTTTTTTCTCCTTTCTCTGTCTGCAGCTCACGGCAGAGGGCAGGGGCCGGGGAGCAGCAGCGCAGCCCTGCCAGGCTTTACTAACCCACCACACCCAGTAAGGAGAAATCCAGTTTAGAACTTACTGGTATAGCTAAAAAGTGATAAAATATTTCCTGTGTAAGGAATACAATAGTCCTACAATTATTTTAAAGGAATTTTAAAACATGGGATACAATTTAATGAAATCAAGTATACTTCCATATCTTATTTATTTGTTATATTTATATTACACTTCTACTTTTGCAAACTATGTCCAATATGAAAAAAACTCAAACACCATCTATGTCTATATGTGTCTAGAAATCTGTCTTAAGAGCTCGGTATCCTAGGGAATATTTTCTGTTGTAATGGTTGCTGTACCTTGCTTTTATGTAACTGGTCATAAGGAAAGCATAAACTTGCATTCTTCTGTGAACTATGGAAGCATATGCGTTATATTTACTTACGGGTAGCCCAGTTCCATGAAGTTATTCCATGTCTGCTTTAACACCATTATAATACCCATTTGCATACAGAGATCAATAAGGCATCCACTAGGGTGGCACTACAGAAAAGAAGAACCAAAAGGTTAAACAGAAATAATGCTGAGTTTTAAAACACTTCTTAAAGATTAGAAATGGATATTACATAGTTTACTTAAAGGAAATTTAATTCCATTCTCTTTATTTAATAAAAAAGAGAAAGATAAACTCATGGGAACATATCAGTGTATTACATCATCAGCCTTTTAAGCTTACCATCTAATTCTCTGCAGAGGTCAGAATCAGCTGAAACCAATGCAGGTTTCACATTAGTGCTGCTAATATGTTATGCAACTGTGGGTGGGACAGAGGCAAAGGCTATCAGTTTTCTCCAGTGATTTCAATAGTTTTCGGGGAGGTTGACAGCATCAAGTCAAAGAATGAAGAGAAAATTCATCCTGGCTGCACCTTTAACCCTCCCTGCTCCCTCTTTAACCTCTAAGGAGAAAAATTAGTTATGACCCGTAACAAAATGTGGTATGAATTTCTTATACATGCTGCATTACCCAGTGCTCAGAACCTGGGTCTCTGCTGAGATTTCTGTTAACTTCATATTGAGCTATTCTTTAGATTAACAGGGTTGTAGATAACTATGAATTTTTTTTTTTTCTTTTTGAAATTAACTGTGCTGGCATTATTATTGAGTCATCATCCTTCTGCTTTTAGGAATTGGTCACAAAAGCCAATATAGGTAGGTGCAGTATTAGTGAAGTAGCAGTGATGTTACAACCTTAGCATCACTAATATATAAATTGTGGTCTGAATATGCCCAGGGACACTGGACTAGACTACATCGTGTCTTAGACTTGGCTTCATCCAACAGGCGAAGAGAGGGCTGTTGGAGGGATATCTGGGCATTATATTCCAAATTGTGTTCCTAATAAGACCTAGCACAGATACAGTCAATATAGTCAAGACTTTTTTTGTTAGGTGTTTCTTTTATTATTAGACTTTTTTTTTTTTTGCCCTGAGAAAAGCAGAATAGTAGGGGCTCCTTCTACCAGCAACTGACTGAACCTATAACACCTTGTTGTTGCACTTCCCTTTCAAACCTGGTTCTTTCTTCCTCCCATTTCTGCTCCTGCAGAGAGGTGAGATTCTTTCTTTGTTCTCTGATCCCTCTGTGAGATGATTCAGCCCAGCAACTCATCAGAAAGCTAATTCAGACATAAAAAGGAAGAGTTTCCTGCTGATACAGGCTAAACTGATTAGGCTCCTCACAGGGTTGGACAAGCCAGAGCCAGTGCACAGGAAGAGGAGGGAGCAAAATTCTGGGGAAAGCCTCAAATGAAGAACAGAACTGTCTTCTTTTGGCAGCAGCAAGCTGTTAGGTCAGCTCAGCCCTTCTCAAACTTTTGAGGGGTGTTCAGAGGGGTGCTCGTGGAATTTCTGTTTGCTCATTTATCATGTATTCTTTCCTTGAATGTACAGAATTCACTAGTTCAAAATTAGGATGGCTTTTTCAAATTATTCTCCCTTTTTTGATAGTATTTAGATGACCTCTATTAAGAAAAATACTTATATATCTGGAAGTGTTTGTAAATTCATGTTGGCAGTGTACGACTTGTATTTTCCACTTGCCATTTGTCATGTATTTTCAAAGTTGTTTCAGTTATTCAGCTGTGAAGCAGGAAAGAAGCCATGGGACTTGAGTGTGCACTGGAAACTACATGACTGGTCCAGAAACCGCTACTGTTCACCAGAAACTGCCACTGTTCACCTCCAATAACTGTCAAATGGTTTTTGAATTCTGAATGTATTTTCCAAAAAAAAGGAGATTGGTCCTTGAGTGACTTGCGAAGCCAATGTCTCATTGCTCTCTGAATCCATTTGGTTTTATACATGTGGAATGTGATGCCAGTAGCTCTTTTGGGAAATTTGTTCAGTTGTTTTGGTCAACTTTCAAGTACATTTTATGTGTCTGGATTTTTAAGTTTTTATTTTATTATTTTATCTCCTCGGTCAGCAAGGCTAGAAAAGCTTAGAAGACTTTTTTAGGAGCAAAAGTTGTCAGATTCGTGTCTGACTTCGACTCATTTCAGGGATGAGATATTTCCAATGTAAAAACATGAGTAATGTTTAAACCATTTGATGCCACTATCCAAATGTGATGCAAACACTAAAACTGCTAGGATTGAAAAGGGCACATATATCAATATGTAGATATTTTTGAAGCAGATGGTAGTGTCAGTAGTGTGGAGTTAGACAGCAACTGAAAACCCAATAACACACCCCAAAATACCTAGATAGAGATATGTGTTTGCCTCTGCTTGCATTTAGTACATCTATGGGCAGCAGATAAATCTGTGTGTAGTTGGTGGACACTCACCTCTTCCAGTCTCCACCGGTTTATCAGCCTTAAGTAGGCACCAGGGTGTCCTGTAAATCTTTAACACAGAGATATATATCAACTATGTTGTGTAAGCAGTCTGTTCACACTAGTAGGAGAAAGCTCACACTGTTTTAATCTAATGCCATCTTAGTGTGACTGATATACCTATGAAAGATGTTATGCTGCAAAATGTTTTGGGGATTCCTGGAATAATTTCCATGAAGGACTAAGTATATTTTTACTTCCAGATTTATTTCAATACCAAATATTCTGCCGTTGGAAAAATCAGAATAAAACTGTTCATGTCAGTTTGGAAAATGGCTTTCAACTGCCAGCCAATTTCCTTACACCATAATGTGGGCTGTGATATCTGCCTTTCTGTGAAATCAGTCAAAATGTTAGTTTCACTTGAAAACCACAATTTTCATACTATTCTCCCATGTTTCTTCCCAGAATGATTCCCACAACTTCCCACATGCAAATAATCCATACTGATGGATTCTTCTACTCAAGCATTCTCTACCCAAAGGCTCTTCTTTTGCTTTAAGGGGTCTTGCAGAAAGAGACATACATATACACATAAATAAAATTTTCTGTGGAAAAAAAGAACTGCAACCGATAGCTCATAATTCCCTTTTAACAGTCCAAATCATATCATAGAAGCATCAAAGTATTCAGGCAGTCGGACTAGATGACTGTTGTAGGTCCCTTCCAACTGAGCTATTGTATTGTTCTGTTCTATTCTATTCTATTCTATTCTGTTCTGTTCATTCTGAAAGAAAAAGACACAGTGTTATTATTTACTTACCTGTACAAATTACACACATAAAGACAGAAGTGACCTTCATGTATAGTATTGTGGGATGCATCAGTTCCCAGCAGTGAAATTGTTAAAAATTAGCATTGAGCCAATGTGGTGCTAGGGAATGAAAACTGTATCTTTTTCTGGGCTTTAGAAAGAAAAACAAAACTGCGGTATATCCTGCTTTGCTAGTATGGAATTTGCATTTTGAGATGTGATAATATGGTCCCATTTTGTTTCATTACAATTTTATTTCTCCTCTCTACTTCACTTTGCATATATGAGGGTACAGACATTAATCCTACCTTCCAAGGAAAAATGCTATATAAAAGGTAGAGCTATTCAGATTGACAAACTGGAAAAGAAACATTTTCAGAGTGAAGCTGTTCTCCCACTCGGATTCAGTACGAGGCTGCTCTGTGAAGAAAGACAGCAGAGTTTCAGAGGTTTAATCAGATTAAAAATTTCCCTGGGCACAAAGGCTGCACATGCCTATCAGAGCTGGCAATGTGTTTGTAAATTTGCCTGCTGATTTCAAAATACAAGCTGACAGGAGAAATTGTATCAAAAAGCAGCATGCAGCAACTGAGCTTGTAAAGATTTAGAAATCTCTTCTGATATCTGGATATGTATATTCCCAGTAGATTTTAAGAAAATGGTTGAGATAATGGATATAGTAAACATCTCTTCTGGATTTCTGTGTGCTTTACAGGCCCACGCTCTTATGTTGTTTCCTCTTCTGCAACCTACCATAATGACATTGCCATAAAGCACCCCATTACAAGCAACGTAAGTGCCTTTTTGTTAAAAATGTCACACTGAACTGCAGCAAATCCTCCTTGTAATTCTGTTTCATGGATTTACCCACCATGCTGGCACCTAAGGATTCAGGTGTCAGTGGACTGCCACTGCATGGCTCCCTTTCCTTGTTCCAGGGAACTCGTCACAGAAGACTGAGAAAAATATTTTGCAATAGGGCTAAGGCAAGTGAGAAAGAGGAAGGCATATTCTTCCCTTAACCTCCATACAAAGACATACCAAGACAGAAGTTAACGAAACAACTTCTATACCAACACACCAGTACCATGTCCTGGAACTAACTTCCAGTTGGCAGGAGCTTGTTATTAGTCAACCATTGCTGTGAACAGAGTAATCAGAGGAGAACTGGAGGTTCTAATGGTGATTCTGAGTATCATCATGGTAGTACTCATATACTAACTACTTCCAAAGGAGCCTCTGTAAAACTATTGGAAGTCCAGAAATGACAATAAACTAGATTCTCTTTAATTAGAGCTGTCCTACCTATGAGGAAATTTCAAATAGATACATCAACAAAACCATTAAACAGACCATAAATTAACCATGTTAATGAATTGGAAATGCCCATCAAGAAACCTAAGTTTGTGTGTATGCCAGTACATATATATTTAGCTAAACAGAAAGAAATAAAGCATTATAGATTTTTGATGCCAGTCTGTGTGAAGGACAAGTTTGACTTTAACAAGGCTGCTGCAGATGAAGCTTTGCTCATATGCCCATCAGAGGCTATGGCAATGCTCTGGAGAAGCATGGACGTGAGCTCTGAAAAAGGTCATATAAAGGCTGAAGAAGGACATCTCAAATATAGCTTTGCTGCCAGTCCCACTCTTAGCTGATTATCACACTGATAAAGATCATTCAAACCAAATCAGCTACTGAGACTATCAGAGTAAAAACCACAAAACAATCCTAACACAGAACAGCTTCACCTACCGAGTTTTCATACAAGTGCTTTCCGCAGAGGCTACAAGAAGCAGACCTATCTTGACGATAACCTGGCAGAAAGTAATCAAGCTTCCAAGTCTCTAGACCATATCTTACTGCCCCTAGGATGTCACAGGGAGGAAAAGGGCATGGCCTGTGCAAATCACATACTTGAAAGTCATATTTCTCAACTGTAACTAGCAGGTAACTTTTCTATGGATTCAGGATGGCAAAAATATTTTAAATTTACAGCATCCGAATGAGGGCTCTCAATCTAATGAGAAACAAGAGAACAAAATGCTGTCTCACACATACATACTTTGAACACATCACCTATGACTTTCCAGATGTAGAAAATCCCTGATCGTAGCTAAAATCAGCTGTGTATTTCCTCTGAGCAGACACCAGAATCTGTCCACCTAGTCCAAAATACCTTAGTGAACATCATCAGTTTACACAGGTATCCAGAAACTCAAAGTAATCTCCTCAAACCACTTCTACACGTGACATAATATCGTTCACTTAATAAGCCTTCAGCAAGAGGCTGAAGGCTTCTTGACACTAAGGAGCCTTTGCCAATTGCCATCAACTATCACGATCTTTCAGCATGATCAAGTTCCCTAGAGGCTCTGCCTCAGCCATGGATATATGAGTGATAGCCTATTGCTACTCCAGTGACAGTACATGCTGTCCTTAGAAAACATGCATAAAGATCACCTTTATGGGTCAGCTGAAAAGGTTACTGAAACTTAGAACACCATTAGAGTTTAGGTGTTGGTAGAGTTGATGAGTCACCTAGTTATTTCCCCTCCAAACTACTGCTCTTAAAGGCATATGTTCGATAGTCAATAAGCACCTTGGTTTCAAGCTATAAATTTGGCTTCCAAAAGTGATTCCCCCATTTTCAAGTCTTCACAAAACCTGGGGGTTGTGAGTGCTCAGTCTCTCTGAAAACGAATGCTTTTTCCCCCAAGGTAACAATTTGTCTAAGTTCTTACAAGGTAAGGGCTTGGAACAAGAAACAAGCATGGCAGGTAGCTGATCGTTGTCACCACTAATTGAATGGCATTATAACTTAATTTATATACTCCTTTATCATAAATTTATGAAAACCTATCACAGTATAGGGAAAAATTCAATTTTTGTATTTAACATTGCTTACCTAAATTTGTCAGGAAAAGAGCAACCTTTTCATACAGCTGTAACAGAGGAGAAACAGCCTCTTAGATACATCACCAGCTCAATAATGTAGAACTGCTTTCTAGGCAGAGTAACTGCTCTTACAACTGCTCAACTGCTCTTACATGTTCTGACAATGATGATAATAAAACTATGCAGTAATAATACAATAATGATATGATCACACAAGGAACAGTAATATTTTAAAAGTTTATATTTAGCTCTTTCAATCAACAATATATGGAGAAAAAAATGCATCATTTTACATACACAGTGAAAAAGAGTGAAATAACTTTTCCAAAAACACAAAGCAGAACTATAGCACAACCAGGATTTTTGTTTTATTTACTTATGGAACACTTAATCTCACACACAAAAAATTTCCCCTAATAAGAGCATGTGCTGGTATGTTGGGCATTTTGGGCTTTTTGGGTTTGTTTGGGATTTTTTCAGTGCTGAAAGGAAAGATACTGGGGTGATTGGAAAGTTGTTAGTAATCTCCACCAGACACATTTCTTACTCTGAGTCACTGACATTGTTCTTAATCCTAAGTGGTACTTTCTGTGCTTAGCAGATACCATGCTCTCAAACTCTCCAGGAGACTGCTAACTTCATAAAACTTACAAAAACTTGGAGGGTTTTCACAATTAGTATTTGGAAAGGGGCTTTGAACCCATAAAGTACATCACCACCAACGTCAGTATTAGTGTAAATTAATACGCAATTTCCATTTGCTTTATATGAGTCTGTAGTCTGTTCCCACAAAACACTAAATGTTCTTAACTCTCACTGGTGCCTACAGGGATACAAAGCTCCTCATATTGCAGGCTCAAGTACTTCTTCCTGAAGTGTGTATCGGCAATGCTTCTTTTAATTTGCAATTATCCTTAGAAACTCTTGTTAAATTGAGCTATGCACAATTTACAGATCGAACTGCCTGTTTAAGGACTGAAGTAATCCTGAGTTGTCTCATCCATTTTAACAACCACTTCTTGCTTAGAATAGCTTTTTGCTGCCTTTGGAGTAAACAGTTTTCTTTCAAGTAGTGAAAAAGGTGGTTTCTTCTAGGTTTAAAAGCATCTCTTAAGGGCAACAGTAGAAGTACTAAATGTCTGGGTGGTTTATATCCTGATCCCAGCAGGGAGTGTGCTATTTCACACATGTACATTGGTCTACAGAAGGGAGTATTGAAATTGTATTTTGTTGCTATTCCTCCTGGAACAGTAAAACTGTGTTAGAGATTCTGTTAACAGAATCTGTTTGGATCTAATTAACTGCTACTGCACTACTAGTCCCAAGAGGCCTTATATAGGATCATATCCTGTTCTGGGTTTATATTTTCTCTGGGTGTTATCACTTGAATTAACAGGTTTTATTAACCTAGGTAAAGTCAATTATTACTCCCAGTTTAGGCTGCAGGATTATCTGGGAGACATTATGCTTGAAGGTCATTTTGTTGTGTCATAGATGGATGTGTCAGTGTATGTACTTAGCTTTCAGAGCATCTAGTCTAGAAGTTACTTGTAGTCTAGATGTTCCCACTTGATGTTTAGGAAGGTTGTCAACTTGTATCAGAATCACTGGTTGCTTTCCAGGCTTCCTAGCAGTGAATTCCCTACTGTTACATACATCTTGGTCCATTGTGGTTTTACTACTGTATCTTTGCTTGATCTAATGCCACTTTTCTTGAGTCACAGTTTTTTGATTCAACTACCTGAATTGCTACTGGGGAATTTTTTTTTTTCCAAAAGAAATCCCACTACTATCCTTCAGTGAACTACATTAATCCATCATGGGAAGTGAGGGATTATGTTCTTAAATTCTTCTTTTGAAAAGCTCCTGCAGTTTCATATTTTGGGGATCTTTTGTCTCCATGAGCTATATCTACATCTAAGACTGTGGTTTATTGCATGGCAATGAGTATAAGGCTTAAGAAATCTATCTTTGCAGTGCTCTACTTATTTGATATATTATAGGAAATAAAACAGTTTCTCAAAAGGCACCTTCAAGACATCTTCTATTATTTAAAAAAATTTCTCTAAGCTGTAAAATTTTTTTAGAACCAAATAATTTTGTTTGTGCAGTATTTCTTTGTTGTTGCTTCACTGCACGTACAATGACTTATACAGAGAGCTTGGAAATGGATGTTGTACTGACATAGATATATATGGTTTTGGTTTTATTTCTTTCATGCTTATTGTGTGCTCTAGGTGTATTACAGAAAAACCCCAAAAGCTGCAGACAACAAACAATAAATCAAAAATAACATAGAAGAAGAAAGCCCTCAGTACAAATTCAGGGAGAATAACAGCTTCCACTTCTCCTTTCTGCCCCTTCTCAGCCTATAGTCCCACCTTAGGGAAAATATAGGAAAGCCAACAGTTCTTGATAGAATGTCCTAGTCACCAATCCAGTCTTGCTTATGCCAAAGGGAGACGTTAAGTCCTGCAGCAAAGCCTCTTGGAATTTCCTGCTATATGAATGAGAGGCTGTTGAAATTAATTTTTAGATTATGTCAGTGCTTGGGTATTGCTCAGAAAGGAAAGTAGTTTTCAAGGCAGCACTTGGAAATGTGCACGCCTGAAATAACATCTCATAATTCCCCTAGGAACAAAGTCAGCACATCTGGAGCAAAGCCTAACATGCTTTTTGCAGAAAATACTTGCTACTGAGTGGGCAGAGATACTCCACCCTGGCTCCAGCACTTGGATGATTTGTAGGTTGATCCCTCCTCCCTCTTAAAGTGCATTCTTAAAATGTCAGTTGACAAAAACTTGACAAAAACCACAATGCACTTAGACCACATCTCTGGTGTACCCTGGCAAAAGGGCATAGGCAGCTCATGGAAAAAGTTATATCTGCTCCAGCCTTATGAAGTTTCCAGCCCAAGGGAGTTCTCCTGTATGTGGACATTGTGTCTGTATATGCATATCCTCACTGAAGAAAAACTGAAACTAGTATAAATAAGAATTAAACTTGGCCACTGTATATAAAAATAAGATAAAAATACTGATTAAAACAAGAATATTAATGAAATGGACTGAAACCTGACAACATATGAAAGGAAAATAAGAGGCAGCAGATAAAACAGGGGCTTTTGGATGTGTGTCCCTAAAATATTGTTTAGCACATTCAAATATGCTTTACATAATATTTTGGGTTTGGAATTGTACATTACATAAATAGTGAATGATGTACATAAACAACAATGCCATATCTGGCTTAGCAAGACACTCCATTCCTCCTGAAAAAGGAACCAAAAGCATTCAGTGGTCTGCAGACTGAGACATCTACTGATCTGATGGCTTGGGTATAACTTTGGGTAAGTTACTCACCACATTCAGTAGCATGATGATGCAAAAGTTGATGCACACTGCAGTTCCTGTAGTTGCAACCTGAGAGTTATTCCTGATTAAAGCCCACTTAAAGGCAGCAAAAGTGCTGACAGTCACAACACGGTAAATAACAATGCCAAAAACAGCAGCAATCACCACACAGATCTAAAGAAAGAAAAAATCAGAGAGAAGAATCTGAAAACTTTCAGTAGAACAGGAGTTAACTTCTCCTTGAAATGCTGAAAACAATGAAACTAAAAACTTGAAAAATACATCCATTTTGATTCCAGAGAAAGTTTTCAACGTGAACATTCTTCTTATTTTGAAGACCTTGTTATCTTCCATAATGCAACATACCTTTGAAATCATATGAATATAATCTTTTGTTTTAAACATATGCTTGAAAATGTGTCTCTTCCTTAGCAATAATGTGGGAAACAGTGTTGCCAGCTCTGGGAATTAGAAATTTTCCTGACATACATGTTCAGCAATGTGCAAAGGCTGGTCTCAAACTGATGTCCCAGCTTGATGGTGTCATATTTGGGATGGATTTTGTACTTTGATGGATATCACACTTACAGGAAGAGGTGTCTCCATTTATAAACATTGCCTCAACAACAACTCTGGCAAGCTACCCTAGCAAGCTGTTTCTTGGTACAGTTCTGGAAAGAGTCTATCTAGGGAAGGTAACAAATTCAATTGCCCTTGTAATTTCTTCTCTGATGAGACTTTCAGCAAATATGACAGTTTTAACGTGAAATCCACGCAGCTGAGCTGGGCTGCTAAATCACTTGGTGTTGCATATATAACAGTTGAGCACTAAATGACAACTGTTCCTATCCTGACCAACTTATGTCACAGTTTAGTAAGGCACCTAAAGGACAAACAGTTGGAAATTAGCATGGCTGACTTATTTCACAGAAACTCTGACACAGAACCCATTAGCCACCATATTAGGTAAGGAGAGTTTCTTCAGTAGAAGACAGATGATTATTTGCAAAACATAGGTGTATTGACAATTTATGCATACCAGCTTAAACCTAAAAAATTTGAAGTGTATCTAAGCTAACTGAATGAGCAAAATTATTTTGAACACACTGAATGTTAATCAAACTGTTTTTGTATTTTGTTAGTTACAAAACTCATTGACATAATCCCAGTGCAGAAGAAAAAGAAAAGTGTGTGTGAATATGAAGGATTGTCTCTGGATTCCCTGCGTAGTGTTGTGGGGAAGAAGGACCACTTTATTAATAGGGAACCACTAACCTGGTTCAAAATGTGTCAGTAACTGCCCTGTGAGAGTCAATGCTTTGAAATTTTGAGAACTGCTCTAAGTTGAAGTTTTGGTAAGTGTTTATCTCCTGTGCTTAAAGCCACAATTTTTAAGGAATATTTTTATCTAAATGGGGGAAGATTCAGAGGTTTTCTAACAAATCAGAAGACTACACAATACCAGCAATAAAAACCACCTTCAGTCAAAATAATCCTTGTCCTGTTTCAAGGACTGTTGCAGGGTCAGTTTGTGATGCACGCAGTTCAGAGCAAGGCTACTCTCTCTGGCACTTGGAGCAAGATCTATCACTGGGCTAAGAAGATTAATGACTGCATTTGCAAAGAGTAGGGCTTGAAAACTGTCCCCCTTCACAAAAAAAAAAGTAGGGAAAATATGCAAAATATTGCAGTTGTAGAACTAATTCTGAGCAGACATAAATATCTTCAAGGGCTGAGTCAAACAGTACATTGGCTCCTCGTGCCCATTGTTTGACCATGTGTCTCTGTCCATCCACCTGACATACCAGAGCACAGTTCATCTCAATAATGCTCTTGCCTTTCTTGTTCAAGATTGCTTTGGACAATTTTGAAGCTATCAGTTTCTTACAAGCCCTCTGCCGTGTTCCTTCCCATCTCATTCAAACACAAAGTTGCTGGGCTAGCTCACCTACCTAGCTCTCCA
Organism: Eurystomus gularis; assembly: GCA_013400335.1. NCBI lineage: Eukaryota > Metazoa > Chordata > Aves > Coraciiformes > Coraciidae > Eurystomus > Eurystomus gularis. The sequence continues at coordinate 23,751 of VZZY01005253.1, read as the reverse complement.
CAGCTCCTGAAGTTATGGACATATATCACTTTCTAGTGTCCTGGAAAAGCCCTAGTAAATTCCATGATGGTCTAAGTCGATATCAACTGTGTTTTCAAAACCAGTCCAAGCACTGCTCTTGGCATGTGAATTACAGCAAATAACAGCTTCAGTGAAATTAGAGGATGGGGGCATTTCAGCAGAAATGCAAGCAGCGCTCTGGTAGGAGAGATTTTGCTGCTGCATTTAGTTTTGTGCTTTGAAAGGGGGAGAGATATGAACCCTCTTTCCTTACCTCCCAAATACACTAAAAAACTAGGACATATAAACATCATTAAGCACTCTAGGTGCATTAGTTGGGGTCTCTGTAGAGCTTATAAAGAACAACTGCCTCTTCCATGGCATCTTTCCCCATCACTTTGTGCTGTCTACACAGGGAAGGCAGGGAAGTAAATGAGCTAATTCAGTCAGCTGAAGTTGGTGTCTAAATGTGACAGCATCACAATTCAGGCACGTGTGTCATTACATATAGCGTTATGTGTGTGGCTCTAGAGGAAGAACTTAACTATCTGTGAGACTCAGTGAAGAGTAAACTACTGTAGGAGTTTACAGAAACTTGGGCGATTTGCTATGGACGGATTTTCAGCCTCCAGTAAATGTGCTAAAGCTTATTTCGCTTTCAAGCAGTCATACACAGTATTTCCATTATCTCAGCAGAGATACTGTTATTTTGTATTTTTTCAACCGGTACATAAATAAAAGTTCTCAAACCATAAAAAATATTCCAGATGCAGAAACAATGAGTCTGCTGCATTTATCTGCAAATGCTTGATAAGGCTCTGGCTTCCCGGATATGGGGTTCATTCGTTCTTTCTTGGAGTACTTGGCTTCAAACTGTGGACGTATTTCCTCCTAAAGAACAGACAGACAATGTTCACATACAGCACAGATAGGAAAGATTCTGTAGAAAACTTCAGATCATTTATCAGGTCATTGTTATTGGGAATTATGTCTTTGAATTCAGCAGCTGGCACAGCTACTATAAAAGCTGAGCTGGGAAATCAGGTCTCCTTCATGAGAACTAGAATAAATCACTGTACACATAAAACCATATTGGAAGAATTTAGTAAACTCCCCAATTAGCTACTCATCTAAACAATGCTCTTTCAAATTATATGGCTGTAAGCCAAATCGTTTTAAGGCTTATGCCAGAGAGTTTTCCAGCCTGGTATTATCCTATTGACAGTGGAAACAACAAAGGAACAACAAAGGAAAAAGCAAAAAAAACCCCACAACACAACCCCCCTCCATTTTCCAAATCAAATTGCTGTTTGCTAGACGGTTGGTTACCTTCCCATTATCAGCAAAAGTTTCTCAGCATTTGAAGAAGGAGCCATGCCATTTAATATTGCTCAATTCCTGCCTAACTTGGACAATATGATTAGCTGGAATGGCTTTCAACAGCAGAAATGTCAAGTTCTGCTTTGTTGCATCTCTCTTCTAAAATTAAACCTGGAGATTTTTCTTGAAGAGAAAGTTGGTTAATATGTTTGCAGCCTTGTCAGAAGACAGGGTTCACCCTTAGTTCAGGTAAGACCTCATGGTTTTCAGCTGCAGTAGGGCTACCCCACTGTGCTGCCATCCAGGAGGTTCACTAACAGCTGTGTGTTCTGTGCCACTGCACCCAAGTCTGACATCAAGGATGCTGTCAGAGATGAGAGAAAACACTACGCTGCAAAGATAGACTCTCACAGCTGCTAACAGTTCATCTACATGAGATCAAGTTTTACAGTGCTCTGATGTATACTGGAGAACTGGCCCATGCTACAGCCGGATATGAGGGCCCACAGAGGCAGCTACAGACTGCCTTTGCAGCTTTTCCACCAGGCCTCTGCTCTGCATTTCTTTGTAACAGCCAAGAACCCAGCTTATCAATATCAGCCACTTTCAACCCTTCAACTGCATTTAATTGAGATCTGACTGACTTAAAGTTGTAAATGCCCAGACTTTAAATGACTGCATTGAAATAGGTGAATGTTAACTGGTCATACAAGCCTTTAGAATATGAAGAAAAATAAGATATCCTAAAATCCTGTACCTTTTTTATAAAATTCCCCTGGGGAAAAAAAAAGTCATGTCTCATTCTCATTCTCTCAAATTTTGAAGGCACTTTTTCAATACAGTTAATTTCCAAATTCAAGCAGCAACCTGGTAATGTGGAATTTAAAAAAGTTAAGAGGCATATATGCTCAGCTGCAATGCCTGTGTAACTTGTTATATGCTTGAGGGAACCAGCTCTACATTATCTATATACAAAGACTAAACATGTTTGTGGAGGCAGGGTAACACCTTCCTCCTATTCTACCGTGCTCAAACTGTTCCTGCTATATTAGGGCTGAAAGCTGCTGAGCAAAAGAAACAATGCAAGTAGTCTTCCTCTGTGGTCAGGGACATGCAAAAGGATAGCATGTGTGTGATGTGTGATAGCATTGAAGCAGGGTGCTTGAGAATTGCACCCTGCAGATTGTGCAAGGGCTCTGCCAGCTGACTTACTGAGTCATATACAAGAAACCCTTCCTTCTCTGCATCTCTCTGTAAGCCAATATTTTATTACCTTTTACAATCTGCACTATAGGGAACTCCTTATCATATCTACCCATCCATGAATCTAGGTATTTCCTACAATCTCCAGTCAATTTGGATAATTCAAATGCTATCTTTACAGATACGTCTCCACAGAAAACAGAAACTCTGGTTTGAACCTTTGTACCTGTTTAATGATGCTCAGCAATGCTGAGCACAGTTTGGGGCAGGAACTGAACAGTACTGTATCTGGTGGAGGTTAATGATATAAAGAAAGTGACACTGAAGAAAAAGAAAAGAGTGTGCTATAGATAGTAACAGAAGCCGTATTTCAGCTGGGAGTGCCAGGAATTTTGCACAGTTGGTTTCTTGCTGCATGCCCAGCCGAGACCCAGTTACTCTCTGTCTCCCACCTTATGCCTCATTTACAAGTGAAGGAAATCTAGATATGCCGGGTTGGGAGAGTCAGAACATATTCAGCCCATGTCCCCAGGCTCAGGGACCTGGACACTGCAGGGCTGCTGCATGCCTTCCTTGGGTGAAAATCTGAAGTGGTGAGGAATTCACAAGGTTGCATAGCTGAACAAATTTAATTCTCTTTCCCATTGTCTTAATTGTTTCATTTCTTTGTCTCTTCATTTAGAACAGAAAAGCGATAATGAAGTGATAGGAAGCCTTATAAATGTTGGGGTTTTTTCAGTCTATTGTTGATAGTAATTAATAAATTTCCCTCTGTAGCAAAACTTTATTTTTCAATTTGACTATGAAAATTAAAGCAAGCAAAAGCTAGATGTGGCAGATAATGTTAATGAAAATAACAATCTACATTAAGAAAAGCTTGTGACTTAAAATGGTAATTAGAACCCTTTAACTGATTTCTTTGAAATAGCTAATAAATGAAAATGGCTGATTTTGTCCAGGGATAACTGAATGTAATGTAGAGAGGAAATTTAATTAGCAATGATTTTATTAGGAAGCAGCACTTTTAGGAGTGAAATTTTCACCTTATGGAGACAAAATTTTTACTGACATCTCACCGACACATACAACTTCATGATCAATTCCACAGGATGTGTCTTTTTCAATCTACATAAACCAGACTGCTCTCCTTCCTTCCTGCTTCCCAAGCATGGATCATTCAAATTCTTTACTCACAGAAGAAACCATATGGATTTCTGGAGTATCAGATATGAATGAATGTGCACTGCTGTAGGCCAGAACTTTCGGCACTAGAAGAGCTACTCTGAATTTCTTTGTGAAATGTATCCTTTTCTTTCAGGAGATTTCTGAGTCCTTCAACAGGTGGATCCTTGAATGAGTCCTACCCTTCCTAGGCCAGTATATATTGTCCTCTAAAGCCCAGATGTAGAAAGGGGATTTGTAAAAGATTGAAAATGCAAATATTGACCACTGGGACAATGACAGAACCCCCAGAAGTCTCCTTGCAAACCCTGTGGTTTGCAGGTCATCCTCCTTGCAGCTGAAGGCAATAGCAAAGTGAAGAGGTGGACTTCGAACAACAGAACAGGGAAATGACCTCAACACTTTTTCACCTGCGATGCCTGCTTCCAAACTGTGACTGTCTTATGGACAAAGTCCTGCAAAGATCCCAGTGCCAAAGGAAAAGGGCAGCATTCAGATACTCAAGAAGAGGAGGCAGTGGTCTGTAGAGCTGATCTTAAAGCAAGGACTTGTTTGGGTTGTGCAGTATGTATAGACACTGGCAGCTGTAGTATCTTCAGAGAAGACATCTCTGGGAGGCAATCAGCTCCCACTCTTGGGATCTCACTGAACCCTGAACAAAGGAAGAACTGGGTCCAGAGAAGGGCAACGAAGCTGGTGAGGGGTCTGGAAAACACATCTTACGAGGAGCATCTGAGGGAACTGGGATTGTTTAGCTTGGAGGAGGCTGAGAGGAGACCTCATTGCCTCTCTACAGCTACCAAAAAGGAGGTTGTAGTGAGGCTGGTGTTGGTCTCTTCTCACAGGTAACTAACAACAGGACAAGAGGTAATGGCCTCAAATTGCACCAGGGGAGGTTTAGATTGGATATTAGGAATAAATTCTTTACTGAAAGAGTGTTTAGGCATTGGAACAGGCTGCCCAAGGAAGTGGTGGAGTCACCACCCCTGGAGGTGTTCAAAAAACGAGTAGATGTGGTGCTTTGGGACATGGTCTAGTGCTGCCTTATGGTCATTCTGATATCCACGAGGACTCCCAGGTCTTTTTCCACTGAGCTGCTTTCCAGCAGGTCAGCCCCTAATCTGTATTGATACATGGAGTTTGGCCTGCCGAATGTTTCTTCACATTCAAGAGGAAACACCTGAGGAGAAAAATGCTTGTTTCGTAGTTTATCAAGATTTGAAGAATGAATTGAAAATAAATCTAAAATAAAACCATGCTTACATTTTTAATCAAATCCCTTTGTATTACAGATTAAGGAGTACTTTTTTTTTTTTTTATACAAACCTCTTCTTCTTCCCAGTCTATCAAGTCCCAGTCATAAGCAATTACTGCTCGTCTTCTTTTCCAAAACTCCAGAAAAACAGTTGCTGAAGCAAACAGAAAAAAATAAAAAATTGTTTTTAAGTCAAGAAAGTGTTAAAGACTATCACAGAACTGTTAGATGAAGCTGTTACATTATTTTAATTTCTTTGCATAAATAGGTTCCTTTGAACAGCAAATCATGCTGATGATCAAAACTGCTTTCAAAAAGCATTGCTTTCTAAGGATTACTTTGCTCGCTTCAAGTATGATTGAGGCTTTAGAGATTTCATTTAGTGCTAAATGAGAATGTTTAATTTCTAATCAACCAAGAGAGAACTCTCAGAGAATAAAATTGTCCTGTGACTCATCATTACTAGATATAGCAGATTCTGATGAAGCGAATGCCTTCTTGCAGCCATTGTAGATAAAGGAGTACCTTCCCTTCTTTGAAGACCATTTGCAAAACACAGAAACCAAAACCCTGAGAAAGCACGTTCTAGTGCATGTGCAAATCTTTAGAGTACTACTGAGGAAATGGGAACTTTTTTCTTACACCTTTTTAATCCAGACAATTTATTTTACACTACATGAGTGTGTATGCATGATGTGGTATTAACATCTACTGATCAAACATTCTGTGCTGTACAGCCCTTATTGATAGAGTTCAAGATAGTGTAATATGTCTGTACATGACTGTGCTTCTATTGTATGGTGGAAAGAACAATCAAGGAAGCACTCACTCATAAAATAATGCATTCATATTCTGAAGATTCCTACTGAGCCTGTTTATGGCTACAGATTTTTTTACTTTGTTTTGTTAAAAGAATGCAGAACCTGCCTAAAGCTAATACAAATCAATGGAAAGGCTTCCTCTCCCACTGTGAAGTTTGGCTCTTCCCTTTATTTCTCACTGAAAAGCATCAGGCTGATAACCACAGAGAACATAAACCTCTTTGTTCATGAGCTAACACAGCATCAACTGTAACAATGTCACAATAGCTTGGCAATGTGTTCCACATCCAGTCCTAAATGCATCTCCTTAATAGGCTACCTGCCCTACTGCAGCATATTCATAACAACATGACATGATACTAAACACTGACATTAGTTTGGTGAAAGTGAATTCTTAGCCAGTAAGAATGATTATATTTTAATGTATTGGCCAATGCAGCTTAGAAAATGAACACTGTGAGCAGACAAGGTGAGATATCAAAGGAGGTAGCTATGTGGTTTCAAGGCATTTTCATATATCACATCATCATTTTTCTGAAAGCTGGAGTTATGCTATACCAGGTAACCAGCTGCTTTGATTTAATCTAATAAAGAAAGTTAATTCAATCTCCTGAGCCTCATGGTTCTATGACTTTTTGTAATAATTGCAGTATGACTGGTTGGAATCACCAAAACTGTAAAGTGCTAATGAAGCTCTGCTGCTGCTGAACCAGCACACTTGTTCATTTCTTGACTTGTCTTTTGGTGGAGCTGCTTCTCTCTTACCAGCTCATATTGAGTTATTTTGTACAGGCTCCACAAGTAGCCCTGCACTTTTTGGGAACCTGGGAGAAACAAGCCTGATTGATTACTACCACTCTGTTTCCATTCAAAAGAGCAGCTTGAAGCAAGACTCAAGTGGCCCTATGAGACCACAGGTATGTCTGTGCTGAATTGTACTTCTTTTGTGTCTTGTTTTTCACACCCCTGGAGTGAGAAATCTATACATATTGTATTTGGTATATTTAGCATCTGTCAGAGTAAGTATGTGCAGATCCTGAAGCTTCTTTAGAAAGCTATTTTCAAATCATTAAGCAGCAGATAAGATGATCTGCACAATGCTGTTTAAGCTTTTACTCTGGTACACTTTTCTTCCTCTATCCAGGTCAGTATACATTTTTCCCATGCTAGATAGTTTAAAATGTGCTATAAATAACCATCTTTGATTGATTCACTGTACTACTGAGGTCTTCTAAAAAGTTCTGCACTTTGAAATTTCTCTGTCTGTTTTCTAGACAAGTGATCACTAATACCCTATATCACACTTCGGCATTCTTTTCTGACTTTGACAGCTCAACAAGGCACAGTTGTACTCATAATTCTCCCATTTCCCAATTGATATGTTTAAACCAGATGCTGAGCATTCTCCAAAAATCCTGCTTGGAATTTTCAATTTCTCATTGGTCTGAACTCCCAGGTCTTTTGCTAGGTTTTTCTATACTATGCTTGCCCTGCTTCAGAGCTCAACCTTGTAGCTCAGTCAACATCCACTTGTACAAACAGCTGTCTTAACATCAGTTCCTCAGATGCTTTAGAAAGAAGTTGTGTTCTTATCTAGTAATGCAAATGGCCTCTTGCAGCAAATAGCTTAATCCTGACCTTCTCTCAGAAATCCTCTCTCTGCTGCATTTCAGAACACCGTTTAATAAATCCATCCTGACTTCTGAAATATATTCTATATGCCAGGAATATTGCTGAAGAACCTCCTTAAATTCTGTACCTTGAGAGAGCAGATCAATGTGAATGTTTTATGCTGGAGGCAAAGTTTGTAGGAAAGTAATATCTTTTATTAGACTAACTAGTATATATAGAAAAAAAAATTATGTTGGTATTTTTCATTGTTTTAAAAATAGTGTTAAATTCTTCAAGCCAGGCCATTTTTTCCCTCCCAACTTTGCCTTTCAACAGGTGTTCTAAAGCTACTTCCTTTATCAAAGGAAACTTCCTTTGTCAAAAGAAAGGTAGATAAGAAGAAATTTTTAAAAGGACTTTTCCTGTGTCCCTTAGTGCCCTCAAAATATGCAAAGACAGAGGAACCACCATTAGCTCACCTTGTCTCTAGCAAAGCATTAGAAATGATGAAGAGCTGGACTCTCCTGTTGGACAGTTATAGAACTTTGCTACTGAGCTTCAGGAAACATCTAGACAGTGATTTCTTTGCAGTGCTTTCCCCAGTACTTCAGCTGGAAAAGCAAAAGCTACAATTCTATCTGCCTTTACAGCAACGTTCTGGGAGTCAATTAGTTATAAAATCTACCTAGATTTTTTTTTCCTGAAAGCTAGTTTTTTTCTGCACATTAAATGTCAACATTTATTTAGAACAAACATCTTTTTCTCATTTTCTGTCTTTGGTAAGAATCCAATTCAGACAGTAAAAAGACAGGTTTTTTTCCCTAGAAATGGGACCTACCTTTTTGTCAAGCTCGACATATCTCAAGGTGTACATAAAGGGTAAAGTGTAGGTGTTTCCTTCTATCATAGAAACACAAAAAATGCTATTGCTCCTGTCTTTTTGAAAGCTTTTAACATCTGGAAGATATCATCAAGACTAGAGATTCTCAAAAAGAAAAAAATCTTTTCCAGCTTCTGAGATGATGACATCTCAGTGAGCATCAATGACAATCTGTTCACCAATAAAAAAAAAGTATTAGTGCTTACAGGGACTAACTGTTTCCTATAAACCACAGAGATTTATAGCTTCAATCTTTTTGAAAGGGTTTTCCCTTGCAACAGAAGCTCCAATACAGAAAAGCTTTCACAAACTACCAGTAAATTCCTTCAGCGCGCAGAAGGGACACAATATTTTGCCCTTTGCTACATCAGTTTAAAATGAAAGTTGTCTTAAGTCTTATGTCTTTCAGGTATACCTCAGTAAGTATTGGATTTTTTTCCTATTATATCAACTACTTTTATTTCTTATATAGAACTTTGCTTAAAGTGGGCAGAATAAGCGAGGTGATGGGTCAATGTATTTTTTGAAGAAAAATGTGTTTCTGTTCCAATATCTGCTGGTGAATTTGACAATTCCATCCTTACTTAGATGGGATTCACTTAACCCACAGTGAAGCATTATAAAGATGGGTCCCTGTGCTTCAGTCTTACAGTCAGGCTCATGGCTGCTCCACAAATCAAACAGCCCATACTGATATTTGTTGTGGTAATTCCTCTGCCTAGCCTGGCCACAGCAGTTTGTTCATTAGTTGGACAAGCATTTTATTTCTACTTAAAAAGTGATTAACCCACTTTGTCCATAAATTAAAGATGTCTTTAGAATAAAAGGAGAAAACCACCAGACAGATGACCTCTTCATTGAAAGCCCAACCTGACTGCACCTGGTTTTGAAAACTCCAAACAAATGGCTAAGACTTCTCTCTCAAGATTGGAGTTCGCTAAAGACAGTGGGATCTAAAGGCGGTGAAGAAGGTACTTTAGATAATAAGGCAGTGGTTAAGCTCAGGCTAAAGAGGTAAAACAATTCTAGCTGCCTTTTTTTCCTTTCATTCTCCCTTTTTAAAAGCACTGCCATCATTATTTCATATGCTAGTGTCTGTCAAACTGGATCATCTAGAAGGCTGAACTTTTCACAGCCAATTTGTCAGACACTTGCCAGTTGTGTCATGCTGACAGAAAAACCATTTCCACAATCAAACTGCTATCATTGTTTCTTATCTTCCTCTATGATTTACTGAGATGATGGTAATGCTGGCAGCTGCCAATACTCCTACTACAGACTGAAAATCCATTTAAGACAGGCAGTAAACCAACTCATAAACACAGTACCAGAAAAACCCTGGGAAGTGTGCCTTTCCCTGTTCTAATGCTGCGTTAACCCTAACTGTATTGAAAATGTCTCCTCATTCTCACTGTTGTTTCAGCAAAGTCTTACACAAGAAACTATAGTTTGGGTGGAGCCATATGATCATCCCGTTTCCCAGACCATTAACACTACACTCACAACCTCCTTTCTGTTGCTTCTCCTACATCCCTCGTGGCAGCAAGCTCACAAGCACAGTCAGTGCAAAAGAGGTGGGGAAAGTTCTCACCTCAGCAACTCTCCTGCAGGCTTTCCTCCACTAGCTAAATAATCTAGAAGGCAGCATTTACTCTATTTTTTCTTATCTCTCTATGGTCTTAGGTGCTGGAGATGCATGGGTCAGCAGTGCATTTCCCAGTCCTGTTTGGCTGGTGGGGAGATAGAGAGATAGAGAATTTGGTCTGGGAGACTGACAGTGATGCTGAAGGAGGGGGAGGAAGGAGACCCTAACCAAAGGGAGGTGTCGCTTCTGTCAACTAGGGACAGGAAAGAGAGACGACCTATAACATTTTGTCGGCAGACACATTCAGCCTGCTCAGCCTTCCCCCAGGCAATGACCATGAAGCAAGACCAGGCATGGTTACCTGAGTGAGGGATTCCCCTCACCTAGACCCCTTGTTCTGGGCAGTGCTAAGGCACTGGTGCAACCCTGTGAGCAAAGCTGTTTCCTGAAAGCAGTGTTATTGTTAAGGAGGAACAAAAAACATTGGTGCAAAAAGCTGCACTCCAAATACATGTTCATTGGAAGTTACGAATAGTGGCATAAATGTTCAACAGTGTTAATTCACCAGTTTTCCTAGCTGAGATGGAAGTCCCTGACGATAAACTGTCTTAGAAATACTCAACTTCAGTGAGCACATAGAGAAAGAGTTTGGAAAAGCTGAGTAGATATCTAAAAAAATCTTTAAGGCTTAGAAATTTTTTGTGATTCTCAGCTCTGGTGTAGCTCTAAAACAAAGCTGAAATACCAAAGAGAAGCATAAAATCTGTACAATCTGTGGATATTTTTCTTAACATAACTTAAGGTATTTTAATATCATCAATATTACATGAAATGGCATGAACAGGCTTGATTGGTATATGACTGTAGTGGGTCTGGCTGAGCTGGTTTTCCACATAGCAGCAGTGTTTTGTGCTGGGAGCTAGAAGGGTGTCGATAACACACCCGTGTTGTGACTACTGCTGAGCAGTGCTCACACAGCACCAAGGCTCTTCCCAACATTTACCCCCACAGTGGGATGGGGTGGGCAAGATCTTGGGAGGGGACACAACCAGGACAGCTGACCCAAAGTGACCAAAGGGATATTCCATACCATATGACGTCAGCTCAGCTATAAAGCTAGGGAGAAGGAGGAGGAGGGGTGGGGCTGTTCCATTGTCCTCCAGAGCAACCGCTACGCATCTTGGAGCCCTGCTTCCCAGGGAGTGGCCAAACATCACCTACTGATGGGAAGTAGAGAAAAAGTTTGTTTTCCTTTGCTTCTGCGTGCAGATTTGCTTAGCTTTGGTTCTATTATTATTAAACTGCTTTTTGTTTCTCATCTTATTTTCCTCCCCTTTCTTTTTGCTCTCCTGAGGAGGGGGAGGGGAAGGAAAGGGGGGGGTGATAGAGTGGCTTGGTGGACACCTGGTGCTCAGCCAAGGTTAACCCACCACAATGACCTGATTTAATTAGTTAAATACAAGAAGATAGTTTTGGAGGAAGGAGCTGAGACAGCCTGGTGGGCTCATCTGTGTTGTCCTGGGGGCTCTGATGTTGCCTCCTGGATATCTCTTGTGACTCGGTAAAAAATGAATTTATATGCAGTTTAAAATGGAGATTATAAGAATTACTTAGACACTTTTCCAAAGCAGTTGGAGATGTATGAGTAAGAACAGGAGAACAATGGCTAAATCAGGATAGCTCAAGCACCCAGAGCTGTGAGATGGATGCCATTTTTGAGGCAGGTCTTTGAGCCATTTTCTAAAGGTGTTAACTTCTCTCAGAACGGCATGGTGGTAGCTAAGAGCCTGGGCATGCTCAGGGCATATTTGAAAGGCTTTTTGTGCTTCCAGAAATTATTGTTTCCTCTTGCCTTCAATTCTGCCTACCAGACCACAGTAGGAAAAATAATTGACCCAGAAATAGAATTGTCCTATGGGCAAAATTCAGCCTCCATAGCAACAGTTAGACCACTCTTGGATCAATTTGTCATTCAACTAAATCTTTCATTTATTTCATCAGTTTTACTTTAATTACAGCCAGCTTACATGTAGTTAAGCTTTACTGCCTTTCTGCAAGGTGGGAAAAACAATACATTGATTCATTTTAGTACAGACACTAAACTGAGCTGCCCTAAGCTAAGAGAATCCCTGAAAAGAAAGAAAAGGCCAACAGATTGAAAAACAATTACAAAACCCTCCAGAATATATCTACTTAGACACTACATAATGCATTCATGTTTTTATTTTAATTAAAATTATTATCACATAAAAACCTGATTTCAACCACTTCCACCTTCCTTATGCAGAAATGGAAGAGCCGAGCCTACATTGTTTTTCTGAGTGTCCGAAAAAAAGTGTGCTGGAAATTACAAAGGCCTATATTGTATCACAGTCTTTAGGAAAAACGTTGTGCAATTACTTGATACCAAACCAAAAACTTACCCCACACTGCCATGAAAACAGCAAAAAAGACAGTAGCTCCGTTGTCAAAAAGGTGGGTTACCTGAGGGATATATTAATAGTGTGATCAATTTGTATAAGGCTTTATTTTCTGTTTTCACCTAGTGAAGTTAATGTGATCATGAGTGCAGCTGGCCTGACAATCTGAAGTGCTGGGGCCCAAGTTGTGAGCCCCAGGTTGGAGCTGACCTGTGAATGACTCACAACCTAGCAGAATGTTTTGTTTTTCTTATTGGCTTCATGTTTCAGAGGCAGAACCTGGTCCACCTGTGTCTCTGTGGCTCTGCCCTCACCCAGGTGGTTGTGGCTGGGGGGGGTGGGTGAGGCCAGGATTATATCAACCAGGAACCAATCAGTCAGAAGAGCTTCCTGTTGGGTATGGCTTCTGTTGGGGCTTGTCACACCTTGCTGAGCTCTCTTGGTGGTGCTTTCCATGTGAAGGGCCACTGAGGGAGCCATCTCTGTCTGTTGTGGACACAGCAGCAGGCAATGCTGGCACCACAGTGGGCAGCAGAGGAGCTGGGCCCACAGGAACCTGTGGCAGGACTGTGTGAAAGAAGATTTCTGAGGGGGTGTTGCTGAGTTCAGCGTTGGCATGTGTGATCAGGCAACTGATGGCAGTATGGGATGATGATGGCTGAACCAGCACAACACAATCCTGAGGACCCTTCCCTTGATGTGTAAAATGCACCTGTCAGTTGACAGGACTATATTTGCTAGCCTGGCCTAGGACTGACCCCTGCCAACACCAGGTGTGAGTATGATTTCAGACCCAAAGCATTCATTTCACGTCAAAAAGGATGGATCATAAGATAAAGGTTGATGCCAAGGACACTGTAGCACATGCATCTAGGACATGACCTCTGGGACTGATGAATCTCTAAGTGCAAATTGCGTTCAAGTGTCTTACAACTCAAACTAAGTCTTGGTAGAAGACAATGAATGTTAATATTGACTGAACTTGATCTGTCCTTTCAAGATTTTATCTACCCAAGCTCACTAAAGACAAATGCAAAGTTAATGCTTTTACAATAAATGCTTTTCTATTTGCCTAGTTTAAAATGTACCTTGGCATAAACGCAGCTGTCTGATAACCTCATGAAGGGACAGTATTTATCACATATAGGACACATTATGATATCTGTAGCTTGGCAGACTTCTTTACTGGAAAAATAGAAAAAAGTAAAAATTAATAGTTCAATGTGCAACAATCAGTCTTAAAATTGATCTATAAGTTTTACTAATATACAGTTACTTACTGAACAATACTCATTCTGTAACTGAAATCAAGATGTTAATAACTGCATGTGTACAATTAATATTTGTTGACTGTCTAAGAGCTCTGAGTTTACACTCATAACTGCAGAGGACAGTTTTCAGGGCCAGACTAGCAGTATCTCTTTCCCATTTCCAGCTTCTCCTTGAGCCTCCTTTCCAGTCTCCTTGAGTTCTTTGGTAGGAGGAGGGTGAGGATGACTGCAGATAAAGTTAAGTTTGACTTATTCTTATGACTTGTCTTAAGTGTGCAAGAATGTAGAGATGCAGCACTCAGCTGAAGGTCCAGGGAGTTCTTCATCTGAAGAATGCTCCCGTGGTGAATCTTTGGGAAAGGCCTTGAAGAGTGAAAATTCCCCACTTCTGCCAGCCTGTAACAACACTAATGAAGGAGCCCTACTTTTTCCATACTTCCTGCTGAGTTGCCAGAACCATCACCAACTGGTGCTGGGCAAGTAACACTGCCTTCCATCCCCATTCAGAAGCACAAAACAAGGGAAGCTTGATACTGGGTACCTTGTGGGAACGAAGCACAGTCTTTGTCTGAGTATTCATTCAACAGTTCAAAATGAAATAATTAACAACTCCTATGAAGAGATCTTAAATTATTCATAATAACCCACAGCTGTAATTTCCCTTATAAATGTGCTTACGTTACCTGACTTGGCAGTGGTTCAAAGTGGTGACTCCATACAAAAAGACAAACAATCCAATGAAGGCAGCTGGGAAGAGCATCCCCGTATACCATCCTAACCAGGCAAAGTACAGCCCAATTTTCTCGCCAAAATATCGTCTGTTTTAAAACACAACACAGTGAAGTTACCTGCTAATTAGAATAAATCTGTTTAAGCTTGATTGTTAATAGAAAATAAATGTATCTATAATATCTGAAGAGTAGATTAGAGAGCAGAGTCAGAATTTCCTGAAGAAAAAGCCTGCAACTAGGCTTCTAAATCCACACTGAGGGACCTGCCTCACAAATGAACTACAATTCTACAAATTCTACCACAGGTGGCAAGTGAAGTGCAAGTAAGGTCCAACAAATATCTTTACGCATCATCTTGCACTGATTTGAGGAAAGTAGTCTGAATTTAACCTAATTTGTTAGCTATATTGCTTAAAAACTAACAGCAAAGTGGCCAGGAAGCTCCTATTTGCTACATATTCGTTAGCATTTTTCCTCCTCCCAAAAACCACCAAACCTTCATTTATGTGTTAAAGAATACATCAAGCACACATAAAACCTACTGAAGTCATCAGCATAGGAGCAGTCTCATGCATGGTCCTTTGTTTGATGGTCTTTGTGCACAGTAGGCTGATGATGAGATAAGGATGCTTTACAAATCAATATGCAATTATCATGATTACAATGAAGATTTTAGAAGATTATTTGCAAGATGAGTTTTAAAGAATGAGGCAAGATCATATTCTTGCACTTCAGAGACTTTGCAGACTTTAGCTTGCATATCATCTAAATTTGAGAATAGCTGCTGATGAAACCCCTCTTTTATCCTACTAATGCAACTTCAGATCTGTCCAGAGACAAAGAATGAAGTGAGAAAGCACTGCTGGCTCCTTTATGCTACCAGAAAACATCTTTGGTCAAACTTTCACAATGAGGAAGAAAGGATCCATGATGTGCTCTAGGGCTGAAGGCTGTGGGGAAGAGAAAGAAGTACTTGGTCTGGAATGCACAAAATCCCCAGTTTTCAAATGGATACAAAAAATTTCCGATGTGAGCAGTATTTGTCTGGGCTGAGCTCATGCTCTGCTGAATGATACTAACCTACAGTGATTATTATCATTTGAGGTTCTCCTCCCCCTCTACTCTGCCTTAGTGAGGCCACATCTAGAATATTGTGTGCAGTTCTGGGCTCCCCAGTTCAAGAGGGACAGGGAAAGGCTACAAAAACCGTTAGAGGAATGGAACATCTCCTCTATAAGATGAGAATCCTTCTCTATAAGAAGAGATCTTATTAATGTGTACAAATACTTGAGGGGTGGCTGTCGGGAAGATGGGGCCAGTCTTTTTTTGGTGGTGCCCGGTAACAGGACAAGAAGTAATGGGCACAAGCTTCAATATAGGAAGTTCCACTTAAACATGAGGAGGAACTTCTTTACTTTGAGGGTGGCAGAGCACTGGAACAGGCTGCCCAGAGAGGTTGTGGAGGCTCCTTCTCTGGAGACTTTCAAGACCCATCTGGACATGTTCCTGTGCAACCTGCTCTAGGTGATCCTGATCTAGCAGGGGGTTGGACTAGATGATCTCCAGAGGTCCCTTCCAACCCCTATGATTCTATGATTCTATGATTCTATGATTCTATGAGTTTACCAGCTCTTTATGAGAAGCCAAACATCATCATGTTGGTTTTATTCTTCTGTCATTCAACAGTCTCCAATTTGGAGGCTAAAGAGGTGGTAAACTAATGAGAACATGGTCTGTTCTGACAAGGGCAGCAGGTCTGGTAGTAAAAAGACATACTGGAAACTGCTTTTTGAGCCCTTATATATGAGTGTTAGTGAACCGTTTGGCCTAGTTATTTTCCTGACACCTAGGATGGCAAGCTGTGCCTGCTCCACTGAAAAGGGAAGCTCACATTCTGAGCTTACTTCTACTAAATATTTATGACCCATTTTTTTCCATGAACATAGTTCAAAGTAGTGAAGTAAACCTAAAATTCATCAAGATTTATTTTTAAAATTTAATTCTCTACCTTCAAGGATGAATGCTTCCTTGTTCCACTCCCCTAGCTGACAAATATTCATGACAAACTTCATGTCCTATCCTGTTGAGCCTTTCCCTCTAATGGTGCAAATCATAGCACTCTTTTTGGATCTAGAGATCAAACAGCTTTATCCTAGATGAAGACCCAGACAAGATTCAGTGTGTGTGCATGAAGAAGAATGGACATGATGAGGAGCAACCCAAACCTCTGCAATGTAAGAAAAAGGCATCTGGGGCTGTTCGTGGGCCTTGCTTTAAAAGTTAACAGGAGTTAGTAGAATGTTAGCTTCACTTTGATACATACTGGTTTAGATATGGACAAACAGCCTCAATCTTCCACTATTGCCGTTTGCTTCACAGCTGGTATTCCACAGGTTGTACAGCTGTAATTTGCATGAGGATCAAGTTAAAATTTCATTTCTTCTGGCCACGTAGTTAGCATATTTTATCGGTAAGTCTGCTCAGATACCACTAGATTGAGTGCTATAGAAACAAACTATGGCAGTAACAAGGTCTTTGAAGGCTTTCCTAGGTGTCATATTCAGAGCAGTTCCACATTTTTTCCAATCCATAATTGGGTTATCTTGGACCATCATGATCCTCAGGAGATGAAGATGGTTTAGAGATACCTCTGCCACTCTTTTCCTTCAAGTTGCACTAGATTGGAAGAACAAGCTCTCTGTTTCTTCTGTTACTATATATAGAATAGAAATGTCATACAGCTCTCCACCGAGATGGCAGTTCTCTCACCTGCATGCTGGCACTTCAGCCAGAACTCAGTAATGTACATGAATAATTCCAGGGATTTTTTCTCTAGGATGCATCACTGTGCATTACTTTTACCTAAATTTCACCTGTTGGCAAATACCTAAATTTGCTAGTGTTGGTAACATCTGCATTTTTGTTAACTTTGCTAATTTGTTAACATCCAATATTTCAGGTTGTTAATAAGAATAGAAAAAAATGTTTTGTGTCTTTGGTGTTCTCCAACAGAAAATTTCCTCCACAACTAACTTAAAAAGCAGAGGCATAAAAAAACCCTCAAGCACCTAATAGTATAATCCATCTCTCCTATCATTATATACTGCACCTTAGAACAGTAATTTTTAAAAATCATTTCAGCTTCTCAATTTTATGCTAGGATGTATACTAGCCCTCCAGTATCACGTACCTTAATGGTGAACTGTCTCTCCCCTCACCCCATTCCAATGGTAGAACTATATCGCTGACAATAGAGCCAAGATTTCAATGTCAGTATTTACCAGTAAGGCACATTTTTTGAAAATATTAAGCCACAAAGTCTGATTTCAGACCCATAAAATGTGATACTGGATTCTTCTGTGTTTAACAACCTTCATTATACAATCTTTTACTTTCAGGATGCCTAGAAGTAAGTCATGGAGCTAGAATATAGGCAGGGTTGGACACAAGCCAGCAACCAATCTGTTTTCATTATCCTTTTGCAGGTCAGAATGAAATCCTATACAGAACTTTTTACTTCAATAAGTTGTGAGGGAGCTAGAGCTTTCCAACAGGTGTTTTGGACACATAAGCTCTCATGTCAGGAACAACGGGGCAGGGAAGAAGGCTTGACAGGAGATTGAAAAGCAGTTGTCAGCTTGCAACCAAGTAATTCAGTGTAGCCATGGAGTACAATGCAAGTTACTCAGGCATTAATCTTGCTTTCTGGTTCATTTAGGTAGCTTTACAATAACTTTATAAATATAGTCTTCTACATCCCTTTTTGACCTGTAACTAACATGCACAAGCAGCAGGAGCAATTTGTGCAAAACCTAAAGGAACACACTTACACACAGAAGTGTGAAGGAGTGGATCCAAAGCCCCCAGGAATCACCACGTCTCTTTCCATTGATTTACATGGTCCCAGAGCACATAAATATAGTAAGTCCTGCCTCTTTGCAATTGCTATCAATTCTAAGGATCTTAAATTATTCTTGTGAAGTAACTATGAATACTAAATTCCAACAGAAGTGTAATTAAAATCATGGTACCACATCTGTTGATTAATAAGAGTGCCTTTGCAATTTGCCAAGTCTGCGCCTTCACACTGCCATGTGTTTCAAAGCAGAGTGAAAGCAGAATTATGCAATTCCCCTCAAATGACTTTTTCTCATTTTTTTTCTAGTGACTAGTATCTCCATAACAGCCAGCTGATGAGATTAAATGAGATCTAGGAGGCACCAAATTGACAGCGCTGGAGATGTAAGGCCACATTTTAACAGCTAAGAAAAAAATAAAACAGCACTGAAGTATGAAAAATTTTGCTTACCATTGTGGCAACTTAACTTTAAGGTGGAAATACCATATCTATTAATGAGATAATTATCTAATTCTAATTTATTCCTTAGCTTTTCTAAAGTGTATAGTAAAGGGGAATGTCAGCTAGCAGCGGTAAGTTCTGGCCAGCTGTCTGGGGAAGAATTAACATCGATCTACTCCTTTGTGCAGATGGCAACACTACTCCCTTCAAGCACACCCCACATACCTGTTGGTATGGGAAAAAAAAAAAGTTGCTCCTGCTGCAGAAGTGGCACTTTTTTAGTGCTTCTGTTTAAAATATGCTCACTGAGATACCTCCAAGTGAAGTGAACAAGTCTTGCTGGTGTTGCCAGCTCTTCAAGGAAAAATCTCCAGCTCACTGAACACGTGAGCTGCTGAAAGTGGCGCTAGACAGGAGAGATTTGGCAGGAGCTAAGGAAATGTGAGGGATCTAGCATCTGTGAAGTGAGAAGAAATAGGCATTCCCCACCGCTCCTTCAATGAATTCATTGCAGCCATAGGTGTGCTCCAGGCTCAACAACAGGCTGGGCTGGGGCTACAGTTTTGAACCCTGCTGAGCGTGGTGGCTACCAAAACTCACACTGCTGTGAATGCTCAGGGAGCCTCACAGCTCCCTCTGCCCCACTCCCCCTTGGCTGAACACCTACTCTGAACCACCACAGGACACCCATGACCTCAGCTAGGTGATCTGCTTTTTTGATTGCTTTTTTTTCTTGGATGTCTTTGGATGTCACTGTCTGATGAAAAGCTAAAGCATCTTACAAAATCTTAAATATCAAATCCAGGCTACTCAAGAAGGCTGCTACTAAGGTCCAGAAAAATTGTATGTCTAACCTTGCTCATTCTGTTACCATTTACTCTCATACTTAAAAAACTTTCCAGACACCTGATTGTTCCTATACATTAACTAAATTAAGCCAAATCCCAGATATTGTCTCAACAGCACTTTTACAAACAAGAAATGTTGATGAAGAACCATAGCCTTGACCACCATGGACAAATGATTAAAAAAAATTCTAGAGATAAGTTGTTTATACTGTGACATAATTAAAAATAAAGAACTTCAGTACAACTGTGAGCTCCTCCATAAATCAGCAATTTCCACATTGTATTTTGATAAAAATTTCATATTTCTGTCCAGGCCGTTGTATTAAAAAAGAAATGAGATGCTTTCAGGATTAAGTTATGCAGTACAAATAAATTTCTTTGCTTTC
Source organism: Eurystomus gularis (assembly GCA_013400335.1). NCBI lineage: Eukaryota > Metazoa > Chordata > Aves > Coraciiformes > Coraciidae > Eurystomus > Eurystomus gularis. The sequence continues at coordinate 3,938 of VZZY01005253.1, read as the reverse complement.
TAAAGCATTTTCAAAATTATGTGACTCAGTAATTTTTTTTTTAATTGCATTTCTCTGTCAACTTTTTCTCCATGGAAATCGAACACCTGTTTTATGGAATTGATAGGTTTTATATGGCCTCAATCAATAATTCTGTCTCTAGGGCCACCCTCTACACATCTTTCATCTGGAAACTATTTTCAGAATCAATAAAAACAAAGGTTTCTATCAGTTACAGGATGTACTAAATGGGAAGTTAACATGCTGGACCAACTGCATGCTCTTTATGACCTTCCCGATGGCCAATGTATCAATATCTTCAGTGATCCCAGTATATCTGAAGACTTTATTAATAGTCACTTCTAGCTTCATATTCCTCTTTCCAAGTAGAAAAAGCCTGTTAATGCCCAATAATAGTTCTGCCAACATGATCTCTGTATGCATAAAAATACGTAATCCTCTATTAGGGCATGCAAGCCTATTTGAAAACAGTATTTAAAAGAGCTATAAGAATTTGGAGTCACATCTAATCTTTCTCAGTGTCTCTTCTTTGCAGGCTGTTTCCAAGATGAATGCAAATTCAGACTGTGGTGATGTAGCTGGGCTGAGTTTAAGGGAGGTGATACAGGAGAGACACTTCCACCCATCTACCACTAGTGCTACTGAACACAGTAGCACACTGGGTGACTGTAAGCTCTGCTCTGTGCCATTTGTAAGCATTATTAAAATTCATCCAGGGCTCCTTCTGTGGTTCCTTTTTGGGGAAAAAAAATCTAGTCAATGAGAGCCTGTTTCTTCACCAAAGCCATGCTCTGAACAGGAAGAAGAACTCCTCCAGTAGATAGACATGCAACCAAGTCTACCCAGCCTCCACAGATTTCTCTTCTCCTTTTTTTTTTTTTTTGTCCCCTCTTAAATATTCCATAAACCCTTCATAAGCAGTTACGGTGTCAGGAAACTCTAAAACAAAACTTTCTTCACTTTCAGCCCCTCCTGCAAGCTTCTCTGTAGATATTTCTTTGAATAGGGTGGCACCATGAATGAAATGGATTCCCTTGACCTCAGCATCAGTTTATAAAAACATGGATTACTCAGCTTTTCATGGTTTTGTCAGAAGGAGAGATGATCTATGATCAAAGCAGCTATAATGTACGTACTAAAGAGAGAAAGTCTTACCTCACGAGATCCAGTGGTTGATATTTATACCACACTCCCCAAGAAGCCCAGCACTCATAGAGCAGGTGTCTGTGGTTTTCTGCCCCATGGGTTCTTATTGAATTCTTACTTCTGTAACTTCCCTAAAATATAAATCTGGACATTAATGAACAACAGTAGCAAAAAAGAACATCTAAGAAGTCTCTCTCACTAGCAGTATGGATGACACAACTAATGCAAATCCCATATTTGTGCTCCAAAAGTTAAATATGACATTAAAAGGACAATTTCCTCTGAGTACAGTAAGATTTGAGATTATTCTTCCTAAGAAATTTATGATAAATGGTGTTTAAGTCAAATGCTATAAACTGGAAAATCTCAGAGAGAAAACCACTGCATGATATTTTTCACCTCTGAAAAAACACTGATTTATCAAACCCAAATACAGATCCAGAACAAGTGTCCTAACTCATCTCTTTTTGCAAGATTTTTTTTCCAAGAGAAAACCATTACTAAATGGGAGGGGTGTCAGAGGCAGACACAGAATGCAAAAGAGAGTGATAACATTAATAAGATCGAGAATAAATGATTATACAATTCAGAATTCATTTTGTGGCAAATGTCTGTTCAAAAAGAAAAAAAAAAAGAGAAAAATACCTCATGAAGAGGAAATGCAGCTTCATAGGAGCCATTACTGAGCAATCGATTCAGACCTAAGAATAAAAAATATCCAATTATTTACCAATAGGACCAGAAAAACTGCTAAGTAAAAAGCAAAACACATTTTCATAATACGCTGGCTAAATGGAAGTTTGAAGCCCATTGACAGCAAAAGATACGGCTGGAAAAATTCATCTTTGATAGATTTTGATGAACTAAGATATAATATAAGCAAAGACTTCTTCAGATATTAATATGAACTACCATTTGTTATGCTGGACGCTTAAAGATTCATTTGCCAAATCTATCTTTAGTGTAACTTCAGTGAAATCAGGGACCTCACACCAGGACTGAAGTTTGATCCCATAAATTATGATCTAAGGAAGCTATTTAGATGAAGGGCTGTATTTCTTGTGAGCTGAAAACTTCAAGGAAGATCTTTACATTTTTTAACTGCAGGCCAGTAAAGAGACTGAAACTTGTAACCTCCACATGATAACAACATTGTAAAATATGTTCAGTTTATGTCTTAAAAAAGCTGCTGGACTAACAGATAGAATAGGAACAAGACAGGCTGCAGTAGTACAAGATCAGAAAATATACTTGAACCTGAACCAGTTGGGCCTTGGTCATCTTTAATGAGAAACTTGAGAGAAATAATGAGTGACTACTGAAATGTGGATGCTTTTCACTTCGAAAGCCATAAAAATAGGACGGAACAGTTACCAGGCAATGCAAAACCAAATACCGGCACTAAGAGCCTGAAGGCATTTGTACCCCACTGACCAAGAGGCAAACAGTCCTGATTCCTCTGCTAATTCACAGGGGAATGATAGCAGCAAGAATTCAGCAATGAGAAGTATTAATGCAACATAAATTGCACTTTCAGTGATTGCATTAATATCTGCTTGGCAGAATATGCTTTCTTCTAAAGTCTCTGGCAGAAAAGCAAAACCTGTGCAGTGGAACTGGACTTTGCTCTGGCCAGCGATTAATGCAAGGTTGTGCTCATGGTATGTACAACACAAGCAGATATGTGAGGGACCTTGGGATCCTGAGGCAGGCAGGGATTGCAAGGGTGTGCGCTAAATGCTATGGTTGCATACTTCACATGAATTCTTCCCTTTCTTCTCTTCCTTTTGCGTACTGTCATTGCTCAGAGCTGTGGCTGCCCTTATCCCAGGAGCTGAGAAGAAACGACTGAAGTTCTGGGATGTTTCTCTACCTCCTGAAGAAGTGTGGGGTTTAAACTGCAGGGAAATGAAATCAGCTGCAGAGTTTTATGGGGTTTGCCTCTTTGTTTGTGATGCCCCAATCTGTATGTGGTACACAAGCAGTATGTGCTCTGTATCAGAAGACAGAAGAGGAACACTGTTTTATACTCCAGCCTTCCTCTCTCACTGCCTGCTCTCCTGGATCTCCATATGTGCTGCTCCAAAGGTCCACTCCATCATTTGAAAGTGATGCCACAGTTAATGCACAGCATTCTTTGCACTGAGGACATTATTAGTGAACTCCCTTTTGACTTACAGCAGCTACAGAGATGGACAGGTATCCAGGGAGAAGCCCTACAGGCTGAGATGTACAGCAGCACAAATCTTGCCATCCTTTCAAAAACAGTTTTATGAAGGAGTAAAAGCTTTTCTGCATGGGTCTATCTGCTTCTCCAGGGTCCTTAATCTGTACATAATTCTTGCTTAAGTTATTCTCTTTCCTTGCAGAGGTGATAAGTCCCATGAGGTGACATATGCCTGTGAAAGCAGCCTTATATTACAGAGGAATTATCAGGTCTTCCAGGCAAAGCCCCTACAACAGCAGTAGGTGAGATGCAAACAGTTCAAAACAGACGTGATTAAAAAGAAAGCAAGTTTGGTAGGACTTAGCACCCATGTTTAAGAGCACGTTGCTCAGCACTTACCAATTTTGTTTTTTCCTTCTTCATATTTCACTCTTTGTAAGATATGGTGTACAATTCTACTTCTTGTAGCATTATTGAAGAAAGTATCTTTGTTGTGTATGATGAAGCTATATAAAAATACAAACAAAGGGCATCTCAGGAATATATAGTAGCATGTTTAAAGCAAATATTGAGTTCCATTACTTTCTGTTACACACTAAAATTGTATAGTATATATACAATATTA